>CM017899.1:32253655-32853655 GCA_008369825.1 Triplophysa tibetana
GTGATGCCAAGCAGACTGTATGCTTTGCAGAGAGATCGTGCTGCAAAGCCTCTACAGCCCACCTCGATTGGCGCACACTGGGTGCGCCATCCCCGTATGCGGCACTCCTCCACTTAGTCGGCATACTTGGCACGCTTCCTCTCATTGGCCTCTTCCATACTCTCCTCCCAGGGGACTGTCAGCTCCAGCAGAACCACTTGTTTTGTTGAATCTGAGAACAGAACTATATCTGGTCTCAGGTTGGTTTCCACGATGTGCTCTGGGAATCTGAGCTGCTTCTCCAGGTCGGCCTTCATCCGCCAGTCTGGCGCGGTTCCAAGGAGTCCCACTGCCCCCCTTGGCTGGGGCTTGGGCTTCTCCCCTGCTCGGACGAAAGCAATCGCCTGCCTGGCTGGTCAGGGAGGCTTGTTCTTGGTGATGCTTGTGAAGATGGATTCTCCTATCGCCTTCAGCACCTGATCATGTCGCCAAGTGTAGCGTCCTTCTTTCAGGGCTTTTGGGCAACAGCTGAGGTTATGCTTTAGCGTTCCTCTTTTGAGGCACAAGGGACATAATGGTGTGTCGACCTTGCCCCAGCAGAAGAGGTTGGATGGGCTGGGTAAGACGTCATAGACGGATGCAATCAGGAACTTGATCATGTAAGGTTCAGCTTACCAAAGCTTGTTCCAGGAGATCTTGCGGTCCACTGCCTGTTCCCATCTCGTCCATGCGCCTTGCTGTCGCATCCCCGCCATCTGGCTAGCGCGCAGTTCCTCCACACCCGCTCTCACCTCCTCTTGAACCATTCGGCGTCTGTCTTTGCCCATGGCCTTATCGTAGCGTGTTCCTGGAACGCTACCAGGCCCGGCTCGTCCAGATGCCACTGGGCCGACCAGCACACTGTGATGCAAGCGTGACTCAGCCTGCTCAACTGCTTCCCCCACCCTCCACTTCCTACCAGTTCTGACTACGATGTCAGCTCGGGAGACTTTCGGGTCACTGGATTCCCCCATTTACTGCCATAGTAGGGAAAATAAATACTATAGGAGTCAATGGGGTATAAGATCTGACATATTCAGATCTCCAAATATCTTCATTTGTGTTCAGCAAGACAAAGAAACTCATACAGGTTTGGAACAATCTGAGGGTGAGAAAATAATGAAAAAAAAATATTTTTTGGTTGAAGTATCCCTTTAAGATCAATTGTCTGTTTATGTATTCGTAACTGAAATGTTGTATTCTGACAGTATAACCGTGGACGGTTTGGCGGCACATGGGCAAGAAAAGGATGGGTGTTTGGTCTGTTAGAAGTACACCACAGAAGCCAAAGACCTATTCTTAAGGTGGTCCCATCACAATCACGCAGAACTCTGTCACTCCAATCATTAAACAGCATGTGAGAAGAGGTTCAACAATTTACAGCGATTCCTGGCGGGCATATGTTCGGTCCCTGACTCTACAAGGATATCGTCACTATCCAGTTAACCACATAAACAGCTTTGTGGATCCACATACTGGCAGCCACTCTCCATATATTGAGAGGTGTTGGGAAACAATTAAAGGACAAGATTGGAGACTGAGGGGGAGCCGCACACAGAAGATGCTTAAAAGTCACCTGAATTTTATTGAATGGACACACTGGCTGGGAAAGAGAAGCAAAAGCATCATTGGAAGGCTCGTTAATGACATAAATCAAAAATACAAAGTGTGAATGGATAAGGTGAATGTGTATATTTGCTAAACTATGTAAATATACTCATTTTTCAGGATTTTGAAGCAGAAATAAATTCACACTGACGTTTTTTTTTACAAATTTACAATGAATGTTTACATGCAGCAGGATGTACATGTTAATATATCATATTAATTTAGCTCTGTGCTATTGAGATCATATTTTTTATTGCAGTGGCCTCAAACCCAATCAAAACTCCTCAAGGTCCCCTAATCTACACAGTTAAGCTCTAACCAGCTCCAACTCACACCTGCTTGGAAGTTTCTAGTAATCCTGAAGACATTGACCAGCTGGATCGAATCCAAATCAAATCTCATTATTGTCACTCAACCATATACACAAGTGCAACAGTAGGTGAAAAACTTGGGAAAACCAATCAAACAGTTGAGAGGCCTTTCCAGAAACAACCAGAACTATCAGCAGGCAGTGGTCCTTTGCGTGTGAAAATAATTCCACAGTGATTTGAATCACTTGTCTCAAATCCGTGGCACATATATTTGTTAAATGAATCTTTGACTTAACCCTTGAACACTAAACCTTTGTCAGACAACATTGCCGTGTTTAGTCAAACAAAAACTCACATTCGGACCCACTCTTCCATGACCAGGAAGAACATGACCAGTAAAAGATAGTTTATGGCTCATTGATAAGAATACAGTCCAAAGTCTCAAACACTTTCATCATGTGGCAGGTAAAAGTCAGTTCAAAGTCGAATGTAAAAACATCCACGACGGTTCGCCATTTCAAAGATTAAGACTGTTGTCAAACAAACACAAACTACACGGTAAGAACTAAACCATAAACTTCACTTCAGCTTCTGATATAATGTCTTTATATCTCATCATGTCTTTATTTATTTTTTGTCGTGTTAATCAATCTGAATACTTATTTAAACCGATGAGATGTTGAAGAGCTCGAGGATTATCATGAAATCAAACATCAGAGAATTTTGACTTCAATCACATCTGAAATAAATACATGATACTAGAGTGTATGTTGTTATACTAATTTATTCAAATAATTTACTTTGTTTTTTGGTGTTTTGGGGAAAATACGACGGCGTTTTAGTGCCACGTAAAAAATAAATAAAAAGATTTCGAGAATAAAGTTGAAATGTTACGAGATTAAAGTCGAAATGTTACGAGAATAAAGTCAAAATGTTACGAGAATAAAGTCGAAATGTTACGAGAATTAAGTCGAAATGTTACGAGATAAAGTCAGGGTCAACCCAGGCTCGTCGGAAAGGTCTCCTCCCAGCCTCCTTCACAGCACACATTTGTTGCTTTTTAGACATTTTTGTTGCTGGCTAGTGGTCTGCTCTTGCCTGAAAATGGCTGACAGAGTGTCTCTGGCGGACGGTGGGAACTACGAGCTCATAAGGCGGAGTCTGTGAGCGGTCACGGGCAGTTTGTTTATAGTCGTTATAACATCATATATAATGTAAAACAGTTAGCTAAAGTTTTTAACTTTATCAAGATTTGGGCTTGAATTGATATAAGGAAGTACTGATGACACTTTATCACCTGTCAGTACTGATTATAGTCATTTGACCCCTTCAATAACATGATAGTAGTCAGTCATTCAGGAAACAGCAAAGACCACAATTGTATAACTTAATTTTTACCTTAATTCCATTTCTACAGTGTATTATAATATAAACTGAGTATACAGTAATATTACAGTTATAGAGGTCAGACTCAAAATAAGAATGGTTAGAAAAGCTGATGTGTCCATTCAGTTATTATCTATAAGCTATATCTTCAGTCAGGTGTGTGAAGTACATTTCTACCACAGTGCCCTTTGAGAAAATAGTCTGAACTTCATCTCTTATAAAACATTGTGAAGCCTTTCTGACATAAATTCATATAAATCTACTAAACTATTTAATACAGTGAAACTGATTTGAGGAAAGAGAACTAATGACTTGTTATTAGTCTGGGACAACTGATTGGTGTAATAGAATCTACACCCCTCAAGAGTAACAGTGTAATTGTTGATGTAAAATGTTTTATTGTTAGACGATCTCATGTGCGTCTCACTACTTTGTTGGCTCGAGCAATAAAGTTTTAACTCCTTGACACCTGGAACCCTTGTCTGTGAGATTCTTTTCTGCATTGAAGACAAAGACATTCCTCATCACATGCAAAGACTTGAGACTTACTTGTGAACTGCAAAGCAATGACTTTGACGTCTGTTTTACACAACTGAATGTGAAATAATGTCAGAAGTTTCCTCTGTGTGTTATAAGAACATTAAACTGTCGACTGAACATTCAGATACAGACACTAAAACAGCACAAATACTGAGACTTCTGCTGCTTACATCTGAATATTCAATATGTGTTCAGTTCATCTGCAGGTATAAAGTCAACATTTGAGTCGCTGTCATGACCTCCAAAAAGAGTCTCTCTGGAGAAAGAAGCACAAACACAATGAACAGGTGAGAGAATCTGAGTTTATTTTTACAGAAAACTTTATGACAATAATATTCTCAATAACACTGAGAACATGAAGAGACTTTGTGTCAGAGTTGTGAGAGTTTGTAGTTGTTGTAACAGTGTGTATTTGCTGTTGTGTTGTAGTTTGACTCATGGAAAATCTCCTGAACCCAGCTGTGTGTCCATGAAGAGTGAGAGATCAATGGGTCTTCCATATAACTTTAATTCAGAAGACTTTGATGATGCAGATGTGAGGTGAGGACAGTCTGATGCTTTAGACGAGTAAATCACTTCATCAGTCTGTATTCTCTAAACTTGACGAGTCTGTGCTGCTGATCTTCACCTGTACACTTTACACCACTGACAAATACACACATTTATACAAGTGTTCACTGTGTGTATTACATGTTTACATTTCCTCATATACACAAACATATTTAATGTGTTTTTATATTACAGTAACAGATCAAAGTCCATCAAAGGAAAGAAACTGAATTCTATTTTCCGGGTAGGTGCGTGTGTGTGAGCTGTTATCATGTAAATCATTAACACTGAATCTGTACAGAAGAGCTACTCTGATAACAAACAACAACTGAATCAATGTTAATATAGTTAATTTGTTAATAACACTGAATCTGTTTCACGTTTACACCTGCAATTAATTAATGCATTTTTCAAACAATCATTATTGTGATCAGTGTTTGCTTTAGTTGTCTTCTGGTGTTTTAATGTTTTCTTTGGCTGTCTCTGTGGGTTAAAATACATTTGTTTTTAGCAAAGGAGATTAAATCTCTGTGTCTTTAAACAATAACTTCAGGATCTTGAGCAGAAAATCATCTCTGTGATGAAGGAGGAGCTGAAGATCTTCAAGAGTCTACTGAGTTCAGATTACCCATCATGTTCTGAGAGAGAAGAAGATGATGATAAAGATCTGTGCAGAGTCAAAGAGATGTTTCTGAAGATCACACTGAACGTCCTGAGGAAGATGAACCAGACAGAGCTCGCTAACACATTACAGACCAGTAAGAGAGTCATGAATTATTCCTGTGGATTATTGACTTTTATTTGACATATTTCATGCATTGACATTCATTTATTTTCCTTTACACGTCAGAACTTGCACCGCTGTGCATGAAGAAACACAGATCCAAACTAAAAGAGAAATCCCAGAGAATGAATGAAGGAATCTCGAGTCAAGGAAGCTCAACACTTGTGAATGAGATCTACACAGATCTGTACATCACAGAGGGAGGGAGTGAAGACATCAATAATGAACATGAGGTGAGACAGATCGAGACAGCATCCAGAAGATCAGAGACACAAGAACCACAAATCAAATGTAATGACATCTTTAAAGTCCAAAACAAACCCATCAGAAGTGTGCTGACTAAAGGAGTCGCTGGAATTGGAAAAACAGTCTCTGTGCAGAAGTTCATTCTGGACTGGGCTGAAGGAAAAGAAAATCAAGATCTTCACTTCATATTTCCACTTCCTTTCAGAGAACTGAATCTGATCAAACAGAAAAATATCAGTCTGATGGATCTTCTTCATCAGTTCTTCACAGATACAAAAGAACTGAGATCAACAGACTTTGATGATTATAAAGTTGTGTTTATCTTTGATGGTCTGGATGAGTGTCGTCTTCCTCTAGATTTCTCAAAGAATCAGAGTTTATCTGATGTAACAGAACCAGCGTCAGTGGATGTGCTGCTGACAAACCTCATCAAGGGGAATCTGCTTCCTTCTGCTCTGATCTGGATCACCTCTCGACCAGCAGCAGCCAATCAGATTCCTCCTGAGTGTGTTGATCTGATCACAGATGTACGAGGATTCAATGACCCTCAGAAGGACGAGTATTTCAGGAAGAGAATCAATGATGAGAGTCTGGCCAACAGAATCATCACACACATGAAATCATCCAGAAGTCTGTACATCATGTGTCACATCCCAGTCTTCTGCTGGATTTCAGCCACTGTTCTCCAGAGAATGTTGAGTGAAGCAGAGAGTCAAGCACAGATCCCCAAGACTCTCACTCAAATGTTCACACACTTCCTGATGTTTCAGACCAAACTGAAGAGTCAGAAGTATGATGGGAAATGTGAGGTAGATCTTCAGCAGGCTAGAAAGAGTCTTGAGTCACTGGGAAAACTGGCTTTTCAACAGCTGGAGAAAGGGAACCTGATCTTCTATGAGGAGGATCTGAGAGAGTGTGACATTGATGTCAGAGAAGCGTCAGTGTACTCAGGAGTTTGTACTCAGATCTTCAGAGAGGAGTTTGGACTGAACCTGGGGAAGGTGTTCAGCTTTGTGCATCTGAGCGTTCAGGAGTTTCTCGCTGCTTTGTTCAAGTTTCTGTTTTTAATTCAAGACAAAGACAACAAGTCAAGCGTGAGTGATTTACTGAAGAGTGAAGTGGACAAGGCCTTACAGAGTGAGAACGGACACCTGGATCTTTACCTCAGATTTCTTCTGGGTCTTTCACTGGAGTCCAGTCAGACAATCTTACGAGATCTGATGACACAGACAGGAAGAAGCTCTGACAGTAAACAGGAAATAGTCGAGTACATTAAGATGAAGATCAGAGAGAATCTCTCTCCAGAGAAATCCATCAATCTGTTTCACTGTCTGAATGAACTCAATGATCATTCTCTAGTGCAGGAAGTGCAATCATATGTGAACAGAGGAGATGAGTCTAGTCTCTCTGGAGTCAGTCTCTCTCCTGCTCAGTGGTCGGCTCTGGTGTTTGTGTTACTGAACTCAGAAGAGGAGCTGGATGAGTTTAATCTGAGAAGTTATGATCGATCAGATGAATGTCTTCTGAGGCTGCTGCCAGTGATCAAACCATCCAGAAAAGCTGAGTGAGTCATTTACATGTTTTTATAACTAAACAATAAATTCAGGAATGTGTAGTTTGTAAATAAAAAAGAGAACATCCACTGCTAGCCGTGCACTAAAGTTTTAATGCAAAAGTGGTGGAAGAGAACCAGCCGACATGGAGTGGACTGCATTGAATCCTTTAACGCTCGGCTAGCCGTGGATTATCCTGCTCTTACTTTTGTCTTTTGCCAAGTTAAAGCTGTTATTGATGTTTACGGTTCAATTTTTGATCAGACAGGTGAAGATTGAAGTTAATTTTGTCAGTTGATTTCTAACAATGATCAAACTGACTGACACTACATTAGTTTTAATGCACACCTTCCAGCCAATCAGAATCCAGTATTTAAACAGACCATATTGTAGTGGAGTAGGCGGGGCGAGGCCGTGCTTCGCTGGGCGCGCACCGGTCTTGAATCACGTAGGAGATTGGGAGCATATAAGAGAACGTGCGACCGGACCGTCGAGGAGAGAGGACCGGGCCCGGACATGTTTATGTTTGTATTTATGTTTTATTCGCCGGCCGTCGTCCGTGAGGGGCGGCCGGCTGTCTTTTTACTTTTGTTAATATTTGATTAAATATTTTAAATGTTTGCCTCCTTCCATCCTTTTAATTAACCTCACTACATTGGTGCCGAATCCCGGGAGGAAGGAGTCGGGAACCGGCAGACATTTAAACATTTTAATCAAATAATAACAGCCGGCGGCTCCTCACGGCCGACCGCCGGCGAACAAAACAAAACACGGAAGTAAAACACAAGAACATAAATACAAACATAAACATGTCCGGTTCCCCGACATGCTTTCGCTCGGCCCTCAGCCCAGCCGAGAGGCTCTTCCTCGAGGTGCTATGCGGTGGTGCTGGACGTCCGGTGGACGGCCCGATCCTCCTCCGCCTCCTGGCTGTTGGCGATGGCTCTTCCGTGTGAGGGCAGTGGCACCGAGTCAGCCACCGTTTCCTGCTCCTCACCTTCATGGCTGTTGGCAGCAGGATTCCGGCTCACGGCCAACGGCGCTGACTCATCTGTTCCCTCTTGGACGGCCGCCACCCCACCTTGGCCCAGGAGCACGGCAGCGAGCTCTCCGTCCCAGCCGAATCCTCGCTCCAGAACCACCGCCTGGAGCAGTCACTGGCGGACGTCGCACGTCTGCGCTACCCGAACTCCTCAGCACCGAGATGCCCCTCAGCAGCGAGGGCTCTCCGACAGCACTTCTCTCCTTCCTCCCGGGTTTCGGCACCAATGTAGAAAAGGTTCAATAAAAGGAAGGAAGGAGGAAGGAACCGGCAGACATTTAAACGTTTTAATCAAATAATAACAGCCGGCGGCCCCTCACGGTTGACCGTCGGCAAACAAAACACGGAGGTAAAACACAAGAACATAAATACAAACATAAACATGTCCGGGCCCGGTCCTCTCTCCTCGACGGTCCGGTCGCACGTTCTCTTATATGCTCCCAATCTCCTACGTGATTCAAGACCGGTGCTCGCCCAGCTGGCGCTCATTAACAGTTACTCACCGGTCTCGAAGCACGGTCTCGCCCCGCCTACTCCACTACAACATGGTATAAATCATATAAACTGTCTCTTTGGTTTAATGGTTTAATTGACAAACATGATGTTTTTTTATCCTCCACAATATACTAACAGTTTGAATTCAGTGTTGTCATTGTCCAGATATCAAGAGAGCAGATGAAAATCATAGAATTAATTTGTTGAAATGTTATTGGCATTGAATCAATATCATTTTGCACCAACAATTGATGTTGAAAAAATGTAGAAGTTTCAACAAACTATCATTATTGTGATCATTGTTTGCATTACTTTTGATACACAATTAGAGTGCCTTGTGGTTTTATGGTTTAATCGATTTGAAAAACCATAAACAACACTTTTTGAGTTTGTGATAGTGAATTCCTTTAGAGAAAATCACTTGCTGCCCTCCAGCTGCACTTTGTGCGTCATCAAAACAACGTGATTGCAAACAACCTATTTGTGCTTCAAGAGGAACACAAACATGTCTTGACTGTTTTGAGAAATATCAGAGCATTTTCAGAACACAACATTATTTAAACTTTAACTATTGTCACAGAATCCACTACGAATTCAGGGTTCAAAGTTTACGTTTGTGAGTATGAATATTATAATCTGTATTCTCTGTTAAAGTCTCCCACTATTTATCAATAAAACAGTGCAACAACAACAGAATTGTTAATAAGAGCTCAAACTTGTAAATCTATTTTTACTTTTAAAATGCACCAAATTTATGGATTTAATTTGCAAATATACACATTTTTGTGCATGCCCACAGACCTCCCTATTGAGACAAAATTCTTTAGAAAATGAAAGTTCAGGACTTCATCATCTTTATCATCTTTAATGACACAAGGACCTGTGACCCTGGTGGTGGATATATCTATTATAAAAGACGTCTGATCAGCTGTATAAACGTAAAGGAAGAATTTAGCCGACCATCAGTTTTGACAATGACTGGAAATGACTGAAATGATTTATTAGGCCAATAGTAAATGTGTTTACACTAGCAGAGATGGACTTTGATGTGCTCTGGACATGAATGTTTTAAAGGTTTTCAGAGGTGATTTCCTCAGAGAAAACTCTTCTACAACATAATCCAAATCCAGCTGCCTCACAAGATTGCATTCAATGGTCTTTAAAGATAGTGATGTGAGATGTCTTTGACACATTTCTGTGGTTTTAAACTCATTTTGTTATTTTGTCTGCATGTGACTTCTGCTTATATTACACAGTGTTACTCGCCTCTAGATGTCCTGCTGCACATTTCCATTGTTAGTGGAGCCAAATGTGACATCACTGATGAAATCTGAAACGGCTCAGATTTAAACACTGACTCTGATTTATGCAGACAAAATTAAATAAAAAGTAGCGGGTGAATAAACAACTGTATTTAAACAGCATATAAAAGTGGTTCTCTTGATGATCCTCTATTCACACCAGCTGCTTAACATTGTACATCTGTTAGAAGTGAATGAACACACTGTTCTCTTGTTATTTCTCTCTCAGTCTGAGTCGCTGTAATCTGACAGAGAAAAGTTGTTCAGCATTGGCGTCAGTTCTCAGATCAAACTCCTCAAGTCTGACAGAACTGAACCTGAGTAACAATAATCTACAGGATTCAGGAGTGAAGCTGCTCTCTGATGGACTGAAGAACACAAACTGTAAACTACAGATATTACAGTAAGTACATTCTTAAACCAATAAGTGTGAGCGTCTACATTTGCATCATTTACATTGTGTGTTTTCTTATATTTTAGCAGTAAACCTCACAAAACAACAGAAACAACCTTTAAATTAAACACGAGTACTGAAGGTTTTTTATACTGAAGTTTACGTTTTGCAGCTTGTAAGATTCCAGTGTAGTGATAGTTATGAAAGTAAAAAAGCTTTACAACTGAATTCAAACATCAAGAATCAGTGAATGAATCTTAACACTCAACAAAACTGCTTTAAACTGAACTGCATGTTGAGTACCAACGTCATACAACCTTATTCATGACTCCCAGCATGCATTGCAACACGAATAAATTAAACGGATGAATTGTCCTGTTATCTATTTCATTTGTATTGTTGGTGTGTATTTGGTTGTTTGATTGTGATTTGAATAGATTGTTTAAGGATGTTCAGAGTTGATCTGTTTATCTGAATTATTCATTACTGTTGAGGTTTGTATAATGAGTGTAGATGTCTAAATATGTGTCTGTTGCATCAAAGTGTCTTATGTACCACAACAGCATTATCAATAATAACCTGCCAAACGTTCAATAACCTGTTCTATTATTTTACAGAAACACTCACACAGACATTAAAATACAACAAAACTGCATCCTTGTCTTTTGATAGTAACACACACATTAGTTGTGTAAATCACACAGTTCATCATGATACGATGACAAATAGACATTTCTTTGATGCAATTCTATTCAATTAATTAATCAATGTTTAGTTATATAACTTGCCAAGTTTACAAAAGCAGTTACATTTTTAAGAAAAATATAAAAGATATTAAAAATATCCATTAACTTGCACAAACTACAGTGTTTCAGCTAGGACCCTTTGAGGGCTAAAGGTGTTTTTCATATTTTAAAGGTAAATGCTGCAATCTGGTGCATTTTAGAGCAAAATTAAGTGACTCAATCTATAAGAACACAATAGCTGTAGTAGTAATTTAATCCTCATTGTTCTCAGGCTCTCTATGTAGTGCAAATAACAGAAACAAAAGCCAATGTGCTTTATATGTTGTTTTAATGAAAGATGACTGAGGTTCTGTCAGTGCAGAAGAGATTTACACCGTTTCCACTAAAACATGCGCAAGCACAGAGGACTCTTTCAACTTATACAGTCAATTAATAAAATAACATCATAAGCTCAACTCAACTCAACTCAACTTTATTTATATAGCGCTTTTTACAATTTTCATTGTTACAAAGCAGCTGTACATGAGACACATTGAATACAAGTAAAACAACTAAAGGCATATACCTGTAAAAACAAGAAAAAGGTGAAAACAACAAAGACAGACATACAAATGCTCCACACACAATATGCAAACATACATACACACACACATTGACATAGACGCACACACACACAGTGAAAGCACACATTGGCGATAAAGGAGAAAGAACCACAGGTCAAATATTAAACGGACTATAAATTCTTAAATGCAATATTAATTATGTCTAATTTCTGAATTCTAAAGCAGCCCCCCCGGCCAGGCAGATAGTGCAAAACAATATGCAAACGGTGGTGAGGAACCCAAAACTCCCATCGAGAAAAAAAACCACAGGAGAACCCAGGCCCAACCAGGGGATTCCAGTTCCCCTCTGGCAAAAGCTGCTGCCTCTGCACAAGCTCAACAGTGCTTGCACAACAAGGCTAAATAAAAAAAAAAAAGATAGATTTAAGATTATCATTAACAATCTAATAACATTTGAAATGTTGTAGGAACATCAAAGTTGCCGCGTCCTTTATCCAGCTCTATCCACTTAGCTCTTGTCAGGTCACCGCTTCCCATTCTCAGCTCTGCCATCAGGTCTGGGCATGAACTGCATCCTGCGGTAACCTTGGAACAAAGAGACAAGACTGGCTGAGAGTAGAGTACTGTTCTGCACTCTTTGATGCAACAAGTACATCATTTGTTGTTTGATGTGTTCCTGGTTCCGGTTGATCTAAATAATGCAGCCTAAATCCTCTGAGGATTAATATTATGGAGGTGTAGTGTATGCAAGATTAAAAAGATGAGTCTTTAGTCTAGATTTAAACTGACAGAGTGTGTCTGCCTCCCGGACCGTGCAGGGAAGAATATTCCAAAGTTTAGGCGCTAGATAAGAAAAGGATCTACCACCTGCACTTGATTTTGAAATTCTAGGTATTACCAACTGACAGGACGCCTGAGAGCGTAATGTACGTGGAGGTCTGTAATACAATAGAAGTTCATTCAAATACTGCGGCGCTAGACCATGTAGGGCTTTATAGGTAATAAGTAAGATCTTAAAGTTTATGCAATGCTTTATAGGTAACCAGTGCAAGGTTGACAGAACCGGGGTTATACGCTCATACTTTTTTGTACGTGTAAGAACTCGAGCTGCCGCGTTTTGAACAAGTTGCAGTTTTTGTAATAGGCCTGCAGGGCATCCACCTAGAAGTGCATTACAGTAATCTAGTCTTGATGTCATGAATGCATGAATCAATTTCTCTGCATCTGACAGTGACATCATATGACGTAGTTTAGATATATTCTTAAGATGGAAAAATGCAATTTTACAGGTGTTGGCGACATGGCTTTCAAATGACAGAGTACTATCGAGTACAACGCCAAGATTCTTAGCTGATGACGAGGATTTTATGGAGCATCCGTCAATCGTTAAGCAGTATTCTTGGTTGTTACGTATAGCGGTTTTCGGTCCAGTATGTAACACTTCTGTTTTGTCCGAGTTTAGTAGTAAAAAATTTTTACTCATCCACATTTTTAAGTCAACTATGCAATCCTTTATTCGATGAAACTGCTGGGTTTCATGTGGCTTCGAGGAAATATAAAGTTGAGTATCATCAGCATAACAGTGAAAGCTAATTCCGTGTCGCTTTATTATATCTCCTAGAGGTAGCATGTATAATGCGAAGAGCAGAGGCCCCAAAACTGAGCCCTGTGGTACACCGTACTGGACTTGTGATTTGCGGGACACCTCATTGTTTATTGCTACAAATTGAAAACGGTCAGATAAATAAGACTTAAACCATTTCAATGCTATTCCGTTAATGCCGACGTAATTTTCGAGTCTATGTAGAAGTATGCTGTGGTCAATGGTGTCAAATGCAGCACTGAGGTCTAGCAGCACCAATAACGAAATACAGCCACGGTCAGACGCTAAAAGCAGATCATTTGTAACTCTGATCAAAGCAGTCTCTGTACTGTGACATGCTCGAAATCCAGACTGGAATTCATCATTAATGTCATTCCTTTGGAGGAAGGAGCATAATTGAGTTGAAACTACTTTTTCCAGAACTTTAGATATAAATGGTAAATTCGATATAGGCCTGTAATTCCCTAGTTCTTTAGGGTCGAGTTTTTTTTTTTTAAAAGAGGCCTTATAACAGCCACCTTAAATGCTTTAGGCACATGTCCTAATGTCAGAGGTGAGTTAATAATACTAAGAAGAGGATCTATAATTTCTGGGAGCATTTCTTTCAGTAGTTTTGTAGGTATAGGGTCTAGCATGCATGTTGTTGATTTAGATGATCTAATGATTTTAGACAGTTCATCGTGATCTACTGTAGAAAATAATTGCAATTTCTCCTTAGGGGTGCTGTAGTTAGTTTGTTCAGCGGGTTTCACTACAGGTTGCATTGTTATTATTTTTTCTTTTATATCTTGGATTTTACTAGTGAAGTAGTTCATAAATTCATCACTGTTATGCTGATAATCAGAATCTGACGTTGCTGACGACTTATTTTTTGTTAATTTAGCCACGGTGTTTAATAAAAACCTAGGGTTGTGATGGTTTTCCTCTATTAGTGATGAAAAGTAGGCGGATCTAGACGTTTTTATGGCATTCCTGTATTTTCGAGTACTATCCTTCCATGCTATACGAAATACCTCTAAATTAGTTTTCTTAAAGTTGCGCTCCATTTTCCGGGACGATTTCTTTAGAGTCTGAGTGTGTTCATTATACCACGGTGTTGGGCTGCTATTTTTAATTTTCTTTAAACGCAGAGGAGCAACTATGTCTAATATTTCCGAGAAGGTAGAGTTAAAATTTTCAATAGTAGTGTCAAAATCGTCAACGTTTTTACTCATGCTAGATATTTTAGACAATTCAGGCAGATTATCGAGAAACGCATCTTTGGTAGTTGAATCGTTCTACCATATTTGTAACAAGGAGTTTTGTTTGCAGCCGTAGGCCATTGAAGCAAACATAATATCAGACAATGATCCGAAATGTCTTCACTCTGCTGAACGATTTTAACATCGTCCACATTTATACCATAAGAAAGTATTAAATCTAAAGTATGATTACGAAGGTGAGTGGGTCCTGACACATGTTGACTAACGCCCATGGAGTTAAGAGTGTCTTTGAAAGCCATGCCCAAGGCATCTGTATCATTGTCTACATGGATAATAAAGTCACCGACGACAAGGACTCTATCTGCGGCCAGTACTAGTTCTGATAAGAACTCACCAAAATCTTTAATAAAATCTGTGTGGAGCCCTGGAGGCCTATATACAATAGCTAGAATAAATTTTAAAAATGTTTTGTCCTTAGTATTAGGTGTCGATACGTGAAGTACCATGACTTCAAAAGAATTGTATTTAAAATTAGACTTCTTAGAGATGATAAAATAATTATTGTAAAGTGCAGCAACACCTCCCCCTCTACCTTTTAGGCGAGGCTCGTGTTTATAGTAATAGTCTTGAGGAACGGATTCATTTAGAGTAATATAATCATCTGGCTTGAGCCATGTTTCTGTCAAACACAGCATGTCTATTTTATGATCGGTTATAATATCGTTAACAAAAAGTGCTTTATTTGAGAGAGATCTAATATTAAGCAATCCGAGTCGTAACAGTTGATTATCTGTATTTTGTTCATGTTTAATTTGTTTAACGTTTATTAAATTACTTTCAAGAGGTTTACGCAATATCTTATGTTTGCTAATCCGGGGGACAGACACAGTCTCTATTTTATGTTGTTTGTAAGAAGGGATTATTACATGTTGCATATTTTGTGTATTCTGTAACGCGAGACGGCAAGCAGACAGTTGGTTAAGCCATTCTGTCTCCTTCCTGACCTGGGCCCTAGGTAGTCAGACTTTAGCATTATTAAGACTGTGTGCCAAATTTCTAGAGAGGAGGGAAACCCCATCCCAGGAGGGATGGAGACCATCTCGTTTCAACAGGTCAGGTCTGCCCTCAAAACTTTTCCAGTTATTTATAAAATCTATATTATTCTGCAGGCACCACTCAGACAACCAGCCATTTAGTGATGATAATCTGCTATAAATCTCATCACCACGGTAAGCAGTGAGGGGGCCAGAGAATATTACAGTGTCTGACATCGTTTTTGCGAGCTCACACACCTCTTTAATATTATCTTTAGTGTTCTCCGATTGACGGAGTCTAACATCATTTGTGCCGACGTGAATAACAATCTTACTGAATTTACGTTTAGTCTTAGCCAGCACATTTAAATTTGACTTGATGTCAGGCGCTCTGGCTCCCGGTAAACCTGTATACACACCCCACAAAGCCCCACCACAAAACCCAATTGAATACTTTCTAAATATTCTGTATTCATATTTTAATATCGCGTATTGCCCAATAAAGCTGGTCTCAAGTAAATAGTTTATGTTTCATATATATTGTGACGGGGTAAGAGACACGACACACACAGAATGGTGGTGCAAGCAACCCCAGTGGGGAATTTATTTTACAACTTTAAAATAACGTGTCCAAAAGGTGATACCCGGGGTGCTCGTGTGGTATAATCCGCCAGTCCGTGCTCGTGTAGTTGTATCTTCTCCATGTCTCCCTCGCTGTCCCCTCACTCTCTCTGGCTGGGGGTCAATAAGGCACAGCCGTGGGTGCGACCAGACACGGTACCCAGAGTGCTGGCAGCACGCGGCCGGGCCATTTCCCGAGCGACCCTGATCCCGGATCTGCGCCTCGCCACAATATATATATATGAAACAGTCAGTAACAGTGTCGCATCCTTGAACTGAATGTGCTGCTTCTCCCTGCTGCTCACTGCACAGAGTAGACGTCAAGAGAGGTGTTCCCTGCAGAAAGCGAGACCTCACACTTTATCCAAGAAGTAGTTTGTCTGTAGTAGCCTGAAAAAGGGATCAGAAGGTCTCTAAAACATGTGAAAGAGTTGCTAATGTAGCAACACTGGCGAGACAATTTAAGAATGAATGAGAAACAGTGCGTCAGCGAGAAGCAGGACCTGTGGTGGGGAGGAGTTTTACTGTGACGGCAAAATGAATGTAGTGGAAACACTGGTCATGAGATGTAGGTCATGACCGAAAGGACAAGATCCCGGATACAGGCCGCCGAAATGAGCTTTCTCCGCATGGGTGGTTGGGCGATCCCTTAGAGATAGGGTGAGAAGCTCAGTCACTCGGGAGGAGCTCAGAGTAGATCCGCTGCTCCTCCACATCGAGAGGGGCCAGCTAAGGTGGCTCGGGCATCTTTTCCGGATGCCCCTGGACGCCTTCCCGGGAAGGTGTTCCGGGCATGTCCCACCGGGAGGAGACCCCGGGGAAGACCTAGGACACGCTGGAGGGATTATGTCTCCCGGCTGTCCTGGGAACGCCTCGGTGTCCCCCCGGAAAAGCTGGAGGAAGTGTCTAGGGAGAGGGAAGTCTGGGCATCCCTGCTTAGACTGCTACCCCCGCGACCCGGCCCAGAATAAGCGGAAGAAGATGGATGGATGGATGGATGGATGGATGGAAACACTGAATTAACAAATAATACACTTAGATGGACGTTACACAAGGAATGAGGAGTGGAGTAAAACACTAAAGTAAATAAAGATAATAAACTAGAAATAATCATTGTGAATTGCATTCTGGGTAATTATTTTTGAGAATTTAGTCTGCAGTCCACCAGTATCTCACCAGAGGATTAACCATCTCCACAATCAACATCTTCACTTTAAACTCTGATAGTCTTCATTAGACGACCCTCTTTGTGACCTTCATGGACAGAAAGGGAATGTCACAACACCTTATTGTATTTGTTTTTTATCTATTTAAAATAACTTAAATGATGAATTAATTTAGTATATTAATGACGTCTAAAATCCCAAAATTTTGGGTATTGGGTATTTTGAATGTAAAATAAGCATTATGCTGTTGCTTTCACTTAACATTCACTTAAAAAAGATTTTTATAAAAATCTTCACTAAAATAATACAGTAATTTAGTTTTTTAGGTCGTTTGTTGTTTTAATTACATTTGAAATATCACTGACCACTATAAGGCTCTAGTACTCACTGGCTGCATATAGACTGTAATCTATACACAAACTGAAATTTGTGTTGGGTAAAACTGTGTGTGTGTGTGTTTTATGACACTCCAAATTATAAATCATGAATCATTTGCTGTAAGTGTGAAGAGTTTTTCTTTGTGTTACAGTCTGTTTAACTGCAGTATTGGATCTGAAGGTTGTGTTGCTCTGACTTCAGCTCTGAGATCAAACCCCTCACACCTGACAGAACTCAATCTGAACTATAATAATCCAGGAGATTCAGGAGTGAAGCAGCTCTCAGATCTACTGAAGGATCCACATTGTAAACTACAGAAACTACGGTGAGTGAAAGTGTTATATTTTTATATAATGTTCAGACTTCATGTGCAAGTTTACTGAAGTCTGCAGGATTTTAAAATAAAAGCTCAGAGTGTTGTTTCAGTGTATTTAGTGAATTCTCTCGTATACTGTATGATTACTCTTGTAGACTATATATGTTCACATCAGGATAATGATGTCTTCTGTCCTCTAATCCAGAGGTGTTCAATCCTGCTCCTGGAGATCTACTGTCCTACAAAGTTTAGTTCAGATCATAATCAAACACACTAGAGCTGAGCGGATCAATACTAATATCAATACTATTGATACCAATGTTGGTATTGGTCTGATGAAATTAATATATCAGTTTGAATCTCTCTAATCTGCACTAAAGTTTTGCTCCTGTTTCATCAAAGAGCAGACGTGGGTCTGAACACACTGCTTCTTTCTTGCTCCTCCTCTTCAGGAAAGTACACATAGGTTTAACTGTATTCTTTAAAAAGTCAAAAGTATCTGTATTGATATTAGCAATACTGGCCCTGTATTTATGTGTTCTCAGATCAATAACAGATTTAGTATTTCACACCCCAACAGCAGAGCAGAGGAGGAGCGACGTGTGTGTTCCAGATGTGAAGAAGCAGTGTGTTCAGACCCACGTCTGTTCTTTGATGAAACAGAAGCAAAACATTAGTGCAGATTAGAGAGATTCAAACTGAAATATTAATCCCATCAGACCAATAAAACCAACATTGGTATTAATAGTATCAAAATTAGTATCGATCTGCACCCTTAAAACACACCTGAACAAGATAATCGACATTTTCAAGATCATAAGAAACTTTGACAGCAAACAACCGTTGAATCAATGTTCATATGTGTTGATTTATCAGTGTTAATGCCATTCAATATTTTTCAAATGTTCAGTATTTTAACACACTGTTATGAAAAACAATAAAAACTTTACATTAAAATTAGTGGTGGGCATAGATTAATTTTTTTTAATCTAGATTAATCTAGATTAAAATGGCTCATTTGAATTCTGCCGAAGGCCTTCAGAATATGTGTGTTACCCAAATAATGACTAAAAGTAAGTCTTTGAGAACGGGTTTCCCAAGCCAGGTGTCGCATTAGACCAGGGGCTCAGCTCCTGTTTCCAAAATGCATCACAAGTGGTACTTGAGACTGGAAGAGCTCCTACAGCACATTTACATTTAGTCATTTAGCAGACGCTTTTATCCAAAGCGACTTACAAAGAGTTAGGGAGCAACAATCGATATGTCATACAGGAGCCATAATACATTAGGTGCCAATACAAAGTTACTGGTTTCAACTAAAGCTAGACCACTACCTGTTGAGAGAAAGTTTTTTTTTTAAACCAACTGTATGTAAACCAATTCCGTACAGAAAACCAATTTCACATTGAACAAGGTGGAAACAACCTTAGTCTTGTCGAAGTTTCCTTTGGGAAGCTTCTTAAAAATAAATTTTCCCTGAAGCAAACCCGGCGGCTTCATAGCTGCATCCATGTTAGCACGTCACGTTTGATGTGGTCATTTCACAGTAACGTTATGTTGTGTTCAGACCAAACGCGAATGGCGCGTCAAGCGCGAGTGATTTACATGTTAAGTCAATGCAAAGACGCGATAGACCTACTTGCTGCGCGAATCGCGCGAATGAAGCCCTGGTTATGAGATGATGAGGCGGCGCGAATTGCGCGAATCACGCAAGTTTAAAAATCTGGTTCTCGCCCCCTACAGTGCAGTTAAGCTATGTATACATCCGCGATAAAATATCAAGGTGAAAGTCATCATAGCTTGCGTAGTATAGACCCAGCTCCAACCCAACTCTGAGAATAGATTAACGGCGACATTTTTTTTATCGCGCGATAAGAGTCTCACGTTAACACCGATAACGGCCCACTAATAATTAAAATACAAGAGTCAAGAGCTCAACTAAAGCAAACACTGATCACAATAACAATGATTTGTGAAATGTCAACATTTTTCAGCATTAACTGTGGAATGCAAAGGTGATATTGATTCAATGCACTTAACAATGACAAATCAATCATTTATAACATTGATTCAATGGTTTTCATCTGCTCTCTTGATATCAGGGAAGTTACAGGCAGGTGTGTTTGATGTTTTTATTAGAGTTGGAGCTCAACTTTGTAGGATAGTGGCCCTCCAGGACCCAAGTTGTCCATTCCTGTCAGAAACATTTCTCTCAATGAGCTGATGATGTGAAACAGGTGTTAATATGAGACACCCAAAATGTTCAGAGCAGTGGATCCTCAGGACTGTTGAGAACCATTAGGCTTGTGTAAGATGCCATCTTAAATAAAACTAACTGTTATTAACATGAGATGAAACTGCTCTCTGATGGACTGATGAATCTGTGCATGCGTGTGTCTCTGTTGAATAAAGCAGCATGTGCTGGGTCAGATATGTTTTGATGCTGGTTTGACCATCTTAAACTAGCTAAGAACCAGCACATGACCAGTTTAAACTAGCTAAGGACCAGCACATGACCAGTTTAAACCAGCACACAAACCAGCATCAAAACATAACAAACCAATATATGCTGTTTTTTAAAAGGTGTTTTATACTGATGGTGCTAAATATTATCATTATTATATTGAAATGAAATTAATTTAATGTTTTCTCTGCAGTCTGTCTGGTTGCAGTATTGGATCTGAAGGTTGTGTTGCTCTGACTTCAGCTCTGAGATCAAACCCCTCACACCTGACAGAACTCAATCTGAACAGAAATAATCCAGGAGATTCAGGAGTGAAGCAGCTCTCTGATCTACTGAAGGATCCACAATGTAAACTACAGAAACTACAGTGAGTGAAAGTGTTATTATGTCATTAGTAGAGACAAGAAATGTTTGTATATTAATTGTCTATAAACACTCAATGGTCTTGGACCTAAATACATCTCAGATATGCTCATTGAATATAAACCAAACAGACTTCTCAGATCATCAGGATCAAGTCAGTTAGAGATAACAAGGGTTCACTCAAAACAAGGCGAGTCAGCGTTTAGTCATTACGCCCCCGTAGCTGAAATCTGCTTCCAGAAGACATCAGACGTTCACCAACAGAAGCTTCTTTTAAATCCAGATTAAAAACACACTTGTTTAGCTGTTCATTCACAACCTGAGCACTGTGCTGCTTTACATCAACTGCACTTCTATTTATAATTGATTTTTCTTTGGCTCTTATTCTTTTTATATATACAGTACACTCGTATTGTTAATCAATTTTATTGCTGTTTTATTGTTTCTTAAAATCTAAAGTATTTGTTATCTTAAATCATTTTATGTAAAGCACTTTGAATTGCCCTTGTGTATGAAATGTGCTTATAACTAAACTTGCCTTGAATATAAGAGTGTGTAAAACTCTTTCATCAACTTCAAGTCTTCATGTGCAAAATTTAATTGAATAAAAAAAACAATTTACATTCATTTTTTATTTGGTTCACATAATATCAGACTTAAACACACATTTATTTTGTCTGTGCTGGTAGAAGAGTTTTAAGTCCAACACCAGCAGTTTATATATATAACTGACAATAACCCCACAAATATTATAAATCATAAATCATTTGCTGTAAGTGTGAAGAGTTTTTCTTTGTGTTACAGTCTGTATAACTGCAGTATTGGATCTGAAGGTTGTGTTGCTCTGACTTCAGCTCTGAGATCAAACCCCTCACACCTGACAGAACTCAATCTGAACTATAATAATCCAGGAGATTCAGGAGTGAAGCAGCTCTCTGATCTACTGAAGGATCCACAATGTAAACTACAGAAACTACAGTGAGTTATTTATTTACTCTTGAAATGATCATTCTGTTATTAAACTCAAATTTTTTGTTGATAAAAGTGACTCTTTTAAAATACACTTTCATCTATTAGTCTTGTTATGTTTACACTACCTGTGTTGTGTTGTTCTTTGGATGAAGTGTTTCTGTTGTTTTCTCATTTGTAAGTCACTTTAGAAGTTTGTAGATTTATATTTATCATATTTTATGATCACTACACAAGTCATTGTTGTATGATATCTGTTGATTATCAATGTAATGAGTTTATAATAATAATATCTGATGTTTCTCTTTAATGTTTACAGGATTGAGCCAAAAAAGCATCTACCAAGCAACTGTGTTTTGTCTTAAACTACAAGAGTTGTTTTCTTTCTCCTACTGGACAAACAACATCAGTGACTCATAAGAGCTCAACATGAGGCGTCTGTTAGAGATGTAAACACACAAACTGTTGATTGTTTGTCTTTTCATGTTTTTCTGCTCCAGCGCACTATAAAGAGCTCAAATGCAGCAGGATCGTCCTTAAATCTGAGCTTTCTGTGTCACATCCGCAGTTTATGTTGATATAATATATGTTTGTGTACTGAACATATTAATGTTGTATTAATAAACACATACATGCATATATTGAAGAAAAATATACAAATTAATAAACATTTATATATAATTTATAATATTTGTAAATATATATAAACACATGTCATTTTTCCTAAATATGTAATTGTACATAATTATGTTGACAAAAGTAATACATACACAGTACAAAGACATACATTATGTAAACAAAAACTTTTATTCTGGATAAAATTAGTCATGATAAATCATTTGACAGCCCTGGTTAATATAAATGTGAATAATAATACATTTGTACTTTATTTGAATTAAGATTCAATTCTGAATATTTATGTAATGAGATATTATGCTAATAATTATTGTTGAAAATGTCCTGCCAGCTAACAAAATGTGTTCCTTAGACGTTCTTTAGACCAGAGTTTCTCAACTCCAGTCCTCAGGTCTCCTGAACAGAATGTTTGAGATCTCTGCCTAAATAACACATTAACACTCTCATGAGTTAAACAACAAGACACACTATTAGTGTTCAGTGTTTCCTTTAGTTGAGCTCTTGATTCTTGATTTCTTAAGTTAAATGTGTTCAGATCAGCTGTGAAGTTCAGCTCCAGATCCACAGTGTCTTGTTTAACATGTGGTGATGCTTGTTTCAATCAGACGTGTGTTAGTTACTATGATACTCTGAATGTGGAGAAACACGACGGCTGCTGCTGTTTGAAACTATTGAAACTTTTCTCCAGTTTTACTCACCTTTCTTTACTCTTTTTACTTTAAAACTGTAAATATGAAGTGTGTATATAATGTTGGAGGTCCTTCAAAAGGTCAAAATCTGGATCAAATGCATTTTATAATAGCTTGAAACATCTTGTATAGACCTATATTAATTTCACAATGATTTCATGATAATATGTATGTTTGTACTGTTTTGACCAACAATAATAAAATGTATGAAAATACACCAGATAGCGTCTTTATTTTCTTTCTTCATTATTTTCTTTTTATCTCACAGCACCTTATATCTACAGAAGAACTGATTTGTGTGTCTGTGTTCAGTTTGGCTGTCTGTGGTGTAACCAGATAATGTCATGAGGAGATAATGGCGCCTCCTCAGGTTAAAATGAGGATTACATTTAGTTTTTTAAAGGGGTGGTGCAACAGTGTTTCATGCATTCTGAACATGAAATTCTCTACATAACAACTTTTCTTAATTTTTTTTTTTTTTAATTCTTCCTGAAAAACACGGCTACACGTCACCCAGCGAGAGACAGAGCACAGCTGTGTTTGTTTGTTCACTGCATTTGGGTGATGAATGTTATATAAACGGTGGATATAACGCTGGATTTGGAGATCGCTTGAGAAGAAAAGATGAAGCGGTCCCAGAGCTAAAAGATGCCGGACATGAACCACACGCCGTAAGTGTAACTGTATACATCTCTCTATACCCGGGGTTCCCTTTAACATCATGTAATGCATTAATGCATTCAAGAGACTTGTGTATTTTTTAAATTTGCTGCATTAAACAAATTCATGACATTGTAGGCCTTTGGAAAAAATGTAGTTTATAGAAAACTGGCTTGAATTTTTTAGGCAGGAATTAAAGCAATAAACTGAGTGTAGATTGGTAATGTAATTCACCATTAATATAAAAATCAATTAGGACAGATTTTTTCTTGTAAGCTCTGACACAGCCCATAACTCAGTAGTGTCCAAATATGTTTTTTTAAACAGCCTTCAGTCTAAGGGTGCGCTCATACTAGGCTTTTTGCTCCATTTACTTCCATTCATAAGCATGCAAATCGCCAGAAAACTCAAGTTACCGCATGTTTCTCTGTGTTCAAAAGTTCAAATTTGATGTGAAGACATGATGTTTTATTAACGTTAGAGTTACCTTCCGCTAACGTCTGTTTTTGGTTCCTAGAACGTTATGGGTAACTACTTTCTATTAACGTAATGAAAACTTTCATAGTAGTGTTTCATAGATGTGTGAGTATTGTATAGGTGTGTTTGCACGCATCGAGTTTATATGTATGTGTGAGTATTGTATAGGTGTGTTTGCAGGCATCGAGTTTATATGTATGTGTGAGTATTGTATAGGTGTGTTTGCACGCATCAAGTTTATATGTATGCGCGAAAAAGTGTATATGCATGCATTACTAACATAAGATGTATTGGTATGGATTTCACATCAGTGCGCTCATGATTTTCAAATATTCATCTACATCACTAATATTGGGTGAGGCTCCTGATTCATGCTGTGATAGATTTCCTCCCAGAAATAACATTTCTACTCCTAACAAAATATTAAAGCGATATTTGTTCAAAGCTTTCCATTCGAGATATTTACAGAATTTTACAGAATGATATTTTTTCCTCATTTACTTGGTTTGAATCTGATTTATCACAGAAATCGCGTATTGATTGGTGTTCAACTCTTAACAGTTTACACATTGTGTCACGTTGTTTTAATCTTAGCTATCATATGTAATAAATCGTTTTACAAGTGTTAAGTGATTTTTAAACGTTTAGAATGAGTAAGGCTAAAATGTTATATTTTAACTCATTTGCTAATGTTTAGGGTAGAAAGTAACCAACTTTTACATCTTAACTCATGTAGAAATCATTTTAATTAATTTGACAGGTGTGCGAGTGCAATGTGTTGTCATAGCAACGTGGTACTTCCTGTTGGCTGTATGTCCTAAGAATTATAAGTTGAGACTCTTCCGTATACCTCATCCTTTAGGACAGTTGTTCTCAAACTGTTTTGGCTTAAGTACCCTTTTTATGACTTTTTTTCAAGCCAAGTACCCCTTGACCAGAAAACAACATTTTACTTTAAAATACATCGAAATGAGAGTCAAACCTTTATTATATCTAAAAGTATTAATTTATTTTTATGCATCTTTGTGTAGTCCTGATTTCATATATAAATATTATTATAATCATTTATTGATTTTCATTATTTATTCCTAAATGTCTCTCACGTACCCCTGCAGTACCCCAAAGTATTTGAGAACCACTGCTTTAGGGGATGATACCTATGGAGGACACAAGCGAAACAAGACACAGTTAATGTCTCTCACACCAGAGACCGGGATTCTAGTCTGAGTCTTGACACATTAGGCTTTAATGAAAAGGAAATCTCTTTTCAGAATATGAGGTCAGATATCAATAACTACATAATCCCAAAAAAGGAAAAAATCTCACTTTACAATTATTTAAGGATATTATCTTTGTAATGACTTTATTGCAAAGTTTAAAGAAGGGTTTTCACCAGTGTGCTGTTTTTGTAAAGATAAACCTGAAACAGTTGTAGATTAGTTTCAGTCGCTCTTACATTAAAATGTTTTGGTGTAGGATCTCTTTTTTGATCTTTAAGACGTTTTACAAGTTTATTAATATAACTGACAGAATGGTGCTGATTCTTCATTGTTATGCTGGTTCATTGGAAATTGACAATATACTAAAAGTGTTCTAATTTGAAAATACCATAATGCAAAGATTTTGTCAATTGTACCAAAATGTAGATCGTTTTCCACTGATGTAAAGCCTTTTTATGATTCTTTAATATTGTTGCTTAACAACAGCAAAGCTGTTAAGACATCTCGGCAACTGGAACAAGAATTCTTCATGTTTTAGATGTATACTGTTGCTGTATTTTTTGTTTTGGTTATTTGCATTTTGCAAAAATGTTCTGTTTTTATACTATTTAATATTGTAATTTACCCTATCGATGAATAAACTTTTTTTTTAAAGAACGATGCACACTCTAACGGCGGAGATTACCCACAACTCACCGCGAGTAGGCGGAGTTTATTACATTTATATTTACATTTAGGCATTTGGCAGACGCTTTTATCCAAAGCGACTTACATTGCTTTATCCTATACATTTTACATAGGTATTTGCAATCCCCTGGGATTGAACCCACAACCTTACGTTGTTAACGCAATGCTCTTACCACTGAGCTACAGGAAAGCTGCATTGGCGCTCCACTGCATTAATATATTATATAACTGATGCGTCACTAAATGAACAAATGTAAATATACAGTAAACATATGAAATAATGAATGAATGTAAAGAAGAGATGTGTTTTGATGTGTGTGACAGTTGATTCTCACGGTACGCAGCAGTCGCTGTCCAGTTCATTTTCAAAGGGAAACATGCGGTAAGCGGCAAAACACGAAACATTGCACTTAACATCAAGAGACATTAAACACAGTAGAAATTGTAATTGTTTGTAGAAACTTAGGAGGGATACTAAGAATTATTTTAAGATCGGAAATAGTTTTTTCTATTATTTGTCTATGTTGCATTTTTATTAAAATTTTTTAATACGAATGAAAAAAATATGACAAAATGTAGCATGTCAGGGGTGAGAAATATAATTGCATTTATAAAATGATAATATAATAAAAAACATAAGATAAAAGTTGTTTTGTCATTTTCTTCTTAAATCCTCTTTTTGGCCAATTACGTTGAGTATAATTTGTGGCAACCCCAATTAAATAATTGAAATTGAAAAATGGAATAAAATTTAACATAATAAATTAATAAGTTTACTAAAGTGTGTGTGTTTCATGTGTTATGCTCTACATATTTTAGCATACTTTTACAATTTCTGTATTTAAGAAACACAGACTTTTCAGAATTCATTTAATTTATCATTTGTTCCTTTTCTTTAGTCATTCAATTACTCAGTTCCTCCCTCCATCTCTGCCTCCCTCAGTCACTTAGACACAAGTGTTCATCCAGCGTAATTGCAGATACACAAATCCTATTCCACGAATCATACATCAAGAAACTCGTACGTCACATGTTTTGCTACTATTGCTGCAGTGAATATGATGTGAAACACACACACACACACACACACACACACACACCTGCATCACAAATGTGAAGTCACGGACGAATTTTGCTCATCCGCAAATTAGCATGTGTATTCTTGCAATGCGAGCATAATAAAAGGATCTTTTTTCTTTTGTTATGAAATAATTTGTTTATAGTTTATATAGCGAAGTTCTTAGTTAGGTTAGCAAGTCTTATTTCACGAAAGGTAAGCTAACATGAGTCTACCTGCACTGTTAAGTTTGCTCTTCAATCGTCTGTATTAAATAACACTGTCTAATATAAAGATTTATTCCTTGTATTTGTTCTGCTTTACCTTTTAGAAAAATGACAGAGCAGAATGCATCTTCACAGGTGAGTTAAACTAATGGTACCATGTATTTTTGTTGGTTTTGTTTTTTCTTTGGTGAATAGTAATTTTATTGCAATACTTTAGTAAACTAAAGGTCATTTACTGAAGGCAATCTTTAGAAGGTGATTTGTCTAGTAATTATTAATCTCACACAGTGTTGGGTAGGATTCATTGCTTTCTAAATCCCATACTAACATCAACACATTTAATGGTACAAGGATCGACACAAAACTGCATTTTTTATTATTATTCTTGAACTGTCTAAAGTGTGCAAAAGGACAAGGATACATTACAAAAACATGTATTGTAAAATTAGATTTTCGTTTTTTTCTTTCATATCTACTATTGTTTTATATCCACCTTATTTTTCGATGCATAAGTAAACAGTTTCTGTGAATGTGTGAGACTTCTGGTTCATTAGACGCTGTAGGGAAATAACGGGGAGAATAACAAAGTGCAGTAAATGTTAAACTGTTTGTAATACACACTTTGTTCATACTAAGTTGATACATTAAAAATAATGTGGTAAGAGACCAATGTGCAATATCAACATCAAAACGAGCTGTTCTGTACAGTAAATAAAAACTGGAAGAGAATGAGACTGAAGTCTTGCACATAAACTTTACAATTGGCCACGCCAGCTCTTATGGGATGTATAAGGTGAATACAGTTTTGTAGTCTATAGAAGATTTAATCCAGTTACATCAGAAGTAACTTTAAATACATTACAGAAAAATGTAGTACTTTTTATGGGAAATACAGTTAAATTACAGTATCAGTATCAGATTACTTACAGTAGTAGTTGCTTTCACCCAACACTGGTCCCACATGGAAGCTGTCCTGAAATTGAAGCTGTAGTTATTCACAGAAACGATAACTTGATTACGGTTTTGGTTATTTGAAGCAGTGATGGGCAAATTTGGTCCTGGAGGGCCACTGTCCTGCAGTCTTGTTCCAAATTGTAGTTTCAAATCTGATGAAACTCACCTGCCTGTAGTCTTCTTGTAATCCTGATTAGCTGGTTCAGGTGTGTCATGAGCGTTGGAGTGAAACTCTGCAGGACAGAGGCCTTCCAGGACCAAGTTTGCTCATCACTGATTTGAAACATGTTTTTCAATGAAAATTGGCGGTCCATACTAAAGAAAATCAATGTTTACATAGTGAAGGAATTGATATCACTCGGAAAAACCTGCTTTCAGACACTTGACTTTACTCAGTTAGTTTTGCTCAATACTTGGACACATAAAGGATTAAGAATGTTATTTGATCTTATTACACGGCTCATGTTTGATTCTGATTGGCCAGTCGCAACATTCCAAGGGTTGTTATTTACAAACAACAACAGCTCAAAACTAATAACACCCTGTAACCTGGATGCAGTTTAATATTACACAAACATTAATTATAAATATGTCTTTCAATAACATATATGACATTATATTGACAAATGATTAAACCAATTTACCTGTTTAAAACCACCTGCTGCCTGTACATTATCCATTACACATAGACACTCAGAAATTGAAATGACATGGTTTAGGACTCCCAGATATATTCAGAGATAGTTGAGTGTTTAATTTGTAAACAAGTTGTGTCACAAATGTACAGACTTCATTTTCTAAATGTGTGTAATTTAATTGTAACCCTGATTTCTCTCAGAATGAACAGAACACAAACATTGAGTCAGCAGTTCTTGTGTTTATGAACTGCATAAGAAATGAAAGTGAAAGACCTCAGACACCTCAACACAGCTCTGCTCAGTCTACTGCTACAGGACCTGACAACAACAGACCTATAAGACCAGAAACAGTGAAGCAGGAGATGAGAAGAGATTTGTTACAGTAGGACTGATTGATTTTTACAAAAATTATAACCATAATTATTGTCTAAATGTAGGTCACGGTTCTGTTATACAATTACTCATTGACTTCATAAACTTTTTAGTATTGGCTAATTAAAAATAAGAATAGTGTTATGTTGAATCTTTATTAATTATCTTTATTTCAATGATAAAAATACTCAATGATAGGTTTTCAAAAACAGGTCAACATTGTTTTATAATCATTAAAAATGTGTCCTTTGATATGAAGAATTTCATTAATAAATAACTGTCTACGCTTCATTCAAGATGCTATCCATCGATGTCTTCTGGAGGCAAAAGGAAAAGGAAGTCTGCAGATATTACACGTGTATCTGTGATTAAGTTCATGGAAAAGCATTTCTGTCTGCAACCTGAAAATACTGACAAAACCCCAAAGGATGAGGTAGTGCTCTTGTAAGCAGGTCTTGGAAGGAGGACCATAAATCTTGCTGATAATGTGGATCACGCAGAGGTTAGACTTAAAGATCAATAAAAAATCAACTCTAAAGACATAATAGAGGTTTATCAGAAAACATTTCACATCATGTTGTGTCTGCCGTACTGCTGCATCATTTGTGTCATCTTTATATAGTATGTTAGAAAAGATGTAACTGTTCTGTTGATAATTGTTACCTTTAATATTGTAGTAATTTCCAAGTGAGGGCTTCATAGTTTACAATATTTGTATCATTAAGAAAATTATATTTAATATATTTAAATGTATTATTCAAGGCACAATTTACTCAATATACCAATGTTAAAAAATAGCAATTTCACCTTTAGTTGTCTTCCCCCTACAGTACAGAACGTACTGAACCATCACTGTTGTGTACCTTTACACCCCTATAAGGTAACAGTCTTATCATCATGTTAGTGGTTTTTATTTGAATTTCTTAAAATTGTTTTGAGTATGCTACATGACTTTTTTAAGTGATATCATTATCTTCTTTCTGATCCTTACAAGTCACCATATATTCTGTCTGCTTTATCACGGCTCTGTCTGTCACTGGTGTCTTGATATTTTGTCTAGTGATATTTGTAACATCTGGACAGATTCTCCATCTCTGTACAGCAGAAATGACTGAAACGCTGGTTGTTGGAGTTATTTTGTATCCATTTCTTTTGCATTGATTAGTTCTGTCAGACTTTGTCCAAACGTATAATCCGTTGATTTGATGACAGGCTACCAAATAAGAATCCATAACCATAAGCCTGCAGTGATAACTTTACAATTGGCTGAAAATAAGATTAAAAATATATGAAACAGGAGTTTCGGTATTGTGAGAATTTGGGTTTTGCCTGTGTCACATACATATTGTGTGAAATGTATTGCAATGATTATTGTTCACTAATCATATTATGAGAGATGTATTTCTATGATGATTGTGCATCCATTATGTCTAACGTTACTTAAGGTCAAATGCGGGCCTAGTTAACAGAATATGCAGACTCATGCTGCCTTATATGTACTTATAAGAAGGTCTAAGAACAAGGATATAACAACTCATACTGATGAGCTTTCTCATGTCTGAGTACAACTCCAAAGACATGTCCGGACCGGTCAAGATGACATGAATCTAGTCAAGTGATAACCTTGATGACATACTGTCTTTGAATGTTCTAGATGCTGGAGAACAGGGAACTGAGATATATGCTGTCTTACCCTAATAAGGAGATACCAATGTCTGGTTATTTTCCATGACCAATGTTACTTCCTCTTTTCTGCATATAAATATTTACATTTACATTTAGTCATTTAGCAGACGCTTTTATCCAAAGCGACTTACAAGTGGGGTAGGTAATGGAAGCAATTAGGACAGCATAAGTACAACAAGAGCATAAGTGAAATCAAAAAGAAGACTGGTTTCATATAGCCTAACACAGTATACAGAAACAGTCATTCATACATTTTTTTTTGTTTTGTTTGTTTGTTTTTTTAGAGTAGAGAAGAAAAGAGTAGAGAAGAAAAGAGTAGAGAAGAAAAGAGTAGAGAAGAAACTTGAGTCAGAACAGAACAGTAAGATGTTGGCGGAAGAGATGGGTTTTCAGGCGTTTCTTAAAGATGGCTACAGAATCTGCAGATCTTGTAGCAGCAGGCAGATCATTCCACATAGGTGGAACAGATCCGGAGAAGGTGCGCGAGAGAGATTTTCTACCTTTATGGGAGGGCACCACAAGACGCCGTTCGTTTGCAGAGCGTAGGGATCTGGCAGGTACATATGTCTGCATTAGTGAGTGAAGAAAAGGTGGTGCCAAACCAGTGGTGGTCTTGTAGGCCAGGAGCAGAGTCTTGAATTTGATGCGAGCGACTATAGGGAGCCAATGTAGCTTAATGAGTAGAGAAGTGACGTGTGCTCTCTTCGGTTCATTAAAGATAACTCTTGCCGCAGCATTCTGGATCATCTGTAGAGGTTTGGTTGTGCAAGCTGGAAGTCCTCCCAGTAGTACATTGCAGTAGTCCAGTTTGGATAGGACTAGAGCCTGTACTAGGACTTGCGTAGCATGCTCTGATAGGAAGGGTCTAATTTTCCTGATATTGTAGAGGATGAATCTACAGGACCGGGCGGTGCTGGCAACTTGATCTGTGAAGTTGAGCTGATCATCGATCACCACTCCCAGGTTTCTTGCCTTTCTGGAAGGTGTGATGGTTGATGAGCCCAGTTGAATGGAAAGGTTGTGATAAGTCTTTATATCAGCCGGGATTACAAGCAGTTCTGTTTTTGAAAGGTTCAGCTGCAGGTGATGGCCGTTCATCCAGAGTGAGATGTCGGCTAGGCAAGCTGAGATGCGTGCAGAGACAGTCGGATCGTCAGGGCGAAAAGACAGGTAGAGTTGTGTATCATCCGCATAGCAGTGATAGGAAAAGCCATGTTTCCTAATGACAGAGCCAAGGGATGTCATGTATACAGAGAATAGCAACGGACCAAGCACTGAGCCCTGAGGCACACCTGTGTCGAGATGTTGGGACTCAGACACCTCACCCCTCCAAGATTCTCTAAAGGACCTACCTGAGAGGTAAGACCTGAACCATTGTAGCACCATTCTGGAGACCCCCATAGCCTTGAGAGGGGACAGGAGGATGTGATGGTTAACAGTGTCAAAGGCGGCAGATAGATCCAGTAGGATGAGAACAGATGAGCTAGAGGAAGCTCTTTCCAGTCTCAGGGCTTCGATAACAGAGAGCAGCGCAGTCTCAGTGGAATGACCGCTCTTGAACCCAGACTGGTTGCTGTCCAGGAGGTTGTTCTGGATGAGGAGGGATGAGAGCTGGTTACAGACAACACGTTCTAGAGTTTTAGCAGCGAAGGGGAGTAGAGATACCGGTCTGTAGTTTTCTAACAGTGCAGGATTGAGAGTAGGCTTCTTTAGTAGTGGGGTAATACGGGCCTCTTTGAAGAGAGTAGGAAATGTGCCAGTGGTGAGGGACGAGTTGATAATGTGAGTCAGAGAGGGTACAACTGATGGAGAGATGGCCTGGAGGAGATGGGTGGGGATGGGATCTAGGGGGCAGGTAGTCGGGTGGTTAGAAGAAATTGCCTTGGAAACTTCCTCTTCAGATAGGAGAGAGAACGAGGGGAACGAGCATGTGTCTGGGGATTGACTGTGGTCAAGAGGTGGTGACGCAGAGAATTGATTGCTGATGGTGTTCGTTTTCTTTACAAAGAACGATGCAAAATCGTCAGCTGTTAAGTCTGAAGGAGGTGAGGGGGTAGGTGGGCAAAGGAGAGCAGAAAAGGTTTTAAAGAGAGTACGAGGGTCAGGAGAGTTGTTGATTTTAGTGTGGTAGTATTGGGTTTTCGCAGAGGAGACATCCGCAGAGAAGGAAGAGAGAATAGACTGGTAGAGAAAGAGGTCAGTGGGTTCTTTTGATTTGCGCCACTTTCTCTCAGCAGACCTGAGAGAGGCGCGATGCTCACGGAGAACATCAGATAACCAGGGGGCAGAAGGAGATGCACGAGATGGCCTAGATCTCAGAGGGCATAAGATGTCTAAGCAGGAGGTTAGTGTGGAGCAAAGGGTGTGGGTGGCGGTGTTAGTATCAAGGAGAGAGAACTGTTTGGGGGTGGGAGAGTAGCAGAGACTACAGAGGATAGGCGGGAGGGAGAGAGTGATCGTAGGTTGCGTCGGAATGTGACCAGTGGGGAGGCATGTGTAGTGTCTGGAGAAGTTAAGTCGAGATCAAGAGTGATGAGGAAATGATCCGACGTGTGCAGTGGGGTGACCTGGGAGTGATGGGTGGAGCAATAGCGTGTGTAGATGAGATCAAGTTGATTACCAGATTTATGGGTTGCTGAAGTGGGGACTCGCTTTAGGTCAAACGATGCAGTCAGGTTGTTGAAGTCAACAGCCTGTGGTTTTTCCAGGTGGATGTTGAAGTCTCCAAGTACCACCAGAGGAGTACCATCCTCGGGGAATGATGACAGAAGTGTTCCTCCAAGAAGAGTCCAAGATGCCCTGGGGGGCGATAGAGAACTACAACATGCATTACAACAGGGTGGATGACAGTGACAGCATGAAACTCAAAGGCGGTGTTGTTGCATGAGGGTGCCAGCTGTTTAAATTTCCAGTCGTTAGGAATAAGTAGACCGGTTCCTCCGCCCCTCCCTGATATGCGTGGGCTGTGGGAGAAAGTGTAGTTATTAGAGAGGGCAGCCGGTGTGGCAGTGTCCTCTGGTTTGATCCAGGTTTCAGTAAGTGCTAAAAGAGAAAGACCAGAATGTTTTGCAATAGCTGTGATGAAATCTGCCTTGTTTACAGCGGATTGGCAGTTCCATAAACCAATTGGAAAGGTAATAGAGGTAGTGTTGGATGCTGAAAGAGTACGCAGGTTGTTAGCATTAGCCATGCGTGGCCTTCTGCGAGTTACCGTTGGTTTACGAGATGTAATGACAGTGTGGATTTGAAAACACATAGTGAAAAAAAAATGAAGGAATGTACAAGACAAATAAAGAAAAATTGTATAAAGATAATAGATAAAGTGCAATAGTCGAAGTGCAAACAGTAATACTCAAGTGCGTTGTCTGTGTCGTTGCTCTGAGTCGCACAGGTAGAGTCGATGGTCTTTACTCTCTTCGGTCTTCACGCGATGAGGGCTGCACGCGACCGCAGCACGCGGTGGTCAATCCCATTTAAATACCCTATTCAATCACGCAATTGAATTCAGCAGGACACGCCTTCCAAATGTCCCAATATTAACACGCAAACAATGCAAACTAACAGCGCGTGACTCAGCGGACGCAAACAAAGGTAACGAAACTGCGTTAGATCCAATAAAACACTAATGATTGATTTCACTTACGAGTACCAGTTGATTCTTAGGCTGCAACAAAACTGCTTCTCCCATTATATTCAATAACCTTTGGACTCTGATTGAACTGCACTTCTGTGTCTGTGTCAATTCTTGGTCTCCTGGATCCAGAAACTCTGAAGGTTCAAACGACTAGACTCTTCAACTTAGAATAATCAAACTTAGATATAAGGGACAAGTAAGAAATTATCTTACAGGTATGGACTTATATTGCATAAAACCGACACACACTACTTGTTGTACTTTTCTCTAAATTCAGAAATGATTGGTCTTTGTTGGGTGTTTTCCAAACTACACCAAAGTCCCTTTTACCAGTCTTGCAGTCATGAGTCAAATTTGTTCTTGTTAGATCTTGTTATGGCAGGTTTGCACAGATCATACAGACTAACAACATCTTCTGATAACAGCCCCAGTCATCACTGAGATATTTCACATCTAACACATAAAAGCATCTGTCATAAAGATACTAAATCCTGACCATATGCTGCTGATGCTATTGATCATATTCTAACTGATTGAACAGTTGTTTTGATTGACTGACAGATGGTGGAACAACGAGTTATGTCACATACAACTCATGACTATAAAATCTCTTGGTAGAATCAGCTGCAATATTTACATCTACTAAAAGGAGATCTTCTTTCTGAGTATCAGTATTGCTGTCAGCCATGTGTGTCTGGCATATTAAATAGACTATATTGTTTTGTATCATCTGAAGCTGAAGATCTTGAAAATTTAATTTCACAATGACAGAAGTGCAGATTTATTACAGATAAGCCGAGTTCTACTGGAAGAATTTCCAAAGATGAGAGACTTGCGTTGTGGTTGGCTCCTGAAAAAAGCTTCATGTGAGATTTCTTCATTGTTATCGAAAGTATCAAGTGTTGTTAAGTATCTAGTCTTGTAATATATATGATAAAAACAACACGTTTGTTTGTGTTAAATGAAAAGAATGTTTGTTTGTTTGTTTAGGAACTAAAGGTCATTCGAAGTAGCTGATAAAATGTTTTCTGTTTTCAAAGGTGGCAGTGGACAAAGAAAGACCAGTGCATTGCCCCAGGGCACTGAAGGGCACACAGCAAACATTCTTAGGTCTTCATCAAACAATGGAAAAGAAGTGATATACATTGTCCTTCTTCAAGAAAATATAGATACTTCCCCACTGCCATATGATGCTCCAGAGTTTAAAAGAAAGCCAAAAAACACATGAATGACATGAGGCAAGCTGGTTCCTCTGCCCCTGATCCAGTTCCATATTGAGTCCTGTGGAGATAATGTAAGTTGTTTTCTTAATTCGTTGTCTTACAAAATTCATATAAAAACACCAAAGTTATGATTTGATGGAAACCTTGTAGTGTAATTCAATGTTCAGTTGACTTGTCATTTTTATAAATGTGTTTTCTATTCAAAGAAAGATGAATCTGAAGAGGAAGCAGACCGGCATCAGAACAGGATCCAGATCTTATGTGTGTGGTAAACTATCAATGATGTTTGGGGAAACTCAGACTGATATCACACACATCAGTACTTTTCATTATTCGGCTCATAAACCTGAACCTGAGAATACTACAGTGATATGTTTCTTTATGAACCTCTTTATAAGCACTTGCACTTTATGGACCCCCCATTCACACACATGCGCACAATACAGTTTTAAATGAGTCTATAGGGTACGATGTGTATACAGGATACAGGAAGAATATACAGGATTACATTGACAAGTTACAAACTAAGATCACAAGCTGACAATATCAACACCTGTGCACATGTTCAATCATACAGGATTTACACCACACGATTGCAACAATGCTTTCCTGAACCAGAAGCAACAATATTAAGACATTTCTCATCATACTGTAACAGTAACTCACTGGCACACAAGCAGCACACACTACTACACCTCTATCAATTCACTTCTATCACATTCTTCTATTCACACACAAACATGCCGGATTCACAAAACTGTTCTTAATAGAAAATATAAGAACTTTCTTTAGTTAAATTACAGAAAGTCCTTAAGAATATTCTTAATTGCAATTTTCAAATATTTTCATCTTCATTTTTTCTAAGAATAAACGGGCAGTGATTGTTAAAGATTATAATACAAGAGTAATTTGTCCATTTATTAAACTTTATTTGTGTAATAAGCATCTCGTGACTCTATAATGCCCATTGGATGATCCGATCCAGAGCAGACTACTTAAAATAGAAAATCTAGATAAAATTTGTGAATCATGAAATTCCTATATTTATTTTATCCTAACTATAAAAGAAATGGTGAAGTTAATGAAATAAGCCTAATCTTTAATTTCTGGAATAAAGTCATTCCAGTGAAGTTTTAATTTACTGTGAAAGTCCTCACTGTAGACTCCAAATAATTACTGTAAATTTAGCAGTCATGATGCTTCTAAATGTTCATTTCAAATGCTTGAGTGGCAGCTGATAGTTAAGCTCGATACAGACTGCCATCAGTTGTCACACTTCACAATGCCATGTAGACATTATAAATGAGAAGAAGTGTCATTTTGCTTGTTATAGTTGATTCGTTCATTGGTTTAAAACAGGGTTACTTAATAACTGGCCATTATTATCAAAGATGATCCGATTGAGAAATCTCATGAAAAATTCTAAATCTGCAATGTAGAAACCACAAAATGTTTGAGTCAGCTTGTTCCACATTCCTTATATACTCATAATAGTTGACTAGTGAACATGGCCTATATGGACAAATGTGGACGATAGCCATGTGGACTGTGTTGTTAAGTGTATGAGTTTGTGTGTGGTCTACAGTACATTTGTTCATGGAGACTTTGACTCGAGTGCATTGAGTGTGCACAGAAGGCAGATCATGTTGATTCAGACATCTTGGTATAGGTAGGACTTTAAACTTTTGGTATAGGAAGGACTTTAAACAACTTTTCTGTTTTCTTCTCCAGCTCAGAAGAGCATTGTGAGTCCAGAACTAGCAGCAGATCACTATAGAAAGACAGTGCCTGCAAAACAAAGAAGATGAGCCGACCCTGAAAATTAAAATGGATATCAGAGAAGATGTAGAGGAGCAAGAAGACACAATCTTCAACTTTTACAAGGCTCCCAGCACAGACTGGGCCAAGATCATATTCTTATTCAAATTTTGAGCATCTACTGCATCTGTTTCTGAACCATCTGAAACAGTTCACAGCTCGAGCCAGCAGAGGGCGAAAATATTGGAGAAAATTCTATTTTTGTACAATATTGTAGTGCATTCATTTGACTTTGTGTGTTTAAAATGTCTTGTTTTTCAGGAGATTTGGCTATTGGGGTTGGTGTTGATCGACACTTCTTAAGTATGGTAATGCACAGATTGCAGCATGGTTTCACTGTAAATTACACAAAAATGAGTCATTAAATTGTTTACTACATTAATAACCACGTAAGAATTATTTTAATCATTATACCTCAGAGCAAATCCAAATATTATGTTGCTTTTTGATGTTTCCAGACAACTTTAAACCGTACCATAAGTACAGTCAAATAGACATCTATGGTTTGATTATTTCCCTGTAGGTCATGCATGCAGCACTTTGCTCTTTGAGGGCAAACCTGACCACCTAATCCCTTCCACCTCTCAAGTGTGGGCACAGAATGAAATGTTTACCTTGGCAGTGAGAATGAAAGGCCATTCTTTCCTTCATGGCGGCCCTTGTCTGACAGGACTGTTAGGTGGAACTCCCCAGACAGCCACCATCACCCTCGACCATGTGGCAGATTTAGACATCAAGGAGACCATAAGACCGCTGTGTACCAAGAAGTGCAATGGAATCCATTTGTGACAGATGTAAGATGTAAACGTGCATATTATGTGCTTTAATTTGAGGGTACATCAATATCTGGTGAACTGTGTACAAATTGCTTCACTTTTGTTGGTTAAAAAGTCCACATGTTTTATTTGAACAACATTAATGGGACAATTTATGGAATCTTAAATGACACCAGAATATTTAGGACTGAACAGGGTTCCTAAAATTTAGATAAGTATGAAATTTGATCACAGTCATTTCCAGGTCAGGCAAGGTGTGTGTAAAAAGAAAACAGAACCAAAAATAATTCTTTATTAATTTAAAAAAAGAAGAATGATAAGAAATTAATAAAAGTAGAAATGCACTTTAATCACTAAAAAATATATATCATAAAAGCAAAAGTTATGTGATCATCCACCTACAATTCCTGTCGGTATCTACAAGTCAGACTCAGTAACCATTAGGCCACAAATGCATGTAGAGTATGTAAATGCTTTTAAGTGTTTTAAGTCTTTTTAGTTTCTTATCAAGTAAGTGCATTTAATCACTTTGACAAACCAAAGGAGGAAATAACGAGAACGTGCTACAGCGATCATGTCGTTGTTGATTTCAAAACAAGCTTAAAATTATAATTTAATATTTATTAAAGCATTAATATTATATCCTTTATATAGTTTTTTAAATGTAATAAATGTAGAAAAGACATAAAAACTAAATTTAAACCTATGAACAATGGATAATGCATAAAGAAAACATACAAAACAAAATGAACCAAACGCAACGTACAGTGAGTATATTGACAGTCGGTGTTATAAAATAATATTGTTTATTTTGTTTTGCATGTTCTTGATAAGAAAAATAAGCATATAGGCTATAGGTCTATTTTACTGAAAAGTCAGTTCAACATGCCGACAGTTAACAAGCCGATAGCGGAGAAACGGCATTCATCTTTTCTAACTCCCGGTAACAAAACTCAGATCTGACAAGAATATCTGGCTTTATTGTTTATAATGTTGATAATAAATAAAGTAAACGGGCTTGATAACTCCGAGCCGACTGTTTAGATCCTGCATTTGCATCAATAAATAAGATCGGCTTTTTTATTTCAACTAAGGTAAGAAATCACAGCGCATTTTAAAATAAACATAAAGGCATCCGTGCGAATTTATTTACAGGCTGTAATTTGAAGAAGACGACCCTATTTGAACTTCTAGAAGGCATCTCAGGCTTTTAGGTATGGAAAAAGGTTCCAGTCTTATATTAAGGCCAGATTCAATAACATTAGTTGCAGTGAAATGTAGCTACATTTTCATATTTCAAGAGGTTCAAGAACGAATATGTATTTATTTTGAACAACCACTATGGCGGCACTCGTCTGACAATTCGGTTAGGTGGAACACCCCAGACAGCACTGTAAAATCGAATTAGTTGATCTTACTTAAAAAAAGCATGCAAACCGATTGCCTTAAAAAAACTAAGTAAAGTGAAATGGTATTGTTGAGTTAAAGTAACTAAAAATATTAGTTCAGATGTACTCTTGACTTAGTGTGGAGTACTCCGAATTAACTTTTATTACCAACTTAACAATTTCCATTGGATTTATTGCACTGTAAACCCGGACAAGTTTGCAATACTAAATTTAAATTATTTTATAGCTAAATTAAAATTTACTACAGTTTAAATCTTTGATTCATCCATCATTGGAGTTTTAAGTTCACTTAATTAAATTCTTTATTTCTCATAATTATTATCCTAAAAATGCACAAATCAAACACCTTGACTTGTGCAAAACAAAATGAGCAAGAGGAGACTTATCTCAGAACTGAATGCACAGACTATGCTCATTGGTCAAAAACACACAAGCTTCGCAGAACTAATCACATGAACCTATCTTCTAAACAGTGGTAACAACAAAACTGAAAAATATGTTAAACTCTTCTAAATATCTAAGAGAAGTGAACATTAAACACTATCAAGTCTTTAACTTTACTAAAAACATATAAAATAATCATATTTTTCAGTCTCCTAATGCAGTCTGGCGCAAAGCATGCTGGGAATCTTTTCTACGTACATGCAGGATCTGCTCTCCACTGCCTCTTGCTGGTGTAGTAAAGTAATTGCTTCGTTTGCCGCTACTTGCTTGATTTAAGTAAAATATACTAAAGGTGAAAAGTAAATTGTTTTATTTACCCTGCAGGTAAGCGTTACTTACTAAAAACTAGTAAAATGTAAAGTTAACAAATAATTTGTAAGTAAGGACAACCATTCGATTTTACACCATCACCCTCGACGATGTGGCAGATATAGATATCAAGGAGACCATAAGACCGGTGTGTACCAAGAAGTGCAATGGAATCCATTTGTGACAGATGTAAATGTGCATATTATGTGCTTTAATTTGAGGGTACATCCATATCTGGTGAACTGTGTACAAATTGCTTCACTTTTGTCGGTTAAAAAGTCCACATGTTTTATTTGAACAACGTTAATGGGACAATTTATGGAATCTTAAATGACACCAGAATATTTAGGACTGAACAGGGTTCGTAAAGTTTGGATAAGTATGAAATTTGATCACAGTCATTTCCAGGTCAGGTGAAGTGTGTGTAAAAAGAAGACGGAACCAAAAATAATTTGTCTTTATCAATTTCATAAAAAAAGAATGATTAGAAATTAATAAAAGTAGAAATGTACTTTAATTACTAAAAATAAGTATATCATAAAAGCAAAAGTTTTTGATCATCCACCTACAATTCCTGTCGGTATCTAAGTCAGACTCACTAATCATTAGGCCAGAAATGCATGTAGAGTATGTAAATGGTTGTAAGTGTTTTACGTCTTTTTATTTTCTTATCATGTAAGTGTATATTAATCACTTTGACAAAACCAATTTTTTTACATTATGGATGCACGATATTATCGGTAGATAGATATTATCGGAATATAAAGGATCATAAATTAATTATCGGCATCGGCCCGATACAGAAAATAACGCGATATGCCTCATCGAAAGGGAAACTGTGTTGATTAATATGCGTTTGCTTCAATTTGCGTGCTTTTGCTACAGGGAGCATGTCGGTGCTGTATTTATTTGGGGGAAGGGTCTAAATTAGGGAATCGGTATTTTTCTATCTAATATTTGAGCTCATGACAAACGAACATTTGAATATTTGTTTATTTAATTTAAGTTAATAATGACGTAACTTGTTAAGTTTTTATTAATTCATAACAAGCTTAATTATCATTAAATATTTAAAAAGCATTAATAGTATATCCTCTATTTATATATAAATGCAGAAAATATAGAAAAATACATAAAAACAGAATTTAAACCAATGCACAAAGGGAAAATGCACAAAGAAAACATACAAAACAAAATTAACAAAACGCAACGTATAGTGAGTGCATTGAGAGTCTGTGTTATATAATAATATTGTTTATTTTGTTTTACATGTTCATGATAAGAAAAACAAGCATATATGCTATAGGTCTATTTTACTGAAAAGTCTGTTCAACATGCAGACAGTTAACAAGCCGACAGCGGAGAAACCGCGCTGATCTTTAACTCCCGGTAACAAAACTCAGATCTGACAAGAATATCTGTCTTTATTGTTTATAATGTTGATAAGTAATACATTAAACGGGCTTGATACCTCCAAGCCGACTGTTAAGATCCTCAAAAAAATCCCCTCAACAAAGACGAAGAATTATAGTCCTATAGATATTTCCTTATCAGCACAACATAAAAATTAAATAAAAATAAATAAGATATGCCTTTTTATTTCAACTAAGGTAAGGAATCACAGCGCATTTTAAAATAAACAAAAAGCATACGTGCAAATATTATTCGCTATTTAAACTTCTATAAGGAATCTCAGTCTTTTAGGTGTGGAAAAAGGTGCCAGTCTTATGTTAAGCCCAAATTCATTAACATCAGTTGCAGTGAAATGTAGCTACATTTTCATGTTTCAAGTTGTTCAAGAACGAATACGAATTTATAATGAAAAACCGCTAAGTTTTGGTAATGAATTAATTATTGTTAATCATTCAATATTACGTTGGTATTTTTACACCTGATGTAAGTAATGTTAACAAATTCTGTGGCTCACAAGTTTTGAAACATTTTAATATGGTGATGTGAGCCGAGAATAACACGCGATCCGGGCATCCGGTGTGTAAACATAAAATAATTAAACTAGCTTGCAATCTGAGTGAATGAAGGTTTTTTTTAATAAGTTTTATTATGTTTGAATCTTTACTCTTTATTATAGTTTGATTAACATAATGTGTGTGCCTTAATGAAAATGTTTAAGCAGAATTTGTGAGGGGTTTCTGTGCTGAGATTGAAAGTGCCTGCTACAGAAATGTGTGGGGGGGAGCAGCCTTGCGCGCAAAGATAAGGGGGTTGCTGAAAGAGAGTAAAAGACTCAGAGTGCAAATTATGAGGAATTTAATCATTTATGTTTAATCATTTATGTGTTATGTTTAATCATTTATGTGTGTTATGTTTAATCATTTATGTGTGTTATGTGTTTTTATTGCGTGAAGTGTAAAAACTATAGATATGATACATGCATTTGGTACCCAAGCTATGTGCTGATATTGGAGTGTTTGCAGACACTATGAATGTGTGTTGTGTCATGTGCTGTGTCTTATGATATGTCATATGATATGTTGCAGAAAACTAGGAGAATAGAATGCGTGTTGTGCTGTTTCATATGACTTTTGCAGACAAACGAGAATGAAGCTGATTGGAGGAAAGACGAGGCGGAGCTCTGCAAGAAAAGAAGAAGATGCACCCACACATACACATATAAAAATGTTGTAAACCACTGAGGCGCGGCTGACTCTCTGTGAAGACGTTATTGTGTCTTGACAGCCCAGCGCTGAAATTCTGGTTAATAAACTTCAACTTTTGTTCATCCGAATCCCTAAGACCAATTTTTGAATACGCAGGACAGTTGATGTCCATCATGAACAAAGATTTAGGAACACATACAAATTATTATTTTTATTTTCTGTATATTATAAAATCATTATAGTTGATGCGAAGATGCGTTAAATAAGACGTGTCAACTCTATATGTCTTCTGTAGAAGTAACTGAACCTTGTGGTGACGTAGTTTTATTCTTATGAAAAATAAGACTATTCGAATCGCATTTTTATTATTCGAATAGTTATTGCGGATCGAATATTCGAATATTAAAACATTCGTGCACATCCCTAGGAAATGTGCCGATGCCATCCGAGGCTGAGGCACGTATAGCACATATAAGGCTGATAGTCTCGCTCTGCGCGGCTCTTTCGGCACTCCGTCGTGCCCCGATATTGTTCGCACGTTTAAGTTAACAATTTACTTTGTTATCGGTTTATTAATTTACATTGATAATCCCGGTAAAATAATATCTAAATGCTATTTACCTAGCTGACTATGACCCACTCAGAAGGTGAACGGAGGAGGAGTGAGTCACTTTAAAATGAACATTTGTTTAACTGTATGTAACCTTACTGTTATGTCACATCATCAAACCAAAGCAATTGAATATATATATGTTTATTTTGTAAGCAAACTTCCCGTAGAACAAATTAACTAAGAAATATTAAGAGTATGTTCACGGGCATATAAACAATGCACAATAATACACATGAAATGATGATTGTTGATATCAATACAAATATGAGGTTTATGTTGAAGTTTTTGCAGGAAGTACACAACTCTTTCCCAGACGTTTCAGGTATTTGGCCTATCGCAGTTTTCTCAGCTGGTGCTGGAGATATCTCGGCACACATGTGGTCATTCCTGCATGTGTTGTCCAGAGGATTCACCAGGAGTTTCCTGATGCTGGTCGGAACTACGTTGGCTTCCGGCCACCACTGGATTGAACATAGAAACATGTCGCCAGGCAACCAGCTCTTCTTTTGACGGCTCGTCACACTGCGCAGACAGGTCTTCTGGAATGGGAACGTTTCTGAGTTCCTCAACAAACACTTCAGGGTTGTCAAACACTTCAGTGAACAGCAGTGTCACGAGGTAACTGATGTATCCTGGCATGAAAATGTTTGTGGTTTCAACGTTTTTGTTACCCTTGTTATATTTTAACACTTGTGTAAGTTCTGTTACATTTTCTTTTCTGTACCATTGACATTTCTTTATATATTTTATAACACTCATAGAACAACATATTATAATTTTAACTGCAAATCACATATTTATAATAAAGTGGACATGTGGACATACCAAAAGTGGGCTCGGTTTTCTTTGGCTTGACTATTCTTTGCCCCTTCTTTGATTTTGGGTACATCACGTAGTACACAGGTGTGTCCTCAAGGGTTGTTGCCTGTTCACGATCTGCATTTTCATTGAAAAGCATTCCGGCTAGATCGAGTCTAGAAAGATCAATAGTAAAAGGAAACAACTGTCAAGTGTATGTTATTCAAATTGGACAATAATTATTCTTCTGTATTTGTTTGTTTTACTGACAAGTGAAATATAAACTATTACCTGCATAGCATTGAAATAAACATAAAAACAACACTCTTCAGTGTAAATCTCAGAATGACACTGTGAAAAGCCTCTAGAGCTGAAGTTTGTTGATGGGGGCTCAGCTTTCCAACATCTTTGAGAAGTCTTTTGTTCAGCAGCATCTTCTTTGTAATGTACCAAAGTTCCTGTGATAAATCACGTTTTTATAGGTTACAAATAAATACAGTAACTACTGTAACAGACACTTTAATCACATTGATATTCTACAATCCAACTGATATTGACAGTATATTTCGGGCATTACTACACAACACTGTAAGAACTGTTCTACATTCAAATATTACAACACAATTTAACTCCTGTGCCATACCAGTAAACATTGGTAAAACTTCATTTATATACATTATAATATTATAGAAAGTAACGCTTTGTATTTTCTATTTTAAACTCTGAAATGTCTTACTGCTGTGACACCGGTCCAAATGATCCTGTTGTTTACGTTACATGCACTGAGACGACGATTTCTAACAAAACACAGATATTTCACAGAGTTTTACTTACCGGCTGTGGTTCAGACTCCAAAACGGTCACTTTTATCGTTGGCACCGCTCCGTCATTCATTTCCAAGAGACTTGAAAATCAAGAGTAAAACTGCTACTTGTTTGAGAAACAATCGTCTTCCAAATGACTTTCACAAACAAAAACATGTAACATGTAATATCATGTTATTTCTCCTTTAACTTCTTCCAGCTCTGCGCAGACGGATCACCGTATGACAAAATAAAGTGAACGGGATTAGAAAAGCATTTCTAAAGCATACGGAGCAGTCATTTCACAAACACCTGTCACTGTACTCTGATGTCATATGGCGATAAGTCTGTGATCAAACATATTTCTGTGGTACCAGGTCTGTCACGAGGGGGGTGTCAGATCCTCTGGAGGAGAGAATGTTTTTGCTGAAGTTTTATGATGATTTTCTAAAAATAAAAACTTGTAGTGAGTAAATTGCTTTTCCTTTGTCATCTGATGCACATATAATCCGCGATCTTTGTTGTTAATGCTGGATATTTCAGCAAATAGTTTGCATCAATTTAAAAGCATTATATTAAAGAGGGTAAACCTTTACTGTACACATCCATATGATGTATTCAGATGGGGGAGAGACAACCACGCGCAGATAACCATGTGCTCCTATTTGATCAGTGATTCCTGTCACGAAACTCAGACGGGAACCCAATTGCAGGCAGACGGTGAGGTAGGAGTTAACAAGGATTTATTAAACACAGAGCACTACAAAACAGCAAAACAAAACCCACGAGGGGGAAAACAATACAGGATAAATAATAAAGTTAACAAAGACACACACACTGACTAAACTAGAAAACAAACACTTGAGAAAAACTACACTGAACTAACTTACAAGACGAGGAAACAGGAACTCGGGAGACAAGGAACTTTAAACAGCATACAAGCGATGAACAGGTACAGGTACAGGAACATTAACCAGGTACAGCTTACAGCTACAGACGTGGGACATCATACAATGAACGCGCACTCGACAATGAAACAAGAGGGTGTTTTATAGGGGAAACAGACGGAGGATAATTAATAGGGGCCAGGTGATAAGGGTTAACAATCAAGGAAAGCTAATCAACACAAACTAGGAAACAGGAGGTTGGGAACGATGACGCAGACTAGAGAGAGAGAGAGTATGGCGGCAAATAAGTGCCAAAATAGTCTCTCTCTCACATGAAACAAAGGATTCTGTATGATTCCACCTCTAAACCAAGAAATACCTGACAAGGAGAGGTGAAACCATGACAGATTCCTTTGTCTCTTCGTTCATTCAGTTTAACATCATTATTAAAAATAGAAACTTTATCATTCAATCATTTTTAGATTAGATTAGATTCAACTTTATTGTCATTACACATATACAAGTACAGTGTAACGAAATGTAGTTTAGGTCTAACCAGAAGTGCAATTAGCAAGTGCAGATATACAGTGTGAATAAATACAGAATACATATATTAGGAAAATACTATACAAATGTTGTATGAAAATATGACAGTCGGTATGTACTATGAACAATATATACAGAAGGCTATATACTGTGAACATTAATGTACAGGTGGTTATGAACAGATAACAATATAGACAATACAATAGTGCAAGTGACTTGAGTGTGCAATAGTTACAGACATTAGCTATTAAAGTTACAGTGCAGTAGATGAGTTAATGCGGTTATTAAAGGTACAGTGCAGTACATGAGTTAATGCAGTTGTTGAAGTTATAGTGCAATACATGAGTAGATGCAGATAATACAGTTACAGTGTATTAGATGAGTTAGTGCAGTTATTGAAGTTACAGTGCAGTATATGCGTTAATGCGGTTATTAAGGTTACAGTGCAGTAGATGAGTTAATGCAGTTATTGAAGTTACAGTGCAATAGATGAGTAGATGCAGTTAGTTATGCAATAAATGCAATAGATGAGTTACAGTGCAGTAGATGAGTTAATTCAGTTATGGAAGTAGTTTATTAGTGCAAATGAGCATTCAGTGTAATATTCCTGGTGTGCAAGTGAGCAGTATAGAGTGGAAATGATGCTATGTGTGTGTAAACAGTCCGGTAGAGCAGATAACATGAAGTAATGGTGTGTACAGTTCAGTCATGGATGCAGCCCTGTTATGCAATGTAAACAATGTAGTAGCAGCATTAAAGTTAAAGTTATGAGGGTTAGTGGAATCAGTGGGGAGCAGAGTTCAATAATGAAACAGCTCTGGGAAAAAAGCTGTTTCCTAGTCTGCTGGTTCTTGTCCGGAGGCACCTGAAGCGCCTACCGGAAGGCAGGAGAGTAAACAGTCTATGAGCGGGGTGAGAGGAGTCCTTGAGAATGCTGCGAGCTCGACGCAGACAGCGTTTCCCCTGGATGTCCTCAATGGAAGGGAGTGTAGTCCCTGTGATGCGCTGGGCTGTTTTCACCACCCGCTGCAGTGCCTTGCGCTCAGCAACAGAACAGTTCAATTCAAATGAACTGTACACACTGACACAGTAATAGTAAATCATTACCTCATGGCTCAAATCACATAAATCATGCGTGTCCCTGTCTGTAATATAGCGCAGAAAGGGAGGAACACATGACCGAAATTTCTTCTGAAACATGCATCATGTTAAGTTGAACTATGATTATTAAGAAATGAATGTGACACTGTATTCAAATCAACAGGCTTGAAGCAGCAGTCTCAACATTCACAAAAACTTAAAATTTGACGTCTGAGTCAGCTCAACTGTTTACTTTTTACAGAAAGGTTTCAAATATTTCATGTAATTCACTTTAAGTGTAGAGTAAACTGACATTAAAGTATATTTTAGTTCACATTTATAGTTTGTCATTCATTGAGCAGGACACTTTAACTTCATTTTAAACACAATAGAAGCAGTTGTTAAAGTACATATAAAGCTGTATTGAAGTCAAATAATTAAACGTGTTCAGTTCCACATAATAGCACAAATTCTCAAATATCATCAGCACTTTTATATTCCAGAAGATAAAATCCCTTACAAAAATGTACCTACAGTTAAAACCCAAAAACATGGTTACTGTAGTAAAAAGTGTCTTCTTAATAAAAATCATAAACACTTACTGCACCTTTAAATGTTGTTTGGCTCAGACTCCTCCTCCTCAAAGTGAAAGTAAAGGTAAAACTCGACAGTCAGGAGCCATTTTGTCATGAGAACAGAAAACTGCACCGAATGTCTAACGTGTCTAAAATAAAACTTTTGTTGTAGAAAAGTAAGATTGCAGACAGTGATGATGAAGTGAAGATCAACGACTCTACACAGGTGAGAACTGAACTGATACAAAACAATAAGAGAACATTTCACTAACAAACCAAAACTCACATGTTTGATCCCTGCGACTCAACTCGACGAAATCAGACTTGCGACTTGACTTGAACACTATGACTCTTTAAGTCTTTGTATATTTTAAAACCAAACATCGAAGTTGTGATCACGGTCGGCTTGAGATGATCACACAGTTTAAGAGCTGAGCGCTGTGTTTGGCACTGTGTCAGAGAAAGACTCTGTGTGCTTATCATTTATCAACACTGTTCAGTGTTTTAAAACACATCATGTTTATTTCATATTTCGGATAATTATCGTTAGTCCGTAAATTAGACACACTGCTAGTTAAGTGTAAATAATATATTTAAAATGTTTAAAGTGTTTAAGATCTATACACCTATGTAGGCTATCTATACCTACTCCCTTCCTCCAGAGGGAGTCTGTTGCAGGCTAACCGCCTTTACTTAGTTTCCCACTCGGGTCCTATAGGGTGTTGTTGGATCTAGGAAGTAGATAAAAGCTGCGTGCAGAGTTGAGGGATTGGTTTGGTTGGTCTGGTTAGGTGCGTTAAGTGCGAGCTGGTGAAAGTTTGTCACACTGGAATCAGAACTCTCGTATCCCGCGTCAAGCACAACTTGTTAAAAGTTGGACGGGAGTAATTAATTCACACTGGTCGCGCATCGCCTTTGTTCTCAGCTGAAAGCAGGGACGCCTCTTTGGTTTCAGACGGGAAGCTTAGTGGCCGAGCAGAGCACCAGTAGTTAATGCAACTAAGAGCGGGCATCCTTAGTGCAAGAGACTGAGTGTTTCTGGGTGTAATTGCCGTTCCCCCCCTACTGTAATCGTATCAATTATACTGTACCTCCAAGGTTTATTGTATATTTTGTTTATTTGTTTCGTTTGTTTTGTTTCTTTCCTTTTTGTTGTTTTTCTTTGAATGGTCTGACAAACATTATTATAACATTGTGCAGCACTTGCCCAAAGCCACAGCCTCTAGCTTAGCTTGGTGTGGTTTCACATGTGTTTTGAGCTTGCTGTGTACAGAGTTTTCCTATTGGGGTGCTGTGCTAACGGAGATTGAGGTATTTAATGCACTGTCTGTGTTTCTGTGTGATAGTGAGGCCTTGCTGTTGGCCATTTGTGTGCCTCTGGATATTATTATTTGTCAACCTTCAATATTTTAACCATACCAGTGGTGATAATAAACTGAGATTAATTTTTGTATAACAGTCTTCTCCGTCTTTTTGAATTCTCTAAGATACCTGTTGAAGGGAACTAGGTAAGGCTAATAAAGAATCTTTAACATAATGTTACAATTATATGCGAAATTTCATTAGTCTTCTGTTACTCGCATCACTTTCGTCCTTGATTCATTTGAAAGCTGCGCGCGGCACCAGACGCTTTTTCAGCAAGTGGTGAAATAAGGTGTCAATCATCATTAAACTGCCCAATAAAATTTGAGGTGGCACTCGGGGAGGGCAATCAGTTGTCTGAGGGGTCCAGTGCCACCCAGGACACCCCTCTGGCTCCGCCTCTGCTTATGTGGCGGTGGAGAAGCAGCGCGCGGAGTGGAAAGTGTTGAAATGAAGCGCGTTTGGCGCTAGATAAAGATATTAAGAGGATAAAGCTCAATAAAGATCAATTATATAAATGTTCCTGAGAGCGCGTTTGATGTGATTCTCCGTTGTGTAGGCACGGGGCTCAATTTAAACAACTAAAATATTCAAAAGTTTTAAATGGAAGTTTCCTCTGTGTGTTATAAGAACATTAAACTGTCAACTGAACGTTCAGATACAGACACTAAAACAGCACAAATACTGAGACTTCTGCTGCTTACATCTGAATATTCAATATGTGTTCAGTTCATCTGCAGGTATAAAGTCAACATTTGAGTCGCTGTCATGACCTCCAAAAAGAGTCTCTCTGGAGAAAGAAGCACAAACACAATGAACAGGTGAGAGAATCTGAGTTTATTTTTACAGAAAACTTTATGACAATAATATTCTCAATAACACTGAGAACATGAAGAGACTTTGTGTCAGAGTTGTGCGAGTTTGTAGTTGTTGTATCAGTGTGTATTTGCTGTTGTGTTTTAGTTTGACTCATGGAAAATCTCCTGAACCCAGCTGTGTGTCCATGAAGAGTGAGAGATCAATGGGTCGTCCAATAAACTTTAATTCAGGAGACTTTGGTGATGTGAGGTGAGGACAGTCTGATGCTTTAGACGAGTAAATCACTTCATCAGTCTGTATTCTCTAAACTTGACGAGTCTGTGCTGCTGATCTTCACCTGTACACTTTACACAACTGACAAATACACACATTTATACAAGTGTTTACTGTGTGTATTACATTTATACATTTACTCATATACACAAACATATTTAATGTGTTTTTATATTACAGTAACAGATCAAAGTCCAACAAAGGGAAGAATATGGATTCAATTTTCCAGGTAGGTGTGTGCGTGTGTGTGTGCGTGTGTGTGTGTGTGTGTGTGTGTGTGTGATGTTATCATGTAAATCATTAACACTGAATCTGTACAGAAGGTCTACTCTAATAATAAACACCTGAATCCATTTTTAAAATAGTTAATTTGTCATTACACTCAATCTGATTCACTTTTGCACCTGCAATTAATGTTGAAAAAGGTTGAAACTTCTTCAAATCCACATTATTGTGATCAGTGTTTGCTTTAGTTGTCTTCTGGTGGTTTAATGTTTTCTTTGGCTGTCTCGGTGGGTTAAAATACATTTGTTTTTAGCAAAGGAGATTAAATCTCTGTGTCTTTAAACAATAACTTCAGGAGCTTGAGCAGAAAATCATCTCTGTGATGAAGGAGGAGCTGAAGATCTTCAAGAGTCTACTGAGTTCAGATTACCCATCATGCTCTGAGAGAGAAGAAGATGATGATAAAGATCTGTGCAGAGTCAAAGAGATGTTTCTGAAGATCACACTGAACGTCCTGAGGAAGATGAACCAGACAGAGCTCGCTAACACATTACAGACCAGTAAGAGAGTCATGAATTATTCCTGTGGATTATTGACTTTTATTTGACATATTTCATGTATTGACATTCATTTGTTTTCCTTTACACAACAGAACTTGCACCGCTGTGCATGAAGAAACACAAATCCAAACTAAAAGAGAAATCCCAGAGAATGAATGAAGGAATCTCAGCTCAAGGAAGCTCAACACTTGTGAATGAGATCTACACAGATCTGTACATCACAGAGGGAGGGAGTGAAGACATCAATAATGAACATGAGGTGAGACAGATTGAGACAGCATCCAGAAGATCAGAGACACAAGAAACACAAATCAAATGTAACGACATCTTTAAAGTCCAAAACAAACCCATCAGAAGTGTGCTGACTAAAGGAGTCGCTGGAATTGGAAAAACAGTCTCTGTGCAGAAGTTCATTCTGGACTGGACTGAAGGAAAAGAAAATCAAGATCTTCACTTCATATTTCCACTTCCTTTCAGAGAACTGAATCTGATCAAACAGAAAAATATCAGTCTGATGGATCTTCTTCATCAGTTCTTCACAGATACAAAAGAACTGAGATCAACAGACTTTGATGATTATAAAGTTGTGTTTATCTTTGATGGTCTGGATGAGTGTCGTCTTCCTCTAGATTTCTCAAAGAATCAGAGTTTATCTGATGTAACAGAACCAGCGTCAGTGGATGTGCTGCTGACGAACCTCATCAAGGGGAATCTGCTTCCTTCTGCTCTGATCTGGATCACCTCTCGACCAGCAGCAGCCAATCAGATTCCTCCTGAGTGTGTTGATCTGATCACAGATGTACGAGGATTCAATGACCCTCAGAAGGACGAGTATTTCAGGAAGAGAATCAATGATGAGAGTCTGGCCAACAGAATCATCACACACATGAAATCATCCAGAAGTCTGTACATCATGTGTCACATCCCAGTCTTCTGCTGGATTTCAGCCACTGTTCTCCAGAGAATGTTGAGTGAAGCAGAGAGTCAAGCACAGATCCCCAAGACTCTCACTCAAATGTTCACACACTTCCTGATGTTTCAGACCAAACTGAAGAGTCAGAAGTATGATGGGAAATGTGAGGTAGATCTTCAGCAGGCTAGAAAGAGTCTTGAGTCACTGGGAAAACTGGCTTTTCAACAGCTGGAGAAAGGGAACCTGATCTTCTATGAGGAGGATCTTAGAGAGTGTGACATTGATGTCAGAGAAGCGTCAGTGTACTCAGGAGTTTGTACTCAGATCTTCAGAGAGGAGTTTGGACTGAACCTGGGGAAGGTGTTCAGCTTTGTGCATCTGAGCGTTCAGGAGTTTCTCGCTGCTTTGTTCAAGTTTCTGTCATTTCTTCAGCAAATATCTGGACTCTTCCGAAGATCAGGATCAATTTTGAGTGATTTACTGAAGAGTGAAGTGGACAAGGCCTTACAGAGTGAGAACGGACACCTGGATCTTTACCTCAGATTTCTTCTGGGTCTTTCACTGGAGTCCAGTCAGACAATCTTACGAGATCTGATGACACAGACAGGAAGAAGCTCTGACAGTAAACAGGAAATAGTCGAGTACATTAAGATGAAGATCAGAGAGAATCTCTCTCCAGAGAAATCCATCAATCTGTTTCACTGTCTGAATGAACTCAATGATCATTCTCTAGTGCAGGAAGTGCAATCATATGTGAACAGAGGAGATGAGTCTAGTCTCTCTGGAGTCAGTCTCTCTCCTGCTCAGTGGTCGGCTCTGGTGTTTGTGTTACTGAACTCAGAAGAGAAGCTGGATGAGTTTAATCTGAGAAGTTATGATCGATCAGATGAATGTCTTCTGAGACTGCTGCCAGTGATCAAAGCATCCAGAAAAGCTGAGTGAGTCATTTACATGTTTTCATAACTAAACAATAAGTTCAGGAATGTGTAGTTTGTAAATAAGTAAGAGATAATCCACAGCTAGCCGTATATCAAAGTTAAATGCAAAAGTTGAGGAAAAGAATCAGCCAACATGGAGTTGAGTGAATTAAATCCTTTAACGCTCGGCTAGCTGTGGATTATCCTGCTCTTACTATGATCTTTTGCCAAGTTAAAGCTGTCATTGATGTTTACAGTGCAATTTTTGATCAGACAGGTGAAAATTTAAGTTATTAAGTTAAGAATCCAGTATTCAAACAGACCATGGTATAAATCATATAAACTGTCTCTTTGGTTTAATGGTTTAAATGACAAACATTATGCCTTTTTATCCTCCACAATATACATACAGTTTGAATTCAGTGTTGTCATTGTCCAGATATCAAGAGAGCAGATGAAAATCATAGAATTAAATTGTTGAAATGTTATTGGCATTGAATCATTGAAAATGTAGAAACTTCAACAAACTACCATTGTTTGCATTAGTTTGGACCTGGGTTTGCTACAGTTAAAGTGCCTTGTGGTTTTATGGTTTCATCGGTTAAAAGAACCATAAAAAACACAAAACACAAGTATTTTGAGGTTGTGATGGTGAATTCCTTTAGAGAAAATCACTTGCTGCCCTCCAGCTGCACTTTGTGCGTCATCAAAACAATGTGATTGCAAACAACCTATTTTTATGCTTCAAGTGGAACACAAACACGTCTTGACTGCTTTAAGAAATATCAGAGCATTTTCAGAACACAACATTATTTAAACTTTAACTATTGTCACAGAATCCACTACGAATTTAGGGTTCAAAGTTTAAGTTTGTCAGTATGAATATTATAATCTGTATTCTGTGTTAAAGTCTCCCACTATTTATCAAAAAAAAGTGCAACAACAATCAAAATTATCAATAAGTCACAAACTTGCAAATTTATTTTTACTTTTAAAATGCACCAAATTTATAGATTTAATTATAAATTAAACGCCCCTAGTGAGACAAAATTCTTAAAAAAATGAAAGTTCAGGACTTAATCTTAATTATCTTTAATGATGCAAGCACATGTAACCCTGGTGGTGGAAATATTTACATTTACATTTACATTTAGGCATTTGGCAGACGCTTTTATCCAAAGAGACTTACATTGCTTTATCCTAAACATTTTACTTAGTTATTGGCAATCCCCTGGTATCGAACACACAACATTGCGTTGTTAACACTATGCTCTTAACACTGAGCTACATGAAATATCTATTATAAAAGACATCTGATCAAGTGTATGAACGTATAGGAAGAACTGAGTCGACCATCAGTTTTGACAATGACTGGAAATGACTGAAATGATTCAGTAGGCCGATAGTAAATGTGTTTACAGCAGCAGAGATGAATTATGACTTTGATGTGCTCTGGACATGAATGTTTTAAAGGTTTTCAGAGGTGATTTCCTCAGAGAAAACTCTTCTACAACATAATCCAAATCCAGCTGCCTCACAAGATTGCATTCAATGGCCTTTAAAGATAGTGATGTGAGATGTCTTTGACACATTTCTGTGGTTTTAAACTCATTTTGTTATTTTGTCTACATGTGACTTCTGCACGCTTATATTACACAGTGTTACTCGCCTCTAGATGTCCTGCTGCACATTTCCATTGTTAGTGGAGCCAAATGTGACATCACAGATGAAATCTGAAACGGCTCAGATTTAAACTCTGACTCTGATTTATACAGACAAAATGTAATAAAAAGTAGCGGGTGAATAAACAACTGTATTTAAACAGCATATAAAAGTGGTTCTCTTGATGATCCTCTATTCACACCAGCTGCTTAACATTGTACATCTGTTAGAAGTGAATGAACACACTGTTCTCTTGTTATTTCTCTCTCAGTCTGAGTCGCTGTAATCTGACAGAGAAAAGTTGTTCAGCATTGGCGTCAGTTCTCAGATCAAACTCCTCAAGTCTGACAGAACTGAACCTGAGTAACAATAATCTACAGGATTCAGGAGTGAAGCTGCTCTCTGATGGACTGAAGAACACAAACTGTAAACTACAGATATTACAGTAAGTACATTATTAATCCAATAAGTGTGAGCGTCTACATTTGCATCATTTAAATTGTGTGTTTTCTTATATTTAGCAGTAAACCTCACAAAACAACCGAAACTACATTTAAATTAAACACAAATACTGAAGTTTTTTTATACTGAAGTTTAAGTTTTGCACCATTATCCATAATAACCTGCCAAACGTTCAATAACCTTTTCTATTATTTTACAGAAACGCTCACACAGACATTTAAATACAACAAAACTGCATCCTTGTCTTTTGATAGTAACACACACATTAGTTGTGTAAATCACACAGTTCATCATGATACGATGACAAATCAAAAAGTCAATAAATAAAATCATATTATAAGATATGTATACACACCCCACAAAGCCCCGCCACAGAACCCAATTGAACCCCTGCTTCTACTTTCTAAATCTTCTTTTTTACTATTTTAATACAGTGTATTGCCCAATAAAGCTGTTCTCATGTAAATAGTTTATGTTTCATATATATATATATGAAAACTAGTGAAAGAGTTGCTAACTTGGCAACACTGGCGAGACAAATTAGGAATGAATGAAGCAGTGCATCTTGTGTAAATGAAGATAATAAACTGTAGAAATAATCTTTGTGAATTGCATTCTGGGTAATTATTTTTAAGAAAGTAGTCTGCTGTCCACCAGTATCTCACCAGATGATTAAACATCTCCACAAACAACATCTTCACTTTAAACTCTGATAGTCTTCATTAGACGACCCTCTTTGTGACCTTCATGGAAAAAAAAAAAATGTCACAACACCTTATTTTATTTGTTTTTATCAATTTAAAATAACTTAAATCATGGATTTATTTAGTACAATATTGATGTCTTAAATCATTTAGAATGTAAAATATACATTATGATGTTACTTTCACTTATTATTCACTTAAAAAAAAAATGTCACAAAAATCTGCACTAATAAAAATACAGTAGTTTAGTTTTTTAGTTAGTTTGTTGTTTTAGTTCATTTTAAATATCAATGTCCACTATAAGGCTCTAGTACTCACTGGCTGCAGATACACTGAAATCTATAAACAAATGTTAAAAGTGAAAAATGTAGAATTTATAAAAAAAATTGTGTTGGGTGAAACTGAGTGTGTGAAGGTGTGTGTGTGTGTCTGTGTGTGTGTTTTATGACACTCAATATTATAAATCATGAATCATTTTCTGTAAGTGTGAAGAGTTTTTCTTGGTGTTACAGTCTGTTTAACTGCAGTATTGGATCTGAAGGTTGTGTTGCTCTGACTTCAGCTCTGAGATCAAACCCCTCACACCTGACAGAACTCAATCTGAACTATAATAATCCAGGAGATTCAGGAGTGAAGCAGCTCTCTGATCTACTGAAGGATCCACAATGTAAACTACAGAAACTACAGTGAGTCAAACTCCAGTTCTATAATAAAGAATGTTAAAGATGGATCATTAAATTATTACAAATTAACTTGATAACACAGAGCTTCATCTCAAATGATGTCTTCGTATATGTTTCTAACGGCAGTTGAATAAAAGGGTCTGAATATCAAGCAGGGGCGGTTCTAGACCCTTTTTAGGTGGACTCATCTCCCCAAACCAACAGCTCCAAACTATCAAAATATGTTGTTTACTTTCAAAGAAATGAAACGTTACCCCACAAAAATGCAGGAAATGTTGAATACACAGATTAAAGGAACAATGTGGGTTTTTTAATACTTGAACCACCTGCCTACAGATATAACTGTGATCACTAGACAACACAAGTCACTCTTTAACTAGGAGATCAATTCTAGATATTTGCACTATTTCCTTAAAGCATTTTGAGCACAAAAGCAGTTTTTTTACATTCTTTACTTAAAGGTACAGTGTGTAGAAATTTGAAGGGTTTATTCAACAAAATGTAATATATAATACAAAACTATGTTGTGAGTGGTGAAGAAATACCTTACAAAATTAACCGAAATGTTTATATTACCTTACAATGAGCCATTTTATGCATATACACCGCGGGCACACCCTTACATGTAATTTATCACACTGCACAGCCATGTTTCTATAGTAGCACTACACGGACAAACTGAGCGCGTTTCGTAAAACGCAGGATGCACGGGACTAGTTCTTCTTCTTCGGCTGTGTTTTGTGGCAGCTTGCCACGCAACTACATAGAAGGATTAGCAGAAGAAGAGGAAGAACATTAACACAATTTAGTTGTCGTGTTTTTTATTAGAAATAGAAACGGTTCTTTGTTGCGGCAAGAAGTAAGTGCGCTAATGGCGGACCACACATACTCTGCACACGAGCCGATAGAGTGTCAATCTGTGAAGCAACGCGAAATCGACACAAAAAACCTGAATAAACATCGTCGTGGTTTTTCCCAAATGGAGGGCACTGGAGCAGGAAAAAGTTTGCTAAGCGACGCCGAAGCTGCCAGCTTTCTGCTGGTCCGGTAAGTTTGTCTAGTTTCCGCTATATAAGTGAACTGTTTGTTTGATAGCTTTAGCTAATAGATGAGCTGATCATCAAGAGAAGTCACGTTTTCCCTTGTAAATGTTTCCGTGTGCAAATCAAGTTAGAAATCATGTTTACAATCATAATTTGCATAAATCGGGTGTAAGTTATATTATAATACTGCTTAGCTTCCACATCCTCTCTTGTGCGGTCTTTCCGGGATACGTTAGCTCCTTTGCCTCTCCTCGCCCTGCCTGCATCTCCAACACCCCTATCTCTCCCTCTAACTTTCCCTCTTACTACTTGTGTTAAATCCTCTGATTTACTCAGTGATGATGAGAAAAACGTCTGCTAAGACTTTCGCGGATAGATTACACGCATTTAGCACCAAGTTACCGTGCCAAAAAATGCGATGCCAAATAAGCGAATAAATCACAGACACAATGTTAAACAAGTAACAATAATATTCACTATAACGATTAAAGTAAATGATGAATTAAATAACTTTTATTTATTTAATTTTCTTTGTAAATAAGCCTGGTCACTTGACTTGCAAAGGTTACTCTCTGCTGTCTCAGACGACGACATCTCTGTCCTGTGTCTGTAATTTAAGTCTGTTGTTCGCCTGTGAGACATAGATTGCAATGATCAACACCACCGATAATGTCCGCTGTCATTTACGGAACCCTTTTGTCCTGTGACGGCAACCGTAGCTTCTGTAATGGGAGGGAGAGGTGGCGGAGCTGTAGGTTGCAATTTCCTACTACACCAATAGTGGCCTCTGAAACTTACACACAGAACCTTTAAATCAAAGAACCGGGAGAGTGATTGAAAAAGTTGCTTTTGAAACACTCTTGTGACACGTGAACATCATACAGCGATCTGTCTGTGTGCGCAGCCTCAGAATAAGTCAAACACAACTACTGTAATAACAGACAGGTCTGACTCGATTGAGAAACCAATCAAAACTTCTGATTCATCTAGTTGATGCTCATCCAGATGCGCTATGATCGTCATTATTGCTAGTATTTACAGGAACAACATTAATGTGTTGTGATTAAATGAACACAAAATGTCTTGTTTTTAACACAACTGTTTTTAGAGTCTATAGTGTTAAAAGAAAACTGAATAGTATGTTTTATAGACACATGACAGGTGTACTGTACATCTACATCTTCTCTCAGAGAAAAAGATGATGAAAGTGATTTCCCTGGTAACAGTCATGTATGAATGTAGAATCACTTTAAATCTGACAATGAATGTCTATCTGTTCTTCTACAGCACAGCAATAACTTCTACATTTTAAAGATATTAAAGGTAAAGGCTTATTTAAATATATCACGATTCTCAGACAGAGACTCAAGTCCAGACAGCGGTGACTATAAAAAAAAATGTTATTAAACAAAAAACCAACGAGGGGGCAAAACCGTGAGGAAGAAACAATGTAAACAGAAAACTTCCACCGAGGGGCAAAAACAAGAAGGTCCAGATGACAAATAATATAATAATAAAAAAACACGATAAAATTCCAAACATGACCAGGCAAAGCAGGAACACAATATAATACCGTGTAGACAAGGCATGAATACAAATAACAAACCGCAGACAATAAATAAGAGCGACTTAAATGAGGAAAACTAACAAATGATAATTCCACAGGACAGGTGACGGAAATAAACAATAAGTCACTACTTCAATAGTGTGGTCATGGTTTCTACGGGAGTGAATCAGAAACCAAGGGTCACAACAGAGATTGTGTTATTAGGGAGATATCAGGTCTGGAGAAAGAGTAACGGCCAACACGTATCATGTGAGGCACCTCAGCCAATCAGATAACAGCATCTAGTCTGCTTTCCTGCATTCCGCCATTTTTTGACTAAAGGTTTCAGGCTTATCATCTTGTGTCTTTGGTAATATGGATATGACGCCATTGACAGACGACTACACAGCCCCTAGTCACTGGTTCAAATGACAATTTTCTCACGATTTACAAATAGTTGAAACATTTGAGATATTGTAAGAACTTAAATGAATAAAATATATAACACTGGTCAAGTGGTTTTTTGATATTTTGCTGCAAAAAAGTTGTTTTAGTATCAAAATTCTCCCCTCCACTTTCAGAACTGTGGTGTCACCCTGCCTGGTGATGAAAGTTACTGTACGAAAGCATAACATATTGTAAAATACAAAAAACAGTCTCGCAAAGTATTTAATTACAAATTACATTTGAGTTTTTTTGTTAAGAAAATACACGTATCAGAATACTCAAAAGTAATTAAATATGTATTTCAAATATATGTAATTAAAATACTAACATCTCTGATAATTGAGGCACTCAAATGAATCATTACAGTATTTATTTAATGTGTAAACACAATTACTTTTGCATATTTCATAAGAATGTTACAGAGGGTCATGATGGACTAAAAGTGCACGTAAAGGACTTCACTAGAGGACGTCCTCTCACAACTGATTCACAACAGGGGATTTATAGAATTACACGCAGCTAAAAGTCAAAGTAACAATTACACATGAAACCCCAGAGAACTGTTGACATGTTCACATGTATCTGAATGTATTTTTAGGAAATGTTCTGTGTCACATATTTGACTGATTTATGTCGTCCTACCGTAACTATTCTCGATCGGGGACACGATGTTGCCGTCAGACCAATGTTTGCTGGGTTATATCTTCTAAATTTTGTCAGCGTGTAGGATCATATCAGTTTATTGATGTCCTTAAAGTAAACTTATTCTTAATAAAAGAAAAAAAATATTTTGGTTTCACTGGGGCTTTAAAATGTCAATTTTGTATAAAGTGAAAAAAGAAGAAAAGCAACATTTTATTAGTTTGTTATTATTATTGAAAGAGTAAACATCAATCTTTAAATGTGTGATATTTCAAATATACTCATATAAACAAACTTAATGGAAATGAATCAGACTATAAAAATTGCTGACATGTGATCTTCAGTTTAGATGAGAATGACAGAATGACAGATTAAGAGGTTGTTTTACCTCATGTTTCTTTAATGACATTCTTAATAAGTATTTGTGTTTTTACATTTTTATTTATAATTAATTTAGATGTTTTAGTTTAAATGAAGCGTTTACTGTATCATGTACATATGTATGTAGAAAGCGTTTGGGAACCACTGATTTATTTTAGTTTGATTTTCAGTGTTTAAAACAGAGACACATAAATCACACATTATAGTTCACTTTAAGTTTTTCTTTCTCTCTCTCTGCAGTATTGGATCTGAAGGTTGTGTTGCTCTGACTTCAGCTCTGAGATCAAACCCCTCACACCTGACAGAACTCTATCTGAACTATAATAAACCAGGAGATTCAGGAGTGAAGCAGCTCTCTGATCTACTGAAGGATCCACAATGTAAACTACAGAAACTACAGTGAGTGAAAGTGTTATTATGTCATTAAATAAGAAATGTTTGTATATTAATTGTCTATAAATCACTCAATGGTCTTGGACCTAAATACATCTCAGATATGCTCATTGAATATAAAGCAAACAGACTTCTCAGATCATCAGGATCAAGTCAGTTAGAGATAACAAGGGTTCACTCAAAACAAGGCGAGTCAGCGTTTAGTCATTACGCCCCCGTAGCTGAAATCTGCTTCCAGAAGACATCAGACGTTCACCAACAGAAGCTTCTTTTAAATCCAGATTAAAAACACACTTGTTTAGCTGTTGTAAGATTATTTCTTACTGTCCCCTTACTCTAAGTTTGAGTATTCTGAGTTGAAGAGTCTAGTCGATTGAACCTTCAGAGTTTCAGGATCCTGGAGACCAAGAATGACGCAGACACAGAGATGTGCTGTTCAATCAGAGTCCAATTTTATTGTATTAAAGGACTAGTATATATATGCGTAAAACAGGAAGTAACAACAGGACATTACACTGGTCATGGAAAATCACCAGACCTCGATTCATAATATTTTGTCAAGACAGCATATATTTTAGTTCCGCGTTCGCCATCATCTCCAACATTCACGGATATGGTGACCTCTTTAGTTCCCTGTTCTCCATCATCTAGAACATTCAGGAACCTGGTGACCGGATTTATGTCATCCAGTCCGGATCAGATATGTCTCGCGGGCATTGCTCAATCATGAGACAGAACAGATGGTGTTAAACAAAACAGATAATCATATCAGGTTATGTACGGGTCATTTCAGGTTAGGTAAGGGACACGGCCGAAATCCATATTCTCACAGCTGTGCATTCACAACCTGAGCACTGTGCTGCTTTACATCAACTGCTCTTCTATTTCTAATTGATTTTTCTTTGGCTCTTATTCTTTTTATATATACAGTACACTCACATTTTTAATACATTTCTTTCTGTTTTATTGTTTCTTAAAATCTAAAGTATTTGTGATCTTAAATCATTTCCATTTTAAAGATACGTCTTATATCGTTCTGTCAATCATTTTATGTAAAGCACTTTGAATTGCCCTTGTGTATGAAATGTGCTATATAAATAAACTTAATATATATATATTTGGTCCACTCAAATAATTTCATATTTAAACACATTTATTTTGTCTGTGCTGGAAGAAGAGTTTTAAATCCAACACCAGCAGTTTATATCTCTGAATGAATGTTTCAATCTCCGTCATGTGTTTCTCTATTAACTGACAATAATCCCACAAACATTATAAATCATGAATCATTTGCTGTAAGTGTGAAGAGTTTTTCTTTGTGTTACAGTCTGTCTTACTGCAGTATTGGATCTGAAGGTTGTGTTGCTCTGACTTCAGCTCTGAGATCAAACCCCTCACACCTGACAGAACTCAATCTGAACAATAATAATCCAGGAGATTCAGGAGTGAAGCAGCTCTCTGATCTACTGAAGGATCCACAATGTAAACTACAGAAACTACAGTGAGTGAAAGTGTTATATTTTTATATAATGTTCAGACTTCATGTTCAAGTTTACTGAAGTCTGCAGGATTTTAAAATACAAACCCTGAGTGTTGTTTCAGTGTATTTAGTGAATAATCTCATATACTGTATAATTACTCATGTAGACTATATATGTTCACATCAGGATAATGATGTCTTCTGTCCTCTAATCCAGAGGTGCTCAATCCTGCTCCTGGAGATCTACTGTCCTACAAAGTTTAGTTCAGATCATAATCAAACACACTAGAGCTGAGCGGATCAATACTAATATCAATACTATTGATACCAATGTTGGTATTGGTCTGATGAAATTAATATTTCAGTGTGAATCTCTCTAATCTGCACTAAAGTTTTGCTCCTGTTTCATCAAAGAGCAGACGTGGGTGTGAACACTCTGCTTCTTTATTGCTTCTCCTCTACAGGAAATCACACATGTAGGTTTAACTGTATTCTTTAAAAAGTCAGAAGTATCTGTATTGATATCAGCAATGCTGGCCCTGTATTCAGTATACCCTGTATACCTGCTTTCACATCAATAACAGATTTAGTATTTCACACCCCAACAGCAGAGCACAGGAGGAGCTGTGTGTGTTTCAGATGTGAAGAAGCAGCATGTTCAGACCCGCTACTGCTCTTTGATGAAACAGGAGCAAAACTTTAGTGCAGATTAGAGAGATTCAAACTGAAATATCAATCTCATCAGATTAATAAAATCAATATTGGTATTAAAAGTATTGATATTAATATCGATCCGCACCCCTAAAACACACCTGAACAAGATAATCGACATTTTCAAGATCATTAGAAACCCTGACAGAAAACAACCATTGAATCAATGTTCATATGTGTTGATTTATCAGTGTTAATGACATTCAATATTTTTCAAACGTTCAGTTTTTTAACTCACCTTAATGACATACAATAAAAACTTGACATTAAAATACAAGAGTCAAGAGGTCAACTAAAGCAAACACTGATCACAGTAACAATGATTTTTTTAAATGTCAACATTTTTCAGCATTAACTGTGGATACAAAGGTGATATTGATTCAATGCACTTAACATTGACAAATCAATCATTTATAACATTGATTCAATGGTTTTCATCTGCTCTCTTGATATCAGGGAAGCTACAGGCAGGTGTGTTTGATATTTTTATTACAGTTGGAGCTCAACTTTGTAGGATAATGGCCCTCCAGGACCCAAGTTGTCCATTCCTGTCATAAACATTTCTCTCAATGAGCTGATGATGTGAAACAGGTGTTTAATAAGAGACACACAAAATGTGCAGAGCAGTGGATCCTCAGGACTGTTGAGAACCATTAAGCTTGTTTGAGATGCCATTTTGAGCAAAACTAACTGTTATTAACATGAGATGAAACTTCTCTCTGATGGACTGAAGAATCTGTGTATGTGTGTGTCTCTGTTGAAGAAACAGCATGTGCTGGGTCAGGTATGTTTTAGTGCTGGTATGACCATCTTAAACTAGCTAAGGACCAGCACTTGACCAGCTTAAACCAGCACAAAAACCAGCATCAAAACATACCAAACCAATATATGCTATTGTTTTCAATAAGTGTGTTATAGTGATGGTGCTAAATATTATCATTATTATATTTAAATGAAATTAATTTAATGTTTTCTCTGCAGTCTGTCTGGTTGCAGTATTGGATCTGAAGGTTGTGTTGCTCTGACTTCAGCTCTGAGATCAAACCCCTCACACCTGACAGAACTCAATCTGAACTATAATAATCCAGGAGATTCAGGAGTGAAGCAGCTCTCTGATCTACTGAAGGATCCACAATGTAAACTACAGAAACTACAGTGAGTGAAAGTGTTATTATGTCATTAAATAAGAAATGTTTGTATATAAGGACTTGTAAAAGTCTTTCATCAACTTCAAGTTCTTTCGTTCAAAAGTTTATTTAAATTTGGACATTTTTTAAACACATTTGTTTTTTATTTGGCTCTCGCAAGTAATTTCAGACTTAAACACATTTATTTTGTCTGTGCTTGTAGAAGAGTTTTAAATCCAACACCATCAGTTTATATCTCTGAATGAATGTTTCAATCTCTGTAATGTGTTTCTCTATTAATTGACAATAATCCCACAAATATTATAAATCATGAATAATTTGCTGTAAGTGTGAAGAGTTTTTCTTTGTGTTACAGTCTGTCTAAGTGCAGTATTGGATCTGAAGGTTGTGTTGCTCTGACTTCAGCTCTGAGATCAAACCCCTCACACCTGACAGAACTCAATCTGAACTATAATAAACCAGGAGATTCAGGAGTGAAGCAGCTCTCTGATCTACTGAAGGATCCACAATGTAAACTACAGAAACTACAGTGAGTGAAAGTGTTATTATGTCATTAAATAAGAAATGTTTGTATATTAATTGTCTATAAATCACTCAATGGTCTTGGACCTAAATACATCTCAGATATGCTCATTGAATATAAAGCAAACAGACTTCTCAGATCATCAGGATCAAGTCAGTTAGAGATAACAAGGGTTCACTCAAAACAAGGCGAGTCAGCGTTTAGTCATTACGCCCCCGTAGCTGAAATCTGCTTCCAGAAGACATCAGACGTTCACCAACAGAAGCTTCTTTTAAATCCAGATTAAAAACACACTTGTTTAGCTGTTCATTCACAACCTGAGCACTGTGCTGCTTTACATCAACTGCACTTCTATTTCTAATGGATTTTTCTTTGGCTCTTATTCTTTTTATATATACAGTAAACTCACATTTTTAATCAATTTTATTGCTGTTTTATTATTTCTTTAAATCTAAAGTATTTGTGATCTTAAATCTTTTGGATTTTAAAGAAACGTCTTATTTCGTTCTGTCAATCATTTTATGTAAAGCACTTTGAATTGCCCTTGTGTATGAAATGTGCTATATTAATAAACTTGCCTGTTTAAGAACCTGTAAAACTCTTTCATCAACTTCAAGTCTTAATGTTCAAAAATTAATTGAATTAAAAATATTTAAACATTCATTTTTTATTTGGTCCACATCATTTCATATTTAAACACACATTTATTTTGTCTCTGCCGGTAGAAGAGTTTAAAATCCAACACCAGCAGTTTATATCTCTGAATGAATGTTTCAATCTCTGTCATGTGTTTCTCTATTAACTGACAATAATCCCACAAATATTATAAATCATGAATCATTTGCTGTAAGTGTGAAGAGTTTTTCTTTGTGTTACAGTCTGTCTGACTGCAGTATTGGATCTGAAGGTTGTGTTGCTCTGACTTCAGCTCTGAGATCAAACCCCTCACACCTGACAGAACTCAATCTGAACAATAATAATCCAGGAGATTCAGGAGTGAAGCAGCTCTCTGATCTACTGAAGGATCCACAATGTAAACTACAGAAACTACAGTGAGTTATTTATTTACTCTTGAAATGATCATTCTGTTATTAAATTCTACTTCTTTGTTGATAAAAGTGACTCTTTAAAAATACACTTTCATCTATTAGTCTTGTTATGTTTTCACTACCTGTGTTGTGTTGTTCTTTGGATGAAGTGTTTCTGTTGTTATTCTCATTTGTAAGTCACTTTAGAAGTGTGTACATTTATATTTATCATCTTTTATGATCACTACACAAGTCATTGTGTTGATAATCACTGTAATGAGTTCATAATAATAATATCTGATGTTTCTCTTTAATGTTTACAGGATTGAGCCAAAATTATAAACCAAGCAACTGTGTTTTGTCATAAACTACAAGAGTTTTTTTCTGCCTCCTACTGGACAAACAACATCAGTGACTCATAAGAGCTCAACATGAGGGCGTCTGTTAGAGATGTAAACACACAAACTGTTGATTGTTTGTCTTTTCATGTTTTTCTGCTCCAGCGTACTATAAAGCAAGAGCTCAAATTTTTTTGTCACATCCGCAGTTTATGTGGACATAATACATGTTTGTTTACTGAGCATATTAATGTTGTATTATTAAACACATACATGTATGTATTTAAGAAAAATATAAAAATATACAAATTAATAAACATTTATATAATTTAAAATATTTGTAAATATAAATAAACACATGTCAATTTTCCTAAATATGTAATTGTACATAATTATGTTGACAAAAGTAATACATACGCAGTACAAAGACATAAATTATGTAAACAAAAACTTTTATTCTGGATACAATTAATCATGATTAATCATTTTGACAGTCCTGTTTAATATAAATGTGAATAATAATACATTTGTACTTTATTTGTATTAAGATTCAATTCTGAATATTTATGTAATGAGATATTATGCTAATGATTAATGTTGAAAATGTCCTGCCAGATAACAAAATGTGTTTCTTAGACGTTCTTTAGACCAGAGTTTCTCAACTCCAGTCCTCAGGTCTCCTGAACAGAATGTTTGAGATCTCTCCCTAAATAACACATTAACACTCTCATGAGTTAAACAACAAGTCACACTAATAGTGTTCAGTGTTTCCTTTAGTTGAGCTCTTGATTCTTGATTTCTTAAGTTAAATGTGTTCAGATCAGCTGTGATGGTGTTACTGAAGTTCAGCTCCAGATCCACAGTGTCTTGTTTAACATGTGGTGATGCTTTTTTCAATCAGAGGTGTGTTAGTTACTATGATACTCTGAATGTGGAGAAACACGACGGCTGCTGCTGTTTGAAACTATTGAAACATTTCTCCAGTTTTTACTCAACTTTCTTTACTCTTTTTACTTTAAAACTGTAAATATGAAGTGTGTACATAATGCTGGAGGTCCTTCAAAAAGTTAAAATTGGGATCAAATGCATTTTATAATAGCTTGAAATATCTTGTATAGACCTATATTAATTTCACAATGATTTTGTATTAATAAGTATGATGTGTGTGTCTGTGTTCAGTTTGGCTGTCTGTGGTGCAACCAGATAATGTCATGAAGAAAGATAATGGCGCCTCCTCAGGTTAAAATGAGGATTACATTTAATCAAATCAAATCCCTTTATTGTCACTTAACCATATACACAGGTGCAACAGCAGGTGAAAGACTCGGGTTCAGTTCCGACCAACATGGCAGTATGACAGACATTTCTTGTACACATTAACACAGTAAACATTTCTGTACAAGTTTTACACCCAAATACAACAAATCAAATGTAATATACATAATAATAATACACAGCAGCAAATGTACAAAATGTGAGTAGTGTACACAGGATAATGACACATAATTTACAAATAACTAAATAAATCGCAGCGAATGTACACACAATGTGCGTAGTGTGCAGTGATTGATATGTATTGTGTATTACAGTAAGACAATGTATAAAGTTGTGCGTGCTATTGGGTGATAAAGTGCTGTGCTAATGAGTGGACTGTGAAAGTCAAGAGTTTAAGAGTCTCACTGCTTGGGGAAAGAAGCTGTCACGTAGTATGCTGGTGCGGGTTCTGATGCTGCGGTATCTCTTTCCTGATGGAAGGAGTGAGAACAGACCGTGACTCGGGTGGCTGACGTCTCTAGTAATCCTCCTAGCTTTATAACACACCGTCTGGTCTAAATGTCCAGGTGGGAGGGAAGCTCACCTCCGACGGTGTGCCTGGCAGTTCGTACCTCTCTATGTAGGGCTTTCCGGTTGAGAGCGGTGCTGTTACCGTACCAGGCAGGGATGCAACCAGTACTATACTCTCTATTGTGCCGGTGTAGAATCGAGTGAGGATGTGGCAATTCAGACCAAAGTTCCTCAGCCGTCTCAGGAAGATGAGACGTTGGTGAGCTTCCTTCAGTACGGCTTCGGTGTGAATGGTCCATGTAAGATCATCTGTGATGTTGACACCAAGGAACTTGAAACTGTTGACTCTCTCCACTGATGCTCTGTTGATGGTGATAGGACTGTGTTCTCTGTCTCTCCTCCTAAAGTGCACCACCAGCTCCTTTGTCTTACTGACGTTGAGAGAGAGAGGTTGTGTTCATCGAACCAACGTAACAGAGTGTGCACCTCTCCTCTGAAGGCTGTTTCATCAGCGTCAGTGATCAGACCTACCACCGTCGTGTCGTCAGCAAACTTTATGTTGGTGTTGGAGCTGTGTGTTGCCACACAATCGTGTGTGTACAGGGTGTACAGGAGTGGTCTGAGAACACATCCTTGTGGTGCTCCAGTGTTTAGGGTCAGTGATGAGGAGGTATTGTTGCCAATTCTGACTATCTGTTAGACAGGAAGCCCAGGATCCAGCTGCACAACAAGCTGTTTAAGCCCAGTGCCCGGAGTTTCGCATCTAGCTTGGAGCTGTAGTCTATAATCAGCATTCTCACATACTGTATGTGTTCCTTTTTCCAGGTGAGAGAGAGCAATGTGTAGTTTATGTGCAATGGCATCATCAGTGGAGCGATTGCTGCGGTATGCAAACTGTAGTGGGTCCAGTGATGAAGGCAGAACAGAGCAGATGAAATATTTAATTTGCCTCTCAAAGCATTTGCAGATGACGGGGGTCAGAGCAACAGGACGCCAGTCATTTAAGCAAGTCATTTTGGGTTGCTTTGGTACAGGAACAATAGTAGACGTTTTGAAGCATGTGGGTACGATGGACAGAGAAAGGGAGAGATTGAAAATGTCTGTGAAGATTACCATTTAGTTTTTTGAAAGGGGTGGGGCAACAGTGTTTCATGCATTCTGACTTCTTTACACTGTTAAACGTGCTGGCTTCTCATGCATAACATGGTCAACTTGTCAAAAAACATGTTGGACGTATCGCATAGTATTTCTGTGCTCGATCATCCCCCCTTGGGTTCTTTTTCGAACATGAAATTCCCTACATAACTTTTCTTAGTTTCTTTTTGCATAATTCTCCTGGAAAAGCACGGCCACGCCTCACCCAGCAAGAGCGAGAGAAAGAGCACAGCTGTGTTTGTTTGTTCACTGCATTTGGGTGATGAATGTTATATAAATGGATGATATATATACCCGCGCGGTAAGTGGAACTGTATACATCTCTCTATACCCGGGGTTCCCTTTAACATCATGTAATTCAAGAGACGTGTGTATTTTTACATTTGCTCCATTAAACAAATGCATTACAGTGTAGGCGTTTGGAAAAAATGTAATTCTAGAAAACTGGTTTGAACTTTTCAGGCGGGAATTACAAAAACTGAGTGGAGATTGGTAATGTAATTCACCCTTAATAAGAAAAACAATTGAGGACAGATTTTTTCTTGTATACTCTGACACAGCCCATAACCCAGTAGTGTCCAAATATGTTTTTTTTAAACAGCCTTCAGTCTAAGGGTGCGCTCATACTAGGCTTTTTGCTCCTTTACTTCCATTCATATGCATGCAAATCGCAAGAAAACGCAAGTTACCGCATGTTTCTCTGCGTACCCAAAGATCAAATTTGATGTGAAGACATGATGTTTTATTAACAAAGTTCGGGAGGAGTACGTGCAGATGACTAACATCTTTTAGCCCTGGACAAAAACTCCTACAAAAAAAAACAAGAAGCCTTACCCTCACTCTCTCTAAATGTTCACAGCATTACTGCTCATGGAGACAGTTTAAGTCGCTTATAAAGAGCATTTAAAAACACAACACCTGTCAAACATGATCATTATACATATACTTTATTATCATGAAAATACCTGCGGGGATAGAGGAACAGTGATAAAAACATGACCTTGGGTATTTCCTAGATCTACATGCGTTAAGATCTTCTTCTGCAGTGCGTATTTTGAGTTTCTGCACTAGAGAGCACTCTGGCCTTCAGTTGCCAATGTTTATCGTACTTCACTCACACTTTGTGTATAAGTCACGTGATACATATTTTTGGTTAATCGGGCAGATGTCTAGTTTAGAAAAACGATTCCCAAATGTTAAACCAATTTTTTGGGGAGTTACAGATTCTCTGAGTTATTCCGCACATCTGCGTCTCTGTATGCGCTCGTTACCTCGTTCGTTCCTGGATGTGATTGCTGCCTGCACTACAGTTCAGTGCTAACGGGACACGAGCGTTCAGATGCTGGCATCTGTAAACAATGATGCTGCTACTGTTCGCTCGCAAGATCGCAGTATTCCGTCCCAATTGACAAACGGAATATCATGGCATAAGCTTTCACTTGTAGCATTGACGTTAATTTGAACAAAATGGCTGTAAATGTATCGTTCTGATAAGTAAAACCAATCATCTCGGGTGAAACGATTAATTTAGTCGTCCCATTCAGCGACTCTTATCAGCTCGAATTTCAATGTCATATCGCTGATACTGTAAACATTTTTGTTTTCATATATGGAAGCATCGATATTAACTACAATGATATTCTCTCCATTTCTGAAAACTGTTCACTTCACACCGCCACTCCACTCGAGTGTGAGATATTTACATTTACATTTAGTCATTTAGCAGACGCTTTTATCCAAAGCGACTTACAGGTGGTGTAGGCAATGGAAGCAATTGGGACAGCATAAGTACAACAAAAGCATAAGTGCAATCAAAAAAGAAGACTGGTCTCATATAACCTAACACAGTATACAGAACCATTCATTCATTCTTACTTTCATTCAATTTTTATTTTTTTTTAAATAGAAAATAGAGTCAGATGTTGACGGAAGACGTTGTTCAGACGTTTCTTAAAAGATGGCTACCGAATCTGCAGAGCTTGTAGCAGCGGGCAGATCATTCCACATGGGTGGAACAGATCCGGAGAAGGTGCGCGAGAGAGATTTTGTACCTTTTTGGGATGGCACCACAAGACGCCGTTCGTTTGCAGAGCGTAGGGATCTGGCGGGTACATATGTCTGCATTAGCGAGTGAAGATAAGGTGGTGCCGAACCAGTGGTGGTCTTGTAGGCCAGGAGCAGAGTCTTGAATTTGATGCGAGCGACTATAGGGAGACAATGTAGCTTAATGAGTAGAGGAGTAACGTGTGCTCTCTTCGGTTCATTAGAGATAACTCTTGCCGCAGCATTCTGAATCATCTGTAGAGGTTTGGTTGTGTAAACTGGAAGTCCACCCAGTAGCGCATTGCAGTAGTCCAGTCTGGACAGGACCAGACCCTGTTCTAGGACTTGTGTAGCATGCTCTGATAGGAAGGGTCTAATTTTCCTAATATTGTAGAGGATGAATCTACAGGACCGGGCAGTGCTGGCAACTTGATCTGTGAAGTTGAGCTGATCATCGATCACCACTCCCAGGTTTCTTGCCTTTCTGGAAGATGTGATGGTTGATGAGCCCAGTTGAATGGAGAGGTTGTGATGAGTCTTTGTATCGGCAGGGATGACAAGCAGTTCTGTTTTTGAAAGGTTCAGCTGCAGGTGATGGCCATTCATCCAGAGCGAGATGTCGGCTAGGCAAGCTGAGATGCGTGCAGAAACAGTCGGATCGTCAGGGCGAAAAGACAGGTAGAGTTGTGTATCATCCGCATAGCAGTGATAGGAAAAGCCATGTTTCCGAATGACAGAGCCTAGGTATGTCACGTATACAGAGAATTGCAATGGACCAAGCACTGAGCCCTGAGGCACACCTGTGTCGAGATGTTGGGACTCAGACACCTCACCCCTCCACTATACTTTAAAGGACCTCCCCGAAAGGTAAGACCTGAGCCATTGTAGCACCACTCCAGAGGCCCCCATCGCCTTGAGGGTGGACAGGAGGATGTGATGGTTAATGGTGTCAAAGGCTGCAGATAGATCCATTAGGATGAGAACTGATGAGCTAGAGGAAGCTCTTTCCAGTCTCAGGGCTTCAATGACAGAGAGCAGCGCAGTTTCAGTGGAATGACCGCTCTTGAACCCAGACTGGTTGCTGTCTAGGACATATCGTTTGACAGCACGGTATGAGGCTTCGTAGGGTTTAAATCAAACTGCGCTTATGAATACATATATAAAAGCGTACATACACGTTTCTCACATATACTTTTGGATGTTCAAGCAAACACGTATGAAAAACATGTGCGCACTAATGTGAAATCCATACCAATACATCTTATGTTAGTAATATACACTTTTTCGCGCAAACATATAAACTCGATGCGTAAACACATATCTATGAAACACTCGCACATACATACAACATATGACACGCTTTAGTTTCTATGCATAGTGATGTCATAGTGATTTCTTATATGGATGTGCGCGTGAACTTTACAGTGTGAATGGAAGTTTTCTTCAACATGAGTCTAAGAGCAATAATAGCCTTAACGTTTTTTTAGTGCTTTGCTTGCTTGTGCAAGTTTTAATGAAGACGATATAGCCGATTTCTTTAATAGCGTTTTAAAGTGCCTAACACCGTGTCCACACCGGACACGACAGGCAGTATGTGCTTAATGGGTTTGTCGTGTCGCGCGTCACCGCATCCAACGTGGACAAAAATTGAAATTATAAAGGGTTCTAAGGCGTTTCTAATGTCTTTTGTGGTGTCGCGTCGCGCCTATCGTGTCAGGTGTGGACATATCATCTTCATTCCCAGCAAACACAAAACGTTCCTCATAACGTTATTTTTGGTTCCCTTATTTTTGCAACCAGAAAATACATTTCGTGATTGTTCTTTTTTGGTTATTATTTTGCAACCAGCCCAGATAGCAGGGGACTCCGAGCCGGATCCGTTTTCAAACCGGCAAATCCGCGTTACAGTCGCATCTGTTTCAGTGCTTTATAACAGATCCAGACTGAGCCCGGTTTCAGTGCTTTATAACAGATCCAGACTGAGCCCGGTTTCAGTGCTTTATAACAGATCCAGACTGAGGCCGGTTTCAGTGCTTTATAACAGATCCAGACTGAGGCCGGTTTCAGTGCTTTATAACAGATCCAGACTGAGCCCGGTTTCAGTGCTTTATAACAGATCCAGACTGAGGCCGGTTTCAGTGCTTTGTAACAGATCCAGACTGAGGCCGGTTTCAGTGCTTTATAACAGATCCAGACTGAGCCCGGTTTCAGTGCTTTATAACAGATCCAGACTGAGCCCGGTTTCAGTGCTTTATAACAGATCCAGACTGAGCCCGGTTTCAGTGCTTTATAACAGATCCAGACTGAGGCCGGTTTCAGTGCTTTGTAACAGATCCAGACTGAGCCCGGTTTCAGTGCTTTATAACAGATCCAGACTGAGCCCGGTTTCAGTGCTTTATAACAGATCCAGACTGAGCCCGGTTTCAGTGCTTTATAACAGATCCAGACTGAGGCCGGTTTCAGTGCTTTATAACAGATCCAGACTGAGGCCGGTTTCAGTGCTTTGTAACAGATCCAGACTGAGGCCGGTTTCAGTGCTTTATAACAGATCCAGACTGAGCCCGGTTTCAGTGCTTTATAACAGATCCAGACTGAGCCCGGTTTCAGTGCTTTATAACAGATCCAGACTGAGCCCGGTTTCAGTGCTTTATAACAGATCCAGACTGAGCCCGGTTTCAGTGGGGAGAACGACAGTCGTTCAGCAGATGCGGCCCGTATCTGTGTAACCGAACGCGCGAAGTTTTCTGAAGTGAAGTGGAGGCAGCACGCAGCGGTGACGTTATTCCTCATAAACTTCAGTAAGGTAAGTCACACAGCGTGTTGTCAAACGCTTATATTTATTAATTAATTGTTCATTTATTACGTTGTATAACGTTACTGCTTAACTTAAAATTGTTGTGAGTTTTCCTGCGTTAGTCCGGTATAACTCGGATGCTAACTCGTATGTTATCAGAGTATGCTAACATGAAGATGGCCCAGGTCTGTAAGAATATTATTGACAAATTTGAACAACTTCTATCAAATTTCACTGCTAAAGTTGAGATAACACTGCACTGTAATTCTAAACTGTAAATGATATAAAAGTTCGCGAGCCATTTACTCAAGTAACGTTCAAGGGAATATTTAATGCGCTATTGAAAGTGTGTGCATGCTTGAGGGAGAATTTATAATGTTAATAATATGTTGATCATTCAAAGTTAAAGAAAAGAGATTTATGTCGTTTTGATTGCAGCGTTGAGTATAACAACACCTGAGAGACAGCGCTTGAGCTAATGACCAATCAGAAGTTTACAACAGAGATCCGGACAGACCTAAGATGTAAGAATGACTCGTTTCTTATAATGGATAAAAGTCTTTGTAATGAACCAAAACAGATTCAACTTCTGCAATGTAAAGATGGCTTTTTTGACGTTGATAATATATTACTGTCTATAATACTTCATTATTCTTATTTGCTGAATTAATTGATTAAATATACGTATTTGACATAAAATACAGATGTCAATTTACATTTAATGGGGTTATGAAGATAAGACATGTTTCTAGAAATCACTTCCAATCGTGAATTTTTGTAGAAATAATTTTAATAGAAAAGTAAATTTCATTCCCCAATTACAGTCTTATGTTTGATTTAGTTTCATTATTCTTAAAATACAAACTCACAAATGTCTGTTCTCCTGACCACTACTTAAAGTAATTGAATAAATTAATTGAGAAATTGTCTAGGAACATTATATAACATGAATATCGGTCTTCACTTCAGGTTCCACAAGAGCGCCGGCAAAGGGTGAGTTTCTTTGTTGTAGTTGTTTCATTTTTCTCTTTTTGTTAGGGCTAATTGTGACTTGTAGGTTTCTGCAGAAATGGATATTCAAACATTTTCACACTTTTGAGTAGTATACCTCTTATGTGTGTACCCTAAACACTAAAACAAATACATACATAATATATGGGTGTAATGTAACCATTTAGTTTGTGCATTCACACGCCAGCAACTTTGATTTGTGTCGTTTCTTTCTTTGATGTTGTTAGAAGGTGATATTTCTGGTTGTCTTCTTAACAGTTATGAACATCACTGTAGTTTCATGTCACTTCATATTGACCTTGAATCAGTTTTATATCATTTAAAATGTCATATACAAATAACACTAGTTCATAATAAGTTATGACAACTATGTGTGGATGACATGAACTCCACTGACTTTACTGTTACGGTCTCTGTTGCTGGTTGTGTAATTGCAGGACCACTCTCTTGTACATGCCAGTCTTCATTACTAAAGATTTTCATTAAACATAGGCAATATGAATGTACTTGTATTCAATTATTAGTATTTTATCTAGAAAGTTTAGCCTCCAATCTAAGAATGTTTTGCTTTCACACTTTGGTTTAGAACTAGAGGGATTTTTTTCAAATTGGGTCTCTTATTCTTTATATTTTTGGCATTTGAGTGTGTAATAACTTTCCCTAATATTTACAGGAGACACAATAGTGCTTTCTCTACTGTATATTAAACAATTTAAAGCCAAAACAGTTTGTTTTGGTGATTGTCAAGAAAATATAAAATACTGTAAGGATTTCTCACAATTTTCTTTTAGAGACGAGGAATCACCTTTACTGAGTTCTGGAGTCAGACGGAGGGTTTGCATTACACTTGGAAAACATCTTCTTGAATTTTCAAAAGACTCAGAACCAACTAAAGCCACAATGTTTACACATTTTTCATCACCAATGAAGCAGCAATGATGGTTGACGTAAGCACTTTGAGTGTTTTGGAGTTGAGGAGGCCAACACCTGCATTAACATCCATTCTTCAAACTAGTAAGTCCATCAGGGTCATAGTATTGACAGGGACAGTAGAGATGACCAGACCTCTAGCTGCAGTTTTCTGTATATGATTTTAGCTGCCAATCACTTTTGGGCCTTGTTGGTCAATCATTGTTTCATAATTCTTGTAAATATTCAGTACTGGTTCAAATTTGCAAACCCTTATGTTTTTTCACCTTTTATAGTAATAGTTAACTCATTTAAACCATGGAACTACACATTTGTAACTATCAATTATGTTGTGACTAAAAGCATCTACAATAAATCAACACTACCTTACGTAGGCACAATTATATTTTTATCTGGAAAGTTATTTCAAACATTTTTTAAGATATTTAAAATCATTTCCGTCATGTGTTTCCAAACTTTCGACTGGTACTGTATATTGAAAGTTCTGATTGTTAAAAGATTGTTCTGAGAACTGTTTTTCTTTTTGAAGTACCCAAGAGTTTTTTTTATCTGTGTCCCATATTATTTTTAAATGTTGCTGGCATCAAAATTAAAATGACAAGTTGAAAATCCAATATACTGTAGATGTCACGTTTGTTCCTTGCCTGTTTTCACTTGTTTCATTGTTTTCACCTGTCCCTCGTCATTGTTAATTAGTTCCACACCTGTTTCTGTTTTCCATGAGTGTCTTCCGTTTGTATTTAAGCCCTGTGTCTCCCTCTGTTCTTTGTCGGTTATTGTGAATGTTACGATGTGTTTGTTTCCTGTGTTCCTGGTTCCCTTTATGGCTTTTGAGTTCTTATTAAATAACCTATTTGGATTATACCTGTTTGGACACTCTCTCCTGTCAGCACGCGTGACAGTAGAGTTGTGGTCAAAAGTTTACACACCTCTTGCAGAGAGAATGTTGAAAATTTATGAAAAGTACATTCGTTTTTGAATTGTTACTGCCCTGTTATTTCACGTAACAGTCATTTTTATAAAGTTTTTAACACATAATTATCTACATTTATAAAAGTAAGCCAGTTCAAGACTAAACATAGTGTACGACGTTACCTGAACCATCGGTACATTTTTATGTCTTGTAATAGTTGTTGATCAAACTGTTGTCTGAAGGATTTTTCTGAAAACCTGTGGACAGTTTAATGGTGTAACTCCTTCACAATCTTTGCTTTTTACAGCATCTTCTGCATTATTGACCCTTTTTCATCAGTGACTGAATGATGAGATTCATCTTTTTATTCTAAGGAGAATTGAGAGACTCATACACAACTGTTACAAAATATACAAACATTCCATGATCCTCAATAAGTCAACACTACATTCAAAAGTCGGGTGCATGTAAACCTTTAGGTAGGGTGACCACTTTCAATTGTTTTATTTTGTTGAAATAATTAAAAAATATATATATATTTAGTAACGCCTTCCAATGGCTATAAAATGTTTGCGCAAGGACAAAATTCAATTGACAAAAAAAATTTGACAAATTATCATTTTCAGAGATTTACACCCACCTAACTTTAAATATATCGTGTGGACTTCTTGAGCATCAGGGAATGTTTGTATCTTTTGTAATAGTTGTGTTTTAGTCTCTCAATATTCCTCAGTGTGAAAAGATTAATCTAAACATCATACAATCATTAGTGGACAGAGATCAAATATGTAGAAGACACTGAAAAACAAAGGTTCTGGAGGATCTGGAGGATTTCTCAGAAGACCACTGGACAATTGATTAGCTCAGATCAAACAACTCTTCAACAGCTATCACAAAAGCTGTCATTAATTGTTAAGATAACATCAAACTGTATTAAGAATCAGGTGTATGTAAACTTCTAAACTGCCTTACTTTTATAAATGTAGTTATAATTCATTATAAAATACTTTTTGTAAACGTATGTTATCTGAAATAACCAGGACCATTTTCTTCAATAGATTCAATCTTTAACAGTTTCCAGATTCTGCAAAGTAAATTTAAGCTCTGGACCACACGGACAGTATGCTTGTATGTTTATATGGGATTTGAATAGTTTGCAAGTTATTTCTTTTGTTTTTAATTTACATTTGAACGGCAAGATTTGGGTAAATGGTACTTTAAATATTGTTTTATTATGTTTTATTAGAATGAAATATACTGACAATAACATATCATTGAAACATTGCTAAAACAGTGTCCAAATATTCTCTTTGTAAGCTTAGTAAATAGTAAGACATGAGTGTTTAACTTATTTGACTTTTTGTGCAGAAACTATCCAAATGAAGGAGAAGATGGATAATGCCACTGTTTTCTGTATTGGTTTGTGTATTAATGTAATTGTTTTAATATGCTTAATAAAGGAAAGCAGGATCAACAGACAAAGCCCTTGAATAAATCAATTTACTGTAATGTGCAATTTTATAATGATTGTATGTTTACATTAAAGTAGTGGATAACACTGAATTATGATGTGGTGTTACTGTGAATATTTTTAAGAACAATCATTTTCTAAACAATTGATAAGTTCTGGGCCAGATGTGTAAAATGGACCTGGGCCGTTGTCTTTTAGCACAATGGGCCAATAGCGGCACAGATCCGTTTTCCTCATCTGAACCAGCACTGGGCCAGCTCCAGACCAGCTCTGTTCCGCATCTGGACCTGATCTGTCCCGCATTTGGACCGAAATACTATAAAAAAAACAGAGCTGTTCAAGAGTTGGCCCAGTGCTGGCCCAGATGAGGAAAACGGATCTGTGCCGCTATTGGCCCGTTGTGCTAAAAGACACCGGCCCAGGTCTGTTTGACACATCACTGTTTGGACCAGATCTGGCCCAGACCCCTTCATAAGTTCTGGGCCAGATCTGGTCCAGATGATTTTTGCTATCTGGGAGGAAATAGTCAGCAAATAATGTTCCCTGATGGTCTTTTTTGGTTCTTTTTTAATGGTAAAAATAGTCAAAGCTGTCAAAGTTATACTGCCCAAATTAAATGAATAAATGTCCCCTTTAATGGCTGAAAATAATAAACTAGTTAAGATAAATGAAAATACAATTATATAAATGTATGTGTATTTCTTAAGGGTTGTAGTCTGTTACTGTATGTGTGTTCGCTGGAGCACGTGCATTCTCCGCGCACTCCCGGCATTTAAAAATTAGCGGTCATTTCGTTTTACCTCACCCATTATTTTAGAGGTTTATGGGAGTAAACTTATATTTTCTTGATTTTCGATTTATTTTAAATCTAAATCAACAGACCATGATGTAAGGACTGAAACTCAGGGCTTTTAATTGTTATATCTAAAGACAGAGCCGCGCTACTTCTGTGGTGAGACAAGAATATTGTCAGCCTGAAGATAATTAAATGTTTATTCTTTTGTCAACAAAAATCTGCTTTATATATTGTGTTGAAGTCATTGGTTATTTTATTTCAATATCTAAAATGTCCGATGTTGAGGTTGGCCTACACACAGTGAGTTATTATTAGAAATGATATACTGCGCTGTTTAAATCAGAAAGAGCTTTATTGCCAATAATGTTTTCACATATGTTTTTGTGACAGGAGCATCCAGCACACAGAATCAGCAACAACTCACAGAGACCATCAAACAAAAGAAAACGGTTACACATGGCTATTAGCTACCATTCGATCGTAAATGCCGTTTAACACACGAAATACTAATATATATATATATATATGCGTATGGGCTACATAAGAATGCGATGTGATTGTAACACACATTAAGTTCATTGTGTAGATAAACTAAACATATACATATCATATTATTTTATTCTTACAACAAAAATGAAGATGTTCTTAAGAAAATATTTGATAATGTTTTAAGAAATGTTTGATAATTACTAGTGGTGGGTATAGATTTTTTTTTAATCTGGATTAATCTAGATTAAAATTGCTCATTTGAATTCTGCCGAAGGCATTCAGAATATGTGTGCCGCCCAAATAATGACTAAAAGTAAGTCTTTGAGAACGGGTTTCTCAAGCCAGGTGGCGCATTAGACCAGGGGCTCATCTCCTGTTTCCAAAATGCATCACAAACTGCGTGAGAAAGCTGTTCTACTATGATAATTGGTGATGAAAATTAAATTATGTTCAATAGGATGTACTTGTGTTTACTTCCGCATTAGCTAAGGGATGCTTTGCGTTTAGGTGGTACTTGAGACTGGAAGAGCTCCTACAGTACATTTACATTTAGTCATTTAGCAGACGCTTTTATCCAAAGCGACTTACAAAGAGTTAGGAAGCAACAAGCGATATGTCATACAGGAGCCATAATAAATTAGGTGCCAATAAAAAGTTACTGGTTTCAACTAAAGCTAGACCAAGTGTTGAGAGAAAGTTTTTTTTTTTTAAACCAATTGTATGTAAACCAATTCCGTACAGTAAACCAATTCCACATTGAACAAGGTGCAAACAATCTTAGTCTTGTCGAGGTTTCCATTGGGAAGCTTCTTAAAAATATATAGCAGCTTCATAGCTGCATCCATGTTAGCACGTCACGTTTGATGTGGTAATTTCACAGTAACGTTATGTTGTGTTCAGACCAAACGCGAATGGCGCGTCAAGCGCGAGTGATTTACATGTTAAGTCAATGCAAAGACGCGATAGACCTACTTGCTGCGCAAATCGCGCGAATGAAGCCCTGGTTATGAGATGATGAGGCGGCGCGAATGACGCGAATTGCACGTATCACGCGAGTTGAAAAATCTCGTTCTCGCCCCGATTTACAGTGCCATTAAGTATACATCCGCGCAAAAATATCAAGGTGAAAGTCATCATAGCTTGCCTATAGACCCAGCTCCCAACCCGACTTTGAGAATAGATTAACGGCGACATTTTTTTAATCGCGCGATAAGAGTCTCACGTTAACGCAGCACGTTAACGCCGTTAACGGCCCACCACTAATAATTGCACATACGAACATTCTTACGAACTTCCTATAACTTATCTTACGAAAGTTCTTATATTTCGTCTTAAGAACCTTTTCGTGAATTTCGTCACCTCGTGCGCTCGCGGTGCTGTGATGTCACCTGCCTGTCAAACAAGCTTATCATGTTTGGTGGCTCCTCCTCCTCCACAGGCGGCTGTAGGTGAAACTATCACAGCAGGAAACATTTTACAGTAAAGCCTCGTTCAAGAAAAGAATAAACAAGATAAAAACACAGTAAGTATAAATAGTCTAATGTTTATTCACGAGATTCGATATCGTCTTGCTCTGAACATCACATTAAGTTTATTGGTTGAAGAACTGTCTTGGAGGTATTGTGTTATTTTGGGAATCAGGAAGTGTGTTTGTAAACTCAAAACTTTTAGACATTTACTTTTACTGTTTAAAGACCAAATGTGCAGCTCAATGTTGTGAACGGACTTATCTGAGAGAAGTGTGTATTTCTGAGATGACACATAACACATCAGTATTTGGTTTACAGGTTTAAGATGAACTCTTTATGTTCTGACACTTTGTGTTCATCATGGATCTCCCCACAAAGAGCAAAAGGTGAGTAAAAACTGAAAGATTTTAATAAACTAAAATGTGCTATTGTCTATAGTTAGATGTGTTTTGGTCTGACAAATACAATGTTTGTGTGCAATAACTTACTTTAGTTTGAATAGTTTCAGTTTAGTTGAATTTATTATTTGTGGTGTTGTAATTATTAAAATCTATAGACGTTTTGTAAATGAAAAAAGTTATACACATTTACTAATTATACTTTTAAGAATTATATTAAAATATGTTTTCATCATTTATATAAAGTATTATTATTGGGTGAAATATCTTATTAATACAAGGGTTTTATTTAAAAATGCATAACACTGAACAGGAAGTAAACTCAGTTTAATGTTGTTTTAGTTTGACTCATGGAGAAACTCCTAAACCCAGTTGTGTGTCCGTGAAGAGTGATGGATCTATGGGTATGCCAGTTAACTTCAGTTCAGGGGACTGTGATGATACAGATGTGAGGTGAGAACAGTCTGATGGTTTAGACGAGTAAATCACTTCATCATCTTTATTCTCTGATCTGAGTCTGTGCTGCTGATGTTACTGCAGATATTCACTGACCACTTTACTGACAGACACACACATTAATCCATGTGTTCACTGTATGTAAACAGATATTTCATGTATTGTTCAATTACAGTAACACAACAAATGTCTCCTTCAAAGGGAAGCACTTGGATTCAGTTTTCCAGGTGGGTGTATCCGTGCGTGTGTCCGTGTGTGTGTGTCCTTGTGTGTGTGTGCGTGTGCGATGTTGAGAAAGGGATGTAAAGCAACTACTGTGTAACAACTGTTTTATGTAAATGATTTTTTGGGATATGTTTTACAGTATTTCATTTTCAAAAATGTGTATTTTCTTGTATTTTTGATTCACAATAATTTATTTTATATGCAGTTGATTGACATTCAATGTCATGTTAATTCACACAGCTTATTCAGAAATGTAGATGCTCTTTTTCAAATGACATAAATATTCATTTTACCTATAATTTAATCCATGCATCTTTACATAGATTACTGTTATCATTACTGATGATTATGCAAAATGTTTTGATGTCTAGTATCAAACTGATTCATTGTAGAGCGTCACGATCATATTGATTTTAAATAGATCTCGGTGTGTTATCAATGCTGATGTGTTTTTGATGCTTTGTGAATCATTTGAAGCCAATACATGAATTACAGATAATATGATTTTGTTTCTGTAGTTGTGATGTGTGGTAATAGTGTTTACATGTGTTATAGGTTTGTCAAATGGGGTTTCAGCAATTTAGAAAAAAACTGTGTTCACTAAAACTTGCATTTAAAACCTTTTTTCTGCGCTTATAAGATAACAAAACCCTGTGTGTTTGAACAATGATTTCAGGATCTTGAGCAGAAAATCATCTCTCTGATGAAGAAAGAGCTGAAGATCTTCAAGAGTCTACTGAGTTCAGATTACCCATCATGCTCTGAGAGAGAAGAGGAGGATGATGAAGATCAGATCAGAGTCAAAGAGATGTTTCTGAAGATCACACTGAACGTCCTGAAGAAGATGAACCAGACAGAGCTCGCAAACACATTACAGACCAGTAAGAGCTCTCAGTCTTGTGACTATTACATCACTTTACCTTCAGACGAACAGACACAGTGTCTGTATTTACTGATGATTATTAGTGAAAATAAATTAACAGTTAATACATCAACAGAATAGAACCATGAAGCTTTCTGTGTTCATCTAATATCATGATCATCAAAACCTTAAGACACTCATGAGTCTAATATAATAACAGAATAATTAATTTGGTTTAATAAGCATATCAAGCTGTACAATATTAAAGTGATATTAAATAAGAAAAATAAATATGCTTGTTTTTACATTGTACATAATGTAGAATTAAGGATCTTCCTAGTTGTAAACATGTATTTTATTTTATTTATATTCCATTTGTTTATCAGTATTTGCCCCAGTATACATGAAGAAACACAGATCCAAACTAAAAGAGAAATTCCAGAGAATGAATGAAGGAATCTCAGCTCAAGGAAGCTCAACACTTGTGAATGACATCTACACAGATCTGTACATCACAGAGGGAGGGAGTGAAGACATCAATAATGAACATGAGGTGAGACAGATTGAGACAGCATCCAGAAGATCAGAGACACAAGAAACACAAATCAAATGTAATGACATCTTTAAAGTCCAAAACAAACCCATCAGAAGTGTGCTGACTAAAGGAGTCGCTGGAATTGGAAAAACAGTCTCTGTGCAGAAGTTCATTCTGGACTGGGCTGAAGGAAAAGAAAATCAAGATCTTCACTTCATATTTCCACTTCCTTTCAGAGAACTGAATCTGATCAAACAGACAAATATCAGTCTGATTGATCTTCTTCATCAGTTCTTCACAGATACAAAAGAACTGAGATCAACAGACTTTGATGATTATAAAGTTGTGTTTATCTTTGATGGTCTGGATGAGTGTCGTCTTCCTCTAGATTTCTCAAAGAATCAGAGTTTATCTGATGTAACAGAACCAGCGTCAGTGGATGTGCTGCTGACAAACCTCATCAAGGGGAATCTGCTTCCTTCTGCTCTGATCTGGATCACCTCTCGACCAGCAGCAGCCAATCAGATTCCTCCTGAGTGTGTTGATCTGATCACAGATGTACGAGGATTCAATGACCCTCAGAAGGACGAGTATTTCAGGAAGAGAATCAATGATGAGAGTCTGGCCAACAGAATCATCACACACATGAAATCATCCAGAAGTCTGTTCATCATGTGTCACATCCCAGTCTTCTGCTGGATTTCAGCCACTGTTCTCCAGAGAATGTTGAGTGAAGCAGAGAGTCAAGCACAGATCCCCAAGACTCTCACTCAAATGTTCACACACTTCCTGATGTTTCAGACCAAACTGAAGAGTCAGAAGTATGATGGGAAATGTGAGGTAGATCTTCAGCAGGCTAGAAAGAGTCTTGAGTCACTGGGAAAACTGGCTTTTCAACAGCTGGAGAAAGGGAACCTGATCTTCTATGAGGAGGATCTGAGAGAGTGTGACATTGATGTCAGAGAAGCGTCAGTGTACTCAGGAGTTTGTACTCAGATCTTCAGAGAGGAGTTTGGACTGAACCTGGGGAAGGTGTTCAGCTTTGTGCATCTGAGCGTTCAGGAGTTTCTCGCTGCTTTATTTGTGTTTCTCTCATTTCTTCAGCAAACATCTGGACTCTTCAGCAGATTCAGATCAAAGATGAGTGATTTACTGAAGAGTGAAGTGGACAAGGCCTTACAGAGTGAGAACGGACACCTGGATCTTTACCTCAGATTTCTTCTGGGTCTTTCACTGGAGTCCAGTCAGACAATCTTACGAGATCTGATGACACAGACAGGAAGAAGCTCTGACAGTAAACAGGAAATAGTCGAGTACATTAAGATGAAGATCAGAGAGAATCTCTCTCCAGAGAAATCCATCAATCTGTTTCACTGTCTGAATGAACTCAATGATCATTCTCTAGTGCAGGAAGTGCAATCATATGTGAACAGAGGAGATGAGTCTAGTCTCTCTGGAGTCAGTCTCTCTTCTGCTCAGTGGTCGGCTCTGGTGTTTGTGTTACTGAACTCAGAAGAGGAGCTGGATGAGTTTAATATGAGAAGTTATGATCGATCAGATGAATGTCTTCTGAGGCTGCTGCCAGTGATCAAAGCATCCAGAAAAGCTGAGTGAGTCATTTACATGTTTTTATAACTAAACAATAAGTTCAGGAATGTGTAGTTTGTAAATAAAAAAGAGATCATCCACTGCTAGTCGTGCAATAAAGTTTTAATGCAAAACGTGGAGGCCAAGAATCAGACGACATGGAGTGGAGTTCATTAAATCCTTTAACGCTCAGCTAGCCGTGGATAATCCCGCTCTTACTATGGTGTTTTGCCAAGTTAAAGCTTTAATTTATATTTACGGTGCAATTTTTGATCAGACAGGTGAAAATGTAAAAGTTAATTTTGTCAGTTAATTTCAAACATTGATCAAACTGACTGGAACTACATTAGTTTTAATGCACACCTTCCAGCCAATCAGAATCCAGTATTCAAAGAGACTCTCTGGTTTTATGCAGAGCCATTGAGAGAGAGAGTTCTGCCAACAGAAGTCCAACAGGAAACAGGAAAATCGGGGAAGACAAAACAATGTTGCCATTACAATAACTGACCCTGAACTGAGAAACATAAAGGGCTTAAATACAAATGCAAACACTCGATGAGAACAGAATCAGATGTGAGACTAATAACCAATAATGAGGGACAGATGAGAACAGATGACAAGCAAAACACATGAGAAACACAGGCAGGGGACAGACTGAAGTGTTACAGGTTTACACAGATCTTAAAAAGTCTTAATTCATAAACATGTAAATGAAGGCCTTACAAAAGTCTAAAATCAAACAAGCAAGTCTTAAATGGACACAGTTTTACATTTTATAAGTGTTGCTGATTTTTGCGATTCATTATAAATTGAAGAGAAGGAATTTATTTTCCTAATATTAGAGCGCTTAATAACTATTAAATATTGCTCAATAGATGGCGGTGTGTACTGCTTCATCTGTCAGTCACCTGTGAAAGAACTTGACAAACATGCACAGATATGTTTAGTTCTGTTAGATGTCTCAAAGGTTTGAAGGGTGATTCAAGTACTGCTGTGTCCACATTCACATACTATCTGTCCTAAATACTATTGAGAAGAAGAACTCGTATGTGTCAGATCATAGTCTGCTGACATGAGTAGTCTCAAAGTACATGAGCGGTCTACTGTTTCTGGTGAACATTTGAAGGTTGAATCCAATACAGCAGCAGGGATGGATTATGACTTTGATGTGCTCTGGACATGAATGTTTTAAAGGTTTTCAGAGGTGATTTCCTCAGAGAAAACTCTTCTACAACATAATCCAAATCCAGCGGCCTCACAAGATTGCATTCAATGGTCTTTAAAGATAGTGATGTGAGATGTCTTTGACACATTTCTGTGGTTTTAAACTCATTTTGTTATTTTGTCTGCATGTGACTTCTGCACGCTTATATTACACAGTGTTACTCGCCTCTAGATGTCCTGCTGCACATTTCCATTGTTAGTGGAGCCAAATGTGACATCACAGATGAAATCTGAAACGGCTCAGATTTAAACACTGACTCTGATTTATGAAGACAAAATTAAATAAAAAGTAGCGGGTGAATAAACAACTGTATTTAAACAGCATATAAAAGTGGTTCTCTTGATGATCCTCTATTCACAGCAGCTGCTTAACATTGTACATCTGTTAGAAGTGAATGAACACACTGTTCTCTTGTTATTTCTCTCTCAGTCTGAGTCGCTGTAATCTGACAGAGAAAAGTTGTTCAGCATTGGCGTCAGTTCTCAGATCAAACTCCTCAAGTCTGACAGAACTGAACCTGAGTCACAATAATCTACAGGATTCAGGAGTGAAGCTGCTCTCTGATGGACTGAAGAACACAAACTGTAAACTACAGATATTACAGTAAGTACATTATTAAACCAATAAGTGTGAGCGTCTACATTTGCATCATTTAAATTGTGTGTTTTCTTAAATTTAGCAGTAAACCTCACAAAACAACAGAAACAACATTTAAATTAAACACAAATACTGAAGGATTTTTATACTGAAGTTTAAGTTTTGGGACTCCAGTGTAGTGATAGTTATGAAAGTAAAAAAGCTTTACAACTGAATTCTGACATCAAGAATCAGTGAATGAATCTTAACACTCAACAAAACTGCTTTAAACTGAAATGCGTGTTGAATACAAACGTCATTCAACCTTATTCATGACTCCCAGCATGCATTGCAACACATGCAATGGGAATTGGCGCTGCGCACGCTGCGCACGCAGCTACAGGTGTTGGTGTGCTGTGTCTGCTCGTCGTTTGTTTGTTTTCCTTCTTTTAAAGATTTTAAATATTGATTGTCGTGGAAATTTTTCTTAAATCGTCTCTGAAGAAATAGAAAGAGGAGGAAATGGAAGTAATTATTTTATTGACTTTTATTCATTTGAGCATGTGCTTGTTCGAATCACCCCTGGACTCTGCAAGGATTCAGTATTCCCGGGAGTTTCTTGTTACAAGCCAAATAGCGGGAAGCAAGCTGTGGACCATGTGTTCCCGCACTAGGAAGTTTTTCACCTTTTAAGCAGAAACAAAGTCGCACCGGACGAAATGATTCTACAGTTCAAACTCGGAAAAGAGCTCGCAAAGGAGGCGTTCGTCAGAGACTGAAAAGAATAAGTATCTTAAAAATACCGCTTCCTACAATTATTTTGGCGAATGTGCGATCTCTCCGGAGAAAAACTGATGAGCTTCAATCTATGGTGAAATTCCAGCATCACTACAGGAATGTTTGCCTGATGGCGCTCACAGAGACGTGGCTCTCCGGGGGAGATTCGGATTTGGGCCTTAGGCTGGAAGGCTTCGGAGTGCCTGTTCGCATGGATCGGGACGCGAGGGAATCCGGTCAAAATGCATCCTTTAAATTGTGTGTTTTCTTATATTTAGCAGTAAACCTCACAAAACAACAGAAACTACATTTAAATTAAACACAAATACTGAAGGTTTTTTATACTGAAGTTTAAGTTTTGCACTATTATCCATAATAACCTGCCAATCGTTCAATAACCTTTTCTATTATTTTACAGAAACGCTCACACAGACATTTAAATACAACAAAACTGCATTCTTGTCTTTTGATAGTAACACACACATTAGTTGTGTAAATCACACAGTTCATCATGATACGATGACAAATCAAAAAGTCAATTAATAAAATCATATTATAAGATATGTATACACACCCCACAAAGCCCCGCCACAGAACCCAATTGAACCCCTGCTTCTACTTTATAAATATTCTTTTATACTATTTTAATACAGTGTATTGCCCAATAAAGCTGTTCTCATGTAAATAGTTTGTTTCATATATATATATGAAAACTAGTGAAAGAGTTGCTAACTTGGCAACACATGCGAGACAAATTAGGAATTAATGAAACAGTGCATCTTGTGTAAATGAAGATAATAAACTGTAGAAATAATCTTTGTGAATTGCATTCTGGGTAATTGTTTTTGAGAAAGTAGTCTGCTGTCCACCAGTATCTCACCAGAGGATTAAACATCTCCACAAACAACATCTTCACTTTAAACTCTGATAGTCTTCATTAGACGACCCTCTTTGTGACCTTCATGGACAAAAAACAAATGTCACAACACCTTATTTTATTTGTTTTTATCAATTTAAAATAACTTAAATCATGAAGTTATTTAGTACATTATTGATGTCTAAAATCATTTAGAATGTAAAATATGTAAAATATGCATTATGATGTTACTTTCACTTAATATTCACTTAAAAAATATTTTCACAAAAATCTGCACTAATAAAAATACAGTAGTTTAGTTTTTTAGTTAGTTTGTTGTTTTAGTTACATTTTAAATATCAACGTCTACTATATGGCTCTAGTACTCACTGGCTGCATATAGACTGAAATCTATAAACAAATGTTAAAAGTGAAAAATGTAGAATTTATAAAAAAAATTGTGTTGGTGAAACTGAGTGTGTGAAGGTGTGCGTGCATGTGTGCGTTCATGTGTCTGTGTGTGTGTGTCTGTGTGTGTGTTTTATGACACTCAATATTATAAATCATGAATCATTTGCTGTAAGTGTGAAGAGTTTTTCTTTGTGTTACAGTCTGTCTAACTGCAGTATTGGATCTGAAGGTTGTGTTGCTCTGACTTCAGCTCTGAGATCAAACCCCTCACACCTGACAGAACTCAATCTGAACTATAATAATCCAGGAGATTCAGGAGTGAAGCAGCTCTCTGATCTACTGAAGGATCCACAATGTAAACTACAGAAACTACAGTGAGTGAAAGTGTTATTATGTCATTAAATAAGAAATGTTTGAATATAAGGACATGAAAAACTATTTCATCAACTTCAACTCTTCGTGTTCAAAAGTTTATTGAATTTAAAACACATTTGTTTTTTATTTGGCTCTCGCAAGTAATTTCAGATTTAAACACACATTTATTTTGTCTGTGCTGGTAGAAGAGTTTTAAATCCAACACCATCAGTTTAAATCTCTGAATGAATGTTTCAATCTCTCCGATCAATAATTTGATGTCACGTGAGCTTTCAGAATACTCATGATGGTGTTGTCTCAATGTAACCTCACAGCACACTCACTGTGAGCTCAATCTGTGCTCTTATTATTTCCTTTATTACAAAACACTTTGACTTATTTCTGTCATGCATCTGGAGATGTGTTGGTTGGTGTGATTTATAATATCTGCAACAGTTAGCTTACTTGTTACTAGTATCTTATTTCCAACAATATAACTTAATATGAAAATGCAGTAAGTATTAATATTAACTTCTCGGCTGTTGTGTATGATGGTTGGTCAATGTAGGGTTTGTTCCGCCTCTTCTCCACTGTGATTGGACGGCTGTGTAAGAAAAGGACTGTGACGAGGAGCTCTGCATTTTACCCAAAATTAAAAAGTAAAAATTATAAAAGACAGGACAAAAGAACTCGTGAAATAATATTATGATACATTAAAATGCAGTGTCTTCAGTTTGTCTAAAAGAATAAGTCGAGTCCAAGACCAGGACCAGGACTAATCAAGACCGAGTGAAGACCGAGTCCAGTTGAGACACTCAAGACAGAGACAGACAAACATCATGACTACAAGACCACATACTGAACTATTGATCATTTATGTGATGCTTAAGAGGTTGAGATTAGGTTTAGGGTGAGGAGAAAGGGCTAGAGATTGCATTGAGTCAATGTGTGTCCTCATAAAGACAGCTGTGCAAACGTGTTGTGTGTGTGCGTGCATGCGTGCGTGCGTGCATGTGTGTGTATGTGTGTGTGTGTGTGTGTCACCAGAAAGAGCAGAGGCCTCACCGCTGGTTTATAAGCATGTTTCAGTGCCCATCCTTAAATAACATGTTCATATCACAATGACAATAAAAATATGATCAATCTTATCTTAAACCTCTACTTTCTAAACTTATAAAAATACTCAAATCCAATATTAACTCTGAAACATGACATTAACTGACCTCTCTTTGTGAGGCCTTTGCAGGTGTCTTATGAAATTGGATGTTGTCTCACAGGTTTTAGAGAAAGATTTGTTACATAAAGTTTCCTTTTAAGCGCATTGTGATAAATTCTGTATGATTTGTAAAACCAATTTGTATTATTCTGCTGCTCGCTGACATCGTGTCTGATGAATGATTGATGTTCTTCTGTTCAAGCTGCAGACGATTCGTTCATTTGAACCGGTTCTTTCTTTTTAGTGAACCGGTCGTACCAATTCAGCTGAATCGTTCCCGTTTAGTGTCTCCTGTAAACACTTAATATTATACACAAATTAATTCAGTTATTCACTTTCTGGTGTGCATGACAGTCCCGCAGACTTGAACTAATATATCAGAGTAATTTAGTTCCATCAACATCACACGCCGAACTGAACAACTGTGTGAAGAGAGAACTTATGAGCACCAACAGTTTTCAGATCATTCGTTTTCGGATCACATGATATTGATCTATTAATGTTTTTTTTTGAAGGAGAAAATAAAACATATATCGCTGGACTTGGACGAGACCGACTACAATATTTGGCGTGACAAGTCTGAGTGAAAATACCAATGAGTCCAAGACAAGTCCGAGACCATAAAAAACGTCTCGAGTCCGGACTACTACTGCACTTGGTTTTGCGAACATTTTCATGAATACGAAAATTTACGGCAAAACAACTTTTTTACACAAATATTGTTCTGCTCGTATTTCAAGAATGAGGCACGTTGAGAATAAACAGAAGTTGAGATGTCGCTGGTTTTCATTCATCATTATGGTGTTTATTGTTTGCTTTGAAGTGTTTGTTTTCTCTTCCTCATGGGTAATTGTTGATGATGAGAAGAAGTTTGTGCTGACAATTATGTGAAAGTAGAAAATGACGTCTAGATGTTCTGAGACAATCTGATGTTGTAAAGGTCTTCTAAACATCATGCTCATAAAAACTGCAGCAGTTCAGAATCTAGACAGAAAAACATCAAGAATTAGTTTATGAATCTCAACAATGGTGACAATCAACTGAGAAGCTTCATGATGCAATGCATGCTGGGAGTTATGATGAGTTTTGTTCTATGATGTTACCCAGCATGCATTGCAGCATGAAGCTTTCTTTTTTTGATTGTCACCATTGTTGAGATTCATACACTGATTCTTCATGTCTGTGTTTTTCAAAGACGCTCTTAAAAGCTTTAAAGCATTTAAGAGTTGAAGAAATTCTTCCAAACATCTCATCTGCCCAACACTGATCTCAAACTGAATAATGACAGAAATATGATGACCAGACAATGAGATCATTACATCACTATCACCAGTTAGCCAGCGTTCTCTGCTCAGATCTACTTTCAGATTGTTTCATGGCCTTAACAATTGAGATTCATAAAGCAAAACTGATGATGAAGCATGAAGAGTCCAGCTAAAGCAAACACTGATCAACATAATGGAGATTTTACATCAAACATTCACAGTGACTCACATATTACTCACACTGTCACAGTATGTCAATGGTGTGACCTCACTGTGACCTCAAGTGTTGACCTGACTGACATGTGTTTCTCTATTAACTGACAATAATCCCACAAATATTATAAATCATGAATCATTTGCTGTAAGTGTGAAGAGTTTTTCTTTGTGTTACAGTCTCTCTCTCTGCAGTATTGGATCTGAAGGTTGTGTTGCTCTGACTTCAGCTCTGAGATCAAACCCCTCACACCTGACAGAACTCAATCTGAACTATAATAATCCAGGAGATTCAGGAGTGAAGCAGCTCTCTGATCTACTGAAGGATCCACAATGTAAACTACAGAAACTACAGTGAGTGAAAGTGTTATATTTTTATATAATGTTCAGACTTCATGTGCAAGTTTACTGAAAGTCTGCAGGATTTTAAAATACAAACTCAGAGTTTTGTTTCAGTGTATTTAGTAAATACTGTCATATGTAATTACTCATGTAGACTATATATGTTCACATCAGTCTAATGATGTCTTCTGTTCTCTGATCAGAGTCGCCAACTTTGTCACTTTGAAATACGAGACAATATTTGACCTGTGCAGCAGTGCCTAGTAGCATATGCATGACGTCATTGTGCCGTATTTGAGTTTACTCTCTTAAATGTTTACATACAGTACCGTACAGTATTTTAACATTTTAGCACAACTAAACGCACAATAAACCCGTTCTCATTCACATTTTGTCAGTTTCTGTTTTCAGACATTAATGAATAAAATAGTAGGAACACGTCCGTCTGAGAGAATTTTACTCCACGCAAAGGGAGACTAAAACCGCTAATACAGCAGGCTTTCCTAATCAACGTACAAAATGAGAATAAACACTCGACTATACATATGGTTATCATATAAATAATATTAATTTCACTTGTTCATCTTTAGAATATAAAGCATACAATCACGTTAAGGAAACGCTCGCTCAGACGCAGCCGGCACACACACACATAACACTGCACTGAACATTTAAGTTTTTTAAGACGCTTTGTGTTTTCCGTCCACCAATGAATAAAATCATCTCATGAAGTTCTGAAATAAAGTTATTATTGACAGATTAGATCATTAGATGAATGAGGTGAGTGAGGTCGTCAAGGTTCAGTTTGAAGCTGTGAACAGCGCTGCAGGAGACTGATGCACTTTTACATTATGAATTATTGTCAGAGGTGTCAAGTAACAAAGTACAAATACTTCGTTATCTTACTTAAGTAGAAATTTTGGGTATCTATACTTTACTGAAGTAATTATTTTTCAGCCGACTTTTTACTTCTACTCCTCACATTTTCACACAATAATCTGTACTTTCTACTTCTTCCATTTTAAAAACTGCCTTGTTACTCCTATTTCATTCCGGCTTGTCATCGTAAAACAAAAACTCTTCATCCGGATAGAGAGAATTTGATTGTGGTTGGATGAGAAGTATAAACATACTTTGTACTCAAAATAGTGTGTGTGATGTCATTTTAATTAAGTGGGGAACTTAACAGGGTTTTGTAACGTATACAGCAAATCCGAGTCAAGTTTCAGCAGCGCTATACGCAGTCTAGAACAACTAAAACATTGACGTGCTTGTACACATTATATATTATGCAGTAAATGTAACCGTACTTATTTCTTAAGCAAGTTTCTGAATGTCTTACGAAGAGAAAACATGTTTCTCGTCCATTTGCGTGCTTGGCAGATGTGGGATATTTTTAAAGGGAAACTCCACCCAAAAATTAAAATTCTGTTATGAATTACTCTAGTTGTTTCAAACTTGTATACATTTATTTGTCCGGTTGAACACAAAGATATTTGGTAGAATGTTAGCTGCTGAAAATTCTTTGGCATCATTGACTACCATAGCAGAAAAAAACTAATGGTAGTCAAACATGACCCAGAATTGTTTGCTTTCCTAAATATCCCCAAACATATTTTGTGTTCAACAGAACAAAACGATATATACAAGAAACCATTCAGATAAAAAATAAGGCAATAGAAACGTCTTTAGTGAGTTGTTTACTTTGATTCGACACAGGGAACAAATTGGGCTAGTTTTCATTCCTTTTGGCCGGGTTTTGAGGGGTTATGGGCATATCATTAAATATTTCTTGGACCTGGCAACCCTGGTACATACACACACACAATAGTGGGCCGCCGATTACTTGGTAGTAAGAATGGTGGTCCCTGGCACAGAACCAGTTGAAAACCCCTGGCTTAAAACTATACAAATGCCTGATCTAGTCACTGTTTAATATAAGCACGTCGAAATCTCTACTGAATGCATACATTTAAATGTATAAATGCTGCAATATGAAGCGTTTGCAAATACCTTTTATTACATGCGGGTTCATTTGGACAAACGCTGTATGAATGACGTAATGCGTCATCTAGTTGCTGTGTATGGTAGTCTCTTGAGGGCGCTGTATTCTTTACATGTTGTGTTCAATCGTTTGATGAATTTTTGCTATTTAAAATAAAATGTAAATTATGCGTAATATAAACTATTCAAGGGGTGCCACACATGAGCATAAGATATTTGCACAAAGCATCAACCTATTTTATTCAATATTGTTTAGGTGACTGTTAAACTGATAAACATTTGAACTGATATTTCCAAAATTGCCAGTCATAATTTAGTGATTATAATAGTTTGGTTTTGTGTTGCTATGTGAAAAATATATATTTTTGGCAAACAGTTTCGTGTTTTTAATCATGTAACATTTAATAAGTAACATTAAAGACTATTTTGGGGGGCTTGGGGTTGGGCGAGGGTGCATGCAGTCTTCCTTCTTTTTTGTCGTGTGCTGATCACATGCCTGATGAAACACATGTTAATGCTCAATAGTACACACACATGGTTCTTTAATGTATTTGCATTGTACTAAAATGAGATCAGTTTCAACGGGCATATATGCGGCGGAAACAGTCTAGTGCATTCCAAATTTTTCAACATTAACATTTTAATATCACATTATAGTCATTATGTCCTTTAGAAAAATGTGTTTTTGAGGAGGTGGGGTAGTGCACAATAAGCCCCTGTGGCGCAGCCTGAGCTTTTTTCCTTAAATTACTTTTCCTTTTATACTTTAAGTAGTTTTGAAAACAGTACTTTTATACTTTTACTTGAGTAAAAAGCTTGAGCTGATACTTCAACTTCTACAGAAGTCTTTTTAAACCCTCGTATCTATACTTCTACTTGAGTAATGAATGTGAATACTTTTGACACCTCTGATTATTGTATGATCAACATTATATATATATGTTATTCTTTCAGTATCTCTGTTAAAGATCTATATTACAGATCAATCTGTTATTTTCACTAATGATGCTGTTAAAATATTTTTGTAGTCTTCTCAAATTTAGCTTTTTTATATTTTCTAATGGTGGAGGCCTCATGGTTTAGGTAAATTATCACACTGAATAAATAATGATTATGTGTGTGATGAGAGATAGAATAAGCTGGTAGTAATAATAATGATGTAGTTATTTCTATAGACTTTATTTCTTTTGTGTAAAATTTCAACAAAATGTCTGAATTGAGAGGTTTGGACTTTTTTGCGCAGAAATAAATGTTTTTTATCACACACAGAATAAAGTACTGAAAAAAGGCACCATTTGGTACCGGTATCGGCTAAAAAGTGAACGGTACCCAACCCTACTCATGGTGTAAGCGCCACATGGACTTCAAGCGGGTTCAGTACACGCGCTAGGCTGCATTCGATGCATCCTTGATATGGAGAACACATACGAGTACTTTCATGCTTTCTATGTTCTTGTGTTCTTGAGTATTGGAACCAGACTTTGACAGTTATTAATGACATAGAGCGAGAACACAAGAACACTGAAGAACGCATATTGAGAAACAGCCACACAAAATGTGTAGAGTTGAGGACCATAACTTGTATGAGATACCATTTTGGGCAAAACTAACTGTTATTAACATGACATGAAACTGCTCTCTGATGGACTGAAGACCTGTGCATGTATGTGTGTTATACTGATGGTGAAAATTATTATGATTATTATGATAAATATTACTAGTCTTTTAACACACTGCTCTCTTGTTATTTCTCTCTCAGTCTGAGTCACTGTAATCTGACAGAGAAAAGTTGTTCAGCATTGGCGTCAGTTCTCAGATCAAACTTCTCAAGTCTGACAGAACTGAACCTGAATAACAATAATCTACAGGATTCAGGAGTGAAGCTGCTCTCTGATGGACTGAAGAACACAAACTGTAAACTACAGATATTACAGTAAGTACATTATTAAACCAATAAGTGTGAGCGTCTGCATTTGCATCATTTAAATTGTGTGTTTTCTTACATTTAGCAGTAAACCTCACAAAACAACAGAAACTACATTTAAATTAAACACAAATACTGAAGGTTTTTATACTGACGTTTAAGTTTTGCAGCTTGTAAGACTCCAGTGTAGTGATAGTTATGAAAGTAAAAAAGCTTTACAACTGAATTCAAACATCAAGAATCAGTGAATGAATCTTAACACTCAACAAAACTGCTTTAAACTGAAATGCATGTTGAGTACCAACATCATAGAACCTTATTGATGATTGATGATTGATTGATGATTCAACTTTATTGTCATTACACATATACAAGTACAGTGTAACGAAATGTAGTTTAGGTCTAACCAGAAGTGCAATTAGCAAGTGCAGGATATACAGTGTGAATAAATACAGAATACAATTTTAGGGAAATACTATACAAATGTTGTATGAAAATATGACAGTCGGTATGTACTATGAACAATATATACAGAAGGCTATATACTGTGAACATTAGTGTACAGGTGGCTATGAACAGATAACAATATAGACAATACAATAGTGCAAGTGACTTGAGTGTGCATTAATTACAGACATATATGCAGTTTTTTTATTCATGACTCCCAGCAAGCATTGCAACACGAAAAAATTGAACGGATGAATTGTCCTATTATATTTTTTAATTTGTTTTGTTGGTGTGTATTTACATTTACATTTATGCATTTGACAGACGCTTTTATCCAAAGAGACTTACATTGCTTTATCCTATACATGTTACATAGGTATTTGCAATCCCCTGGGGTCGAACCCACAACCTTGCGTTGTTAACACAATGCTCTTACCACCGAGCTACAGGAAATTTTGTTGTTTGATTGTGATTTTAATAGATTGTTTAAGGATGTTCAGAGTTGATCTGATCTGTTTGATCTAACCTGTTCTATTATTCTACAGAAACGCTCACACAGACATTTAAATACAACAAAACTGCATCCTTGTCTTTTGATAGTAACACACACATTAGTTGTGTAAATCACACAGTTCATCATGATACGATGACAAATCAAAAAGTCAATTAATAAAATCATATTATAAGATATGTATACACACCCCACAAAGCCCCACCACAGAACCCAATTGAACCCCTGCTTCTACTTTATAAATATTCTTTTATACTCTTTTAATACAGTGTATTGCCCAATAAAGCTGTTCTCATGTAAATAGTTTGTTTCATATATATATATGAAAACTAGTGAAAGAGTTGCTAACTTGGCAACACTGGCGAGACAAATTAGGAATGAATGAAGCAGTGCATCTTGTGTAAATGAAGATAATAAACTGTAGAAATAATCTTTGTGAATTGCATTCTGGGTAATTGTTTTTGAGAAAGTAGTCTGCTGTCCACCAGTATCTCACCAGAGGATTAAACATCTCCACAAACAACATCTTCACTATAAACTCTGATAGTCTTCATTAGACGACCCTCTTTGTGACCTTCATGGACAAAAAAATAATGTCACAACATCTTATGTTATTTGTTTTTATCAATTTAATATAACTTAAATCATGAAGTTATATAGGACATTATTGATGTCTAAAATCATTTAGAATGTAAAATATACATTATCATGTTACTTTCACTTATTATTCACTTAAATATTTTTTTCACAAAAATCTGCACTAATAAAAATACAGTAGTTTAGTTTTTTAGTTAGTTTGTTGTTTTAGTTCATTTTAAATATCAATGTCTACTATACGGCTCTAGTACTCACTGCTGCATATACACTGAAATCTATAAACAAATGTTGAAAGAGAGAAATGTAGAATTTATAAAAAAAATTGTGTTGGGTGAAACTGAATGTGTGAAGGTGTGCGTGCATGTGTGTGTGTGTGTGTGTGTGTGTGTGTGTGTGTGTGTGTTTTATGAGACTCACTTTTATAAATCATGAATCTTTTGCTGTAAGTGTGAAGAGTTTTTCTTTGTGTTACAGTCTGTTTAACTGCAGTATTGGATCTGAAGGTTGTGTTGCTCTGACTTCAGCTCTGAGATCAAACCCCTCACACCTGACAGAACTCAATCTGAACTATAATAATCCAGGAGATTCAGGAGTGAAGCAGCTCTCTGATCTACTGAAGGATCCACAATGTAAACTACAGAAACTACAGTGAGTCAAACTCCAGTTCTATAATAAAGAATGTTAAAGATGGATCATTAAATTATTACAAATTAACTTGATAACACAGAGCTTCATCTCAAATTATGTCATTTTATATGTTTCTAACGGCAGTTGAATAAAAGGGTCTGAATATCAAGCAGGGGCGGTTCTAGACCCTTTTTAGGTGGACTCATCTCCCCAAACCAACAGCTCCAAACTATCAAAATATGTTGTTTACTTTCAAAGAAATGAAACGTTACCCCACAAAAATGCAGGAAATGTTGAATACACAGATTAAAGGAACAATGTGGGTTTTTTATTACTTGAACCACCTGCCTACAGATATAACTGTGATCACTAGACAACACAAGTCACTCTTTAACTAGGAGATCACTTCTAGATATTTGCACTATTTCCTTAAAGCATTTTGAGCACAAAAGCAGTTTTTTTACATTCTTTACTTTAATCAAAGAACCGGGAGAGTGATTGAAAAAGTTGCTTTTGAAACACTTTTGTGACACGTGAACATCATACAGCGATCTGTCTGTGTGCGCAGCCTCAGAATCAGTCAAACACAACTACTGTAATAACAGACAGGTCTGACTCGATTGAGAAACCAATCAAAACTTCTGATTCATCTAGTTGATGCTCATCCAGATGCGCTATGATCGTCCTTATTGCTAGTATTTACAGGAACAACATTAATGTGTTGTGATTAAATGAACACAAAATGTCTTGTTTTTAACACAACTGTTTTTAGAGTCTATAGTGTTAAAAGAAAACTGAATAGTATGTTTTATAGACACATGACAGGTGAACTGTACATCTACATCTTCTCTCAGACAGAAAGATGATGAAAGTGATTTCCCTGGTAACAGTCATGTATGAATGTAGAATCACTTTAAATCTGACAATGAATGTCTATCTGTTCTTCTACAGCACATCAATAACTTCTACATTTTAAAGGTATTAAAGGTAAAGGACTTCTTAAATATATCACGATTCTCAGACAGAGACTCAAGTCCAGACAGTGGTGACTATAAAAAAAATGTTATTAAACAATAAACCAACGAGGGGGCAAAACCGTGAGGAAGAAACAATGTAAACAGAAAACTTCCACCGAGGGGCAAAAACAAGAAAGTCCAGATGACAAATAATATAATAATAAAAAAACATGATAAAATTCCAAACATGACCAGGCAAAGCAGGAACACAATATAATACTGTGTAGACAAGACATGAATACAAATAACAAACCGCACAGCACAATAAACAAGAGCGACTTAAATGGGAAAACTAACAAATGATAATTCCACAGGACAGGTGATGGAAATAAACAATAAGTCACTACTTCAATAGTGTGGTCATGGTTTCTACGGGAGTGAATCAGAAACCAAGGGTCACAACAGAGATTGTGTTATTAGGGAGATATCAGGTCTGGAGAAAGAGTAACGGCCAACACGTATCATGTGAGGCACCTCAGCCAATCAGATAACAGCATCTAGTCTGCTTTCCTGCATTCCGCCATTTTTTGACTAAAGGTTTCAGGCTTATCATCTTGTGTCTTTGGTAATATGGATATGACGCCATTGACAGACGACTGCACAGCCCCTAGTCACTGGTTCAAATGACAATTTTCTCACGATTTACAAATAGTTGAAACATTTGAGATATTGTAAGAACTCAAATGAATAAAATATATAACACTGGTCAAGTGGTTTTTTGATATTTTGCTGCCAAAAAGTTATTTTAGTATCAAAATTCTCCCCTCCACTTTCAGAACTGTGGTGTCACCCCTGCCTGGTGATGAAAGTTACTGTACGAAAGCATAACATATTGTAAAATACAAAAAACAGTCTCGCAAAGTATTTAATTACAAATTACATTTGAGTTTTTTTGTTAAAGAAAATACACGTATCAGAATACTCAAAAGTAATTAAATATGTATTTCAAATATATGTAATTAAAATACTATCATCTCTGATAATTAAGGCACTCAAATGAATCATTACAGTATTTATTTAAGGTGTAAACACAATTACTTTTGCATATTTCATAAGAATGTTACAGAGGGTCATGATGGACTAAAAGTGCGTGTAAAGGACTTTACTAGAGGACGTCCTCTCACAACTGATTCACAACAGTGGATTTATAGAATTACACGCAGCTAAAAGTCAAAGTAACAATTATACATGAAACCCCAGAGAACTGTTGACATGTTCACATGTATCTGAATGTATTTTTAGGAAATGTTCTGTGTCACATGTTTGACTGATTTATGTCGTCCTACCGTGACTATTCTCGATCGGGGACACGATGTTGCCGTCAGACCAATGTTTGCTGGGTTATATCTTCTCAATTTTGTCAGCGTGTAGGATCATATCAGTTTATTGATGTCCTTAAAGTAAACTTATTCTTAATAAAAGAAAAAAATAATTTTGGTTTCACTGGGGCTTTAAAATGTCAATTTTGTATAAAGTGAAAAAAGAAGAAAAGCAACATTTTATTAGTTTGTTATTATTATTGAAAGAGTAAACATCAATCTATAAATGTGTGATATTTCAAATATACCCATATAAACAAACTTAATGGAAATTAATCAGACTATAAAAATTGCTGACATGTGATCTTCAGTTTAGATGAGAATGACAGAATGACAGATTAAGAGGTTGTTTTATCTCATGTTTCTTTAATGACATTCTTAATAAGTATTTGTGTTTTTACATTTTTATTTATAATTAATTTAGATGTTTCAGTTTAAATTATGCGTTTACTGTATCATGTATATATGTATGTAGAAAACGTTTGGGAACCACTGATTTATTTTAGTTTGATTTTCAGTGTTTATGACAGAGACACATAAATCACACATTATAGTTTACTTTAAGTTTTTCTGTCTCTCTCTCTGCAGTATTGGATCTGAAGGTTGTGTTGCTCTGACTTCAGCTCTGAGATCAAACCCCTCACACCTGACAGAACTCAATCTGAACTATAATAATCCAGGAGATTCAGGAGTGAAGCAGCTCTCTGATCTACTGAAGGATCCACAATGTAAACTACAGAAACTACAGTGAGTGAAAGTGTTATTATGTCATTAGTAGAGACAAGAAATGTTTGTATATTAATTGTCTATAAATCACTCAATGGTCTTGGACCTAAATACATCTCAGATATGCTCATTGAATATAAAGCAAACAGACTTCTCAGATCATCAGGATCAAGTCAGTTAGAGATAACAAGGGTTCACTCAAAACAAGGCGAGTCAGCGTTTAGTCATTACGCCCCCGTAGCTGAAATCTGCTTCCAGAAGACATCAGACGTTCACCAACAGAAGCTTCTTTTAAATCCAGATTAAAAACACACTTGTTTAGCTGAGCATTCACAACCTGAGCACTGTGCTGCTTTACATCAACTGCACTTCTATTTCTAATGGATTTTTCTTTGGCTCTTATTCTTTTTATATATACAGTAAACTCACATTTTTAATACATTTTTTTTCTGTTTTATTGTTTCTTAAAATCTAAAGTATTTGTGATCTTAAATCATTTGCATTTTAAAGAAACGTCTTATTTAGTTCTGTAATTAATTTATGCAAAGCAATTTGAATTGCCCTTGTGTATGAAATGTGCTATATAAATAAACTTAATATATATATTTATATCCGCTTAAATCATTTCAGATTTAAACACACATTTATTTTGTCTGTGCTTGTAGAAGAGTTTTAAATCCAACACCAGCAGTTTATATCTCTGAATGAATGTTTCAATCTCTGTCATGTGTTTCTCTATTAACTGACAATAATCCCACAAATATTATAAATCATGAATCATTTGCTGTAAGTGTGAAGAGTTTTTCTTTGTGTTACAGTCTGTCTAACTGCAGTATTGGATCTGAAGGTTGTGTTGCTCTGACTTCAGCTCTGAGATCAAACCCCTCACACCTGACAGAACTCAATCTGAACTATAATAATCCAGGAGATTCAGGAGTGAAGCAGCTCTCTGATCTACTGAAGGATCCACAATGTAAACTACAGAAACTACAGTGAGTGAAAGTGTTATATTTTTATATAATGTTCAGACTTCATGTGCAAGTTTACTGAAGTCTGCAGGATTTTAAAATACAAACTCAGAGTGTTGTTTCAGTGTATTTAGTGAATACTCTCAAATACTGTATGATTACTCATGTAGACTACTGCATATGCTCAATGAACAATAAAACGGCATATAAAACACTTTGATGAAATGTATGTTTATACATATTAAAAGAAAATGAACATCAATATTTAAACATATACATTTAACAAGGTTATTTAAGTGGCACAAGTAAATATAAATAGTTTGACAACTTAACACTTCAAAAACTCATATACAGTTAACAAAGTGACACGTGTAAAATGCTTTAGGGCATTTTCAGCGTTATGGATGCGAGTCTTGGGAGTTTGTAGACAACAGTGTGGTGTGCACTTTTGGAAGTGGTTGTCCAGCAGGAGGGTTTCTTTCTCAATTTGCTAATCTTTAAAGAGAAAAAGAGACAAGAAAAGAATTTAAGGAAACTGGCCTACCCAGAGCTCAATGGATTATAATAAACATATAAGAAGTACATTAACATTTTACCTAAATAAAGTTTACCTTTAAGCCTCTTATGAGAACATCCAAGTTCCAGTCGACTTTCTCTTGAATAGAATGATCCATTAATATTAGCTGTTATTCTGCACCCTGTCAGTGGGGGAAAAGAAGAAGAGTGGGATATAGTACAGAAAGTGAAATACCGTCTTAAAATAATAATATTATAAACTTTAACACAACACTTAAACTAATTCGCCACACTCGGGAATAAGTAGAAGACTAAAAAGACCAACAATTGTTCGTTTCATATACCCAAAATTAATTATATCGCACGGTTAACCACTGACGTTATAAGAGCCAGCGGTTATTCCCTAAGGACTGGCCGAGATAGAGCTGCTCTCAGCGGAGCCACGACCGCTGACAGCCTGAAGCACCTCCGACAACGTCTTAGTAAAATCTCAAAGAGGCGTTACGTTTATATACAAATCACGTATTTGAGGTCTTAACAACTACATACTCGTCTAAACGACTCTTAAAACTACGTTCCGTCACCGAACATTAGTGGTATTTATAATTAAAATTAGCAGGATGTTTGCTTTTCACACGACGCTCTCTCGTGTCGACCTTTTACAAATATCAAGATGCGTAAGTTACTGAACTAAATGACTCACACGGGTCAGAAATTTCAAAGGGAAATTTAAATGATTAAAAAGCTGTAAATTAGAACAACGTGGGCATAACGTTACAGACTAGCTATCCAAAGCTAACGAAGCTAGATTTTAACGTTACTTTTCAAACCTAATGCGAACAGCCGAATTTTGCATACTTTTGCATTTTTTTGATGTACAGTAATAGTTTTATACATTAAAAACTCGTAAAACATACCTTTTATTCTCAAAATAACAGCTTTGCGAGATGAGGTGGATCAAAATTCCCGCGAAGGTAGAGTTTGTCTGAGGCGTCGAGGAGTGGGAGGGGTTTACTCTCTCAACTGTCACTCAATTGGACCCGACTGGTAACCCAGCGTTTGGGTTACTCAAAAAATGACCCAACACTGAGAAAATAACCCAACAAAATGACCCAACACTGAGAAAATAACCCAACAAAATGACCCAACACTGAGAAAATAACCCAATAAAATGACCCAACACTGAGAAAATAACCCAATAAAATGACCCAACACTGAGAAAATAACCCAACAAAATGACCCAACACTGAGAAAATAACCCAACAAAATGACCCAACACTGAGAAAATAACCCAATAAAATGACCCAACACTGAGAAAATAACCCAATAAAATGACCCAACACTGAGAAAATAACCCAACAAAATGACCCAACACTGAGAAAATAACCCAACAAAATGACCCAACACTGAGAAAATAACCCAACAAAATGACCCAACACTGAGAAAATAACCCAACAAAATGACCCAACACTGAGAAAATAACCCAACAAAATGACCCAACACTGAGAAAATAACCCAATAAAATGACCCAACACTGAGAAAATAACCCAACAAAATGACCCAACACTGAGAAAATAACCCAACAAAATGACCCAACACTGAGGAAATAACCCAACAAAATGACCCAACACTGAGAAAATAACCCAATAAAATGACCCAATAAAATGACCCAACACTGAGAAAATAACCCAACAAAATGACCCAACACTGAGAAAATAACCCAACAAAATGACCCAACACTGAGAAAATAACCCAACAAAATGACCCAACACTGAGAAAATAACCCAACAAAATGACCCAACACTGAGATAATAACCCAACAAAATGACCCAACACTGAGAAAATAACCCAATAAAATGACCCAACACTGAGAAAATAACCCAACAAAATGACCCAACACTGAGAAAATAACCCAACAAAATGACCCAACACTGAGAAAATAACCCAACAAAATGACCCAACACTGAGGAAATAACCCAACAAAATGACCCAAAAGGCTCAACCCAGCTGTTGGGTTAAACAAATAACCCAGCATTTTTTAGAGTGTGTTCACATCAGGATAATGATGTCTTCTGTCATGTTTCATTCATGTTTCATTGTCCTGTGCTTGTTCGTTGTGTATTTTGTACCGTGTCCCAGTCTTGTCTTGTCTTGCCTCTAATACGGTATTTGCCTTGTCTACTTTATTGTGGCGTTGTGTTGAGTTTTGTTTTAGTTTAGTTTTTGCCCCCTCATGAGAAGTCTTTTGTTTTAGTTGTCTATTGTTTTATTCAGCCCTGTTCTTGTTTCCCCCTCGTGGGTGTTTGTATTGATTCTTCTTTTTTCATTAAATAGACCTGTTTAACCCTTCACCCTTACTTGCCTGCATTTGGGTTCGTCTCCCCTGGAAATTCATAACAACAACCATTGAATCAATGTTCATATGTGTTGATTTATCAGTGTTTATGGCATTCAATATTTTTCAACATTCAGTATTTTAACAAACTGCTATGACAAACATTGAGGAGGGTGTTCAGACGTGGGTCTGAACACGCTGCTTCTTTATTGCTTCTCCTCTACAGGAAAGTACACATGTAGGTTTAAGTGTATTCTTCAAAAAGTCAAAAGTATCTGTATTGATATCAGCAATACTGGCCCTGTATTCAGTATACCCTGTGTGACAGGCTGAACAAGACACAGACACAGATATTCCAAAAATGAATCCCCGGAGGGTGATTTAATGAGCACACAACACAGTGCCAGATGGTGAGATATACAAATGGGGAATATAACTCCAGGGTGCTCCATGGTAGCTGTGGGAGATGCTCGTGCCTCATGATGCAGTGTGTCCAATCTCTTTAGTTTCCCCTGTAAAGATCCTAAGGTCGTCAGTTACTGGTCTCTGTCAATAAAACACAACAACATGTTAGTCAAGCAGACATTGTACTGAGAGCAAGCTCACCCTTTCCTCTTCTTCCTTATTTGGCTCTCGCAAGTAATTTCAAATTTAAACAAACATTTATTTTGTCTGTGCTGGTAGAAGAGTTTTAAATCCAACACCAGCAATTTATATCTCTGAATGAATGTTTCAATCTCTGTCATGTGTTTCTCTATTAACTGACAATAATCTCACAAATATTATAAATCATGAATCATTTGCTGTAAGTGTGAAGAGTTTTTCTTTGTGTTACAGTCTGTTTGACTGCAGTATTGGATCTGAAGGTTGTGTTGCTCTGACTTCAGCTCTGAGATCAAACCCCTCACACCTGACAGAACTCAATCTGAACTATAATAATCCAGGAGATTCAGGAGTGAAGCAGCTCTCTGATCTACTGAAGGATCCACAATGTAAACTACAGAAACTACAGTGAGTGAAAGTGTTATTATGTCATTAAATAAGAGATATTTGTACATAAGGACTTGTAAAACACTTTCATCAACTTCAAGTCTTTGTGTTCAAAAGTTTATTTAATTTTGGACATTTTTAAAACACATTTGTTTTTTATTTGGCTCTCGCAAGTAATTTCAGATTTAAAAACACATTTATTTTGTCTGTGCTGGTAGAAGAGTTTTAAATCCAACACCAGCAGTTTATATCTCTGAATGAATGTTTCAATCTCTGTCATGTGTTTCTCTATTAACTGACAATAATCCACAAATATTATAAATCATGAATCATTTGCTGTAAGTGTGAAGAGTTTTTCTTTGTGTTACAGTCTGTTTAACTGCAGTATTGGATCTGAAGGTTGTGTTGCTCTGACTTCAGCTCTGAGATCAAACCCCTCACACCTGAAAGAACTCAATCTGAACTATAATAATCCAGGAGATTCAGGAGTGAAGCAGCTCTCTGATCTACTGAAGGATCCACAATGTAAACTACAGAAACTACAGTGAGTGAAAGTGTTATTATGTCATTAGTAGAGACAAGAAATGTTTGTATATTAATTGTCTATAAATCACTCAATGGTCTTGGACCTAAATACATCTCAGATATGCTCATTGAATATAAAGCAAACAGACTTCTCAGATCATCAGGATCAAGTCAGTTAGAGATAACAAGGGTTCACTCAAAACAAGGCGAGTCAGCGTTTAGTCATTACGCCCCCGTAGCTGAAATCTGCTTCCAGAAGACATCAGACGTTCACCAACAGAAGCTTCTTTTAAATCCAGATTAAAAACACACTTGTTTAGCTGAGCATTCACAACCTGAGCACTGTGCTGCTTTACATCAACTGCACTTCTATTTCTAATGGATTTTTCTTTGGCTCTTATTCTTTTTATATATACAGTACACTCACATTTTAATCAATTTTATTGCTGTTTTATTGTTTCTTAAAATCTAAAGTATTTGTGATCTTAAATCATTTGCATTTTAAAGAAACGTCTTATTTAGTTCTGTCATTCATTTTATGTAAAGCACTTTGAATTGCCCTTGTGTATGTAATGTGCTATATAAATAAACTTAAAAAAAATATTTATATATATTTGGTCCACTCAAGTAATTTCAGATTTAAAAACACATTTATTTTGTCTGTGCTGGTAGAAGAGTTTTAAATTCAACACCAGCAGTTTATATCTCTGAATGAATGTTTCAATCTCTGTCATGTGTTTCTCTATTAACTGACAATAATCCCACAAATATTATAAATCATGAATCATTTGCTGTAAGTGTGAAGAGTTTTTCTTTGTGTTACAGTCTGTCTAACTGCAGTATTGGATCTGAAGGTTGTGTTGCTCTGACTTCAGCTCTGAGATCAAACCCCTCACACCTGACAGAACTCAATCTGAACTATAATAATCCAGGAGATTCAGGAGTGAAGCAGCTCTCTGATCTACTGAAGGATCCACAATGTAAACTACAGAAACTACAGTGAGTGAAAGTGTTATTATGTCATTAAATAAGAAATGTTTTTGTATAAGGACGTGTAAAACACTTTCTTCAACTTCAAGTCTTCATATGCAGAACTTCATTGAATTTTTGCACATTTTTAAAACACATTTGTTTTTTATTTGGCTCTTGCAAGTAATTTCAGATTTAAACACACATTTGTTTTGTCTGTGCTGGTAGAAGAGTTTTAAATTCAACACCATCAGTTTATATCTCTGAATGAATGGGTCAATCTCTCTGATCAATAATTTGATGTCACATGATCTTTCAGAATACTCATGATGGTGTTGTCTCAATATAACCTCACAGCACACTCACTGTGTGCTCAATCTGTGCTCTTATTATTTCCTTTATTACAAAACACTTTGACTTTATTTCTGTCAAACGTCTACAAAAGCTCTTAATGTGAAGAAACAGAAGTTGAGATGCCGCTGGTTTTCATTCATCATTATGGTGTTTAGTGTTTGCTTTGAAGTGTTTGTTTTCTCTTCCTCATGGGTAATTGTTGATGATGAGAAGAAGTTTGTGCTGACAATTGTGTGAAAGTAGAAAATAACGTCTAGATGTTCTGAGACAATCTGATGTTGTAAAGGTCTTCTAAACATCATGCTCATAAAAACTGAACCAGTTCAAAATCTAGACAGAAAAACATCAAGAATTAGCTTATGAATCTCAACAATGGTGACAATCAACCGAGAAGCTTCATGATGCAATGCATGCTGGGAGTTATGAATGAGTTTTGTTCTATGATGTTACCCAGCATGCATTGCAGCATGAAGCTTTCTTTTGTTGATTGTCACCATTCACTCTAAAAATGGCTGGTTAAAAACAACCCAATTGGCAACCCAGCGCTGGGTAAATATTGGACAGAACACATGCTGGGTCAAAGTAACCCAGTACACTGGGTTACACATGATAACCCAGCATGCTGGGTTATTGAAAAAACCCAAAATGTAGTCATATTAACTATTCATGTGTTTAATTCTGGGTTATTCTTGCTGGGTTATTCTTAATTTATTCTGTACTTCATTGTCAATCAAGACAATTGACATTTATTTAAAAAAAAGTAATTTTTATTTGACTGTAAAAATAATTGTTAATAAAAATGTTAACTTTTACACCCAGTAATAGCAGTATTTTTAGATTTGCATAATTAAAAGAAAACAGTTTAATTATAATAAATAAAAATGTTTCATATCAAACATTAACAAGCATTATAAATAACATTATAAATGACTAATAAACATACTCCACAATATGTAGCAACAAATTTCAATTAATAAAAACAACTAAAGACATATAAATTATGTATAATACATTATGAATTACACCACTTAATACACTAAGAAACCACACGTGCAGCAAATCAACTCATTAAATACAGGCTACCACACTCGTCTTTCTTTAATATATGCACAAACCTTGAAATGTTTGGTTTAAAACAGAGGGAGCAACATAATTGACTGGCCGCTTAATATCCAGAGTGGACACCGAGAGAGGCGTTCCTGAACCGGGAATGCTTGCCCGCGCTCGCGGGGCACTCGCCGGTTTGACTCAAATTTTGTTAAATTCTAGCTAAAGTTCATAAACTTAGCTTACATGTGATGGGGTTCACTAAAATTGTATTAATTTCGCATTTTCGCGCATCTTCACAGGACTATGCGAGTCAATTTATGTAATGGTGATCTGAGGTAACAGTTGCTGGTCGTCTAAATTACACCACTAATGTTAGTTAATACACTGTTGCCTTGCAAAACGTTACAAATTTTGATTATTTCAATAAATATTCACTTTAAACGTAAAAAACTTAACTTTAAATTGCTCCAGCCAGTGACTTTGCCCCTTTGTTCTTTATAAAAATGAAAGTTGCGAAGTACACTCAACGTCTTCAGGGCGGTAAGCGCGCAAAACTCTTCAAATAACCCAGTGGTGAGCAGAAACAACCCAGCACATTAACCCAGCGGGTTTAACCCAACACCTTGAAAACTAAAACTACCCAAAAAGTGTTTAACATGTGGAAAAATAACCCAACAAAACAACCCAACGGACTCAACCCAGCCGTATGGGTTAAAAAATAACCCAGCCATTTTTAGAGTGTTGTTGAGATTCATACACTGATTCTTCATGTTTGTGTTTTTCAATGACGCTCTTAAAAACTTTAAAGCATTTAAGAGTTGAAGAAGTTCTTCCAAACATCTCATCTGCCCAACACTGATCTCAAACTGAATAATGACAGAAATATGATGACCAGACAATGAGATTGTAGTGGCAAAAACAATGTTGGGTTTTTCCTGTAACCCCCTGTTACTGTTTTCGACCACCGGGAGAATGCAAGTGCAGGGTCAGACTCACAGCCCGAATCCAAGAAATTCCAAGAGTGTTTGTAGTTGAATGTTTGTCGGTGTTTATTGTAAAATAGATGGAGTAAAAGACTAAACAAAAATGAGAAGCGTTTTAAATGTCTTTTAAATATTCCTTTGTAGCGCTTTCTCGTATAAGCCAAGCTTTCCGGTATCACAGATCCAGGCCGAGGTCAAAGACTGTATCTGCTGGCACTTCTTCTTCCCCACCATGCGCTACCTGCTCCAACTTATAGGGTGGCGCGCCCCCTGGCTTTTTAGAAGGTGTACTACCCAAATGCAATAGAAAAGAAAACTATAAGTAAATTATGGAACCAAAAACAAACTCAAATGCGGCTCCTACAGAGATCATTACATCAGTATCACCAGTTAGCCAGCGTTCTCTGCTCAGATCTACTATCAGATTGTTTCATGGCCGTAAAAATTGTGATTCATAAAGCAAAACTGATGATGGAGTCCAGCTAAAGCAAACACTGATCAACATAATGGAGATTTTACATCAAACATTCACAGTGACTCACATATTACTCACACTGTCACAGTATGTCAATGGTGTGACCTCACTGTGACCTCACGTGTTGACTGGACTGACATGTGTTTCTCTATTAACTGACAATAATCCCACAAATATTATAAATCATGAATCATTTGCTGTAAGTGTGAAGAGTTTTTCTTTGTGTTACAGTCTGTTTAACTGCAGTATTGGATCTGAAGGTTGTGTTGCTCTGACTTCAGCTCTGAGATCAAACCCCTCACACCTGACAGAACTCAATCTGGACTATAATAATCCAGGAGATTCAGGAGTGAAGCAGCTCTCTGATCTACTGAAGGATCCACAATGTAAACTACAGAAACTACAGTGAGTGAAAGTGTTATTATGTCATTAGTAGAGACAAGAAATGTTTGTATATTAATTGTCTATAAATCACTCAATGGTCTTGGACCTAAATACATCTCAGATATGCTCATTGAATATAAAGCAAACAGACTTCTCAGATCATCAGGATCAAGTCAGTTAGAGATAACAAGGGTTCACTCAAAACAAGGCGAGTCAGCGTTTAGTCATTACGCCCCCGTAGCTGAAATCTGCTTCCAGAAGACATCAGACGTTCACCAACAGAAGCTTCTTTTAAATCCAGATTAAAAACACACTTGTTTAGCTGAGCATTCACAACCTGAGCACTGTGCTGCTTTACATCAACTGCACTTCTATTTCTAATGGATTTTTCTTTGGCTCTTATTCTTTTTATATATACAGTACACTCACATTTTTAATACATTTTATTGCTGTTTTATTGTTTCTTAAAATCTAAAGTATTTGTGATCTTAAATCATTTTAAATATTTGTCTTATTTCTTTCTGTCAATCATTTTATGCAAAGCACTTTGAATTGCCCTTGTGTATGTAATGTGCTATATAAATAAACTTAAAATATATATATATATATATATATTTGGTCCACTCAAGTAATTTCAGATTTAAACACACATTTATTTTGTCTGTGCTGGTAGAAGAGTTTTAAATCCAACACCAGCAGTTTATATCTCTGAATGAATGTTTCAATCTCTGTCATGTGTTTCTCTATTAACTGACAATAATCCCACAAATATTATAAATCATGAATCATTTGCTGTAAGTGTGAAGAGTTTTTCTTTGTGTTACAGTCTGTCTAACTGCAGTATTGGATCTGAAGGTTGTGTTGCTCTGACTTCAGCTCTGAGATCAAACCCCTCACACCTGACAGAACTCAATCTGAACTATAATAATCCAGGAGATTCAGGAGTGAAGCAGCTCTCTGATCTACTGAAGGATCCACAATGTAAACTACAGAAACTACAGTGAGTTATTTATTTACTCTTGAAAAGATCATTCTGTTATTAAATTCAATGTCATTATAAATTGGACTCTTTGTTGATAAAGTGACTCTTTAAAATACATTTTCATCTATTAGTCTTGTTATGTTTACACTATCTGTGTTGTGTTGTTCTTTGGATGAAGTGTTTCTGTGTTATTCTCATTTGTAAATGACTTTAGAAGTGTGTACATTTATATTTATCATATTTTATGATCACTACACAAGTCATTGTTGTATGATATCTGTTGATAATCACTGTAATGAGTTCATAATAATAATATCTGATGTTTCTCTTTAATGTTTACAGGATTGAGCCACAATTATAAACCAAGCAACTGTGTTTTGTCATAAACTACAAGAGTTGTTTTCTGCCTCCTACTGGACAAACAACATCAGTGACTCATAAGAGCTCAACATGAGGGCGTCTGTTAGAGATGTAAACACACAAACTGTTGATTGTTTGTCTTTTCATGTTTTTCTGCTCCAGCGCACTATAAAGAGCTCAAATGAAGCAGGATCGTCCTTAAATCTGAGCTTTTTGTGTCACATCCGCAGAATAAAAGTTTATTTTGACATAAAATATGTTCGTGTACTGAGCATATTAATGTTGTATTAATAAACACATACATGCATATATTTAAGAAAAATATAGAAATTAATAAACATTTATATTTCATTTAAAATATTTGTAAATATAAACAAACACATGTCAATTTTCCTAAATATGTAATATTACATAATTATGTTGACAAAAGTAATACATACACAGTACAAAGACATAAATTATGTAAACAAAAACTTTTATTCTGGATACAATTAATCATGATTAATCATTTTGACAGCCCTGGTTAATATAAATGTGAATAATAATACATTTGTACTTTATTTGTATTAAGATTAAATTCTGAATATTTATGTAATGAGATATTATGCTAATGATTATTGTTGAAAATGTCTTGCCAGATAACAAAATGTGTTCCTTAGACGTTCTTTAGACCAGAGTTTCTCAACTCCAGTCCTCAGGTCTCCTGAACAGAATGTTTGAGATCTCTCCCTAAATAACACATTAACACTCTCATGAGTTAAACAACAAGTCACACTAATAGTGTTCAGTGTTTCCTTTAGTTGAGCTCTTGATTCTTGATTTCTTAAGTTAATTGTGTTCAGATCAGCTGTGATGGTGTTACTGAAGTTCAGCTCCAGATCCACAGTGTCTTGTTTAACATGTGGTGATGCTTGTTTCAATCAGAGGTGTGTTAGTTACTATGATACTCTGAATGTGGAGAAACACGACGTCTGCTGCTGTTTGAAACTTTTGAAACTTTTCTCCAGTTTTTACTCTCCTTTCTTTACTCTTTTTACTTTAAAACTGTACATATGAAGTGTGTATATAATGTTGGAGGTCCTTCAAAAAGTTAAAATATGGATCAAATGCATTTTATAATATCTAAAAATATCTTGTATAGACCTTTATTAATCTCACGATGATTTTATAATAATATGGATGTTTGTAATGTTTTTGACCAACAATAATAAAATGTATGAAAATACACCAGATAGCGTCTTTATTTTCTTTCTTTATAATTTTATTTTGATTTCACAGTACCTTATATCTACAGAAGAACTGATGTGTGTGTCTGTGTTCAGTTTGTCTGTCTGTGGTGCAAGCAGATAATGTCATGAAGAAAGATAATGGCGCCTCCTCAGGTTAAAATGAAGATTACATTTGGTTTTATTAAAGGGGTGGTGCAACAGTGGTCAATTGTCAAAAACATGTTGGACGCATCACATAGTATTTCTGTGCTCGAACCATCCCCCCTTGGGTCCGTATAGGTTTTTTCACAAAAAAAACATTAAAGCTATCATCGCTCTTAGACTCATGTTGAAGAAAACTTCCGTTCACACTGTAAAGTTCACGCGCACATCCATATAAGAAATCACTATGCATGTAAACTAAAGCGTGTCATACTTTTTATGTATGTTTGAGTGTTTAATAGATGTTTGTGTATGCAGAGTTTATATGTGTGTGCGAAAACGTGTATATTAGGCCTACTAACATAAGATGTACTAAATTATTTCCTTTTATCTTCTTAAGTTTTTAGTGATATATTCTTTATTGTTGTTTGTTTGTTCTCATGTTTGTTAAGTTGTCTTGTTTTTCACTTAATGTTAGGGGAATTAGAGACTTAACCAAGTGAAAAGCTTTATTTTATATATTGTAAATCGAAGTGCTGTGATGTCTTTTTTTGCAAGAAACGCACTCAAATTCAAAAGATGAATATTTTTCAGGGGTTATAATAAGTAAATAAAGTGAATAAAAGTGTAATAAAAGTCTTTTCCAAATGCAAAAGTTTAATTGTAATATAAATGTAAATTATTTAATTTAGTCTGGAGCTAACATTGTTATTTTGGCCAATGTTTATGGGTTGAATAGAAATAATCTCAATACTTGTCTCTTTACAAATTTGGGGTCCAAATGAATATCTGTAAAGATCAAATATTCATCTACATCACTAATATTGGGTGAGGCTCCTGATTCATGCTGTGATAGATTTCCTCCCAGAAATAATATTTCCTACTCCTAACAAAATATTAAAGGGATATTTGTTCAAAGCTTTCCATGGGAGATATTTACAGAATTTTACAGATTGATATTTTTCCTCCTTTACTTGGTTTGAATCTGATTTATCACAAGAATCGCGTATTGATTGATTTTTAACTGTTAACAGTTTACAAATTGTGTCACGTTGTTTTAATCTTAGCTATCATATGTAGTAAATCGTTTAACAAGTGTTAAGTGATTTTTAAACGTTTAGAATGAGTAAGGCTAAAATGTTATTTTTTAACTCTTTTGGCAATTTTTATGGTAGAAAGTAACCAACTTTTACATCTTAACTCATGTAGAAATCATTTTAATTAATGTGACAGGTGTGCGAGTGTAATGTGTTGTCATAGCAACCTGGTTCTTCATGTTGCCAGTATGTCCTACGAATTATAAGTTGAGACTCTTCCGTATACCTCATCCTTTAGGCCAGTTGTTCTCAAACTATTTTGGCTGAAGTACCCTTTTTATGATTTTACAACATTTTACTTTAAAATACAGTGAAATGAGGGTCAAACCTTTATTATATCTACATTTATTCATTTATTTTATGCATCTTTGTGTAGTCCTGATTTCATATATAAATATTATTATCATAATTTATTGATTTTCATTATTTATTCCTAAATGTCTCTCACATACCTCCTGCAGAACCCCTGGGGTACACGTACCCCCATTTCAGGACAACAGCTTTAGGGGATGATACCTATAGAGGACACAAGCGAAACAAGACACAGATAATGTCTCTCACACCGGAGACCGGGGTTCTAGTCTGAGTCTTGATACATTAGGCTTTAATGAAAAGGAAATCTCTTTTCAGAATATGAGGTCAGATATCAATAACTACATAATCCCAAAAAATGAAAGAAACTCGCTTTACAATTATTTAAGGATATTATCCTTGTAATGACTTTATTGCAAAGTTTAAAGAAGGGTTTTCACCAGTGTCATGACTTTGTAAAGATAAGCCTGAAACAGTTGTAGATTAGTTTCAGTTGCTCTTACATTAAAATGTTGTTTGTAGGATCTCTTTTTTGATCTTTAAAAGTTTTACAAGTTTATTAATATAACTGACAGAATGGTGCTGATTCTTGATTGTGATACTGGTTCATTGGCAAAAGATAATATGACTTCAACATCCACCTGGAAAAACCACAGGCTGTTGACTTCAACAACCTGACTGCGTCGTTTGACCTAAAGCGAGTCCCCACTTCAGCAACCCATAAATCTGGTAATCAACTTGATCTTATCTACACACGCTATTGCTCCACCCATCACTCCCAGGTCACCCCACTGCACACGTCGGATCATTTCCTCATCACTCTTGATCTCGACTTAACTTCTCCTGACACTACACATGCCTCTCCACTGGTCACATTCCGACGCAACCTACGATCACTCTCTCCCTCCCGCCTATCCTCTGCAGTCTCTGCTACTCTCCCACCCCCTAAACAGTTCTCTCTCCTTGATACTAACACCGCCACCCACAGCCTTTGCTCCACACTAACCTCCTGCTTAGACATCTTATGCCCTCTGATATCTAGGCCATCTCGTGCATCTCCTTCTGCCCCCTGGTTATCTGATGTTCTCCGTGAGCATCGCGCCTCTCTCAGGTCCGCTGAGAGAAAGTGGCGCAAATCAAAAGAACCCACTGACCTCTCTCTCTACCAGTCTATTCTCTCTTCCTTTTCTGCGGATGTCTCCTCTGCGAAAACCCAATACTACCACACTAAAATCAACAACTCTCCTGACCCTCGTACTCTCTTTAAAACCTTTTCTGCCCTCCTTTGCCCGCCTACCCCCTCACCTCCTTCAGACTTAACATCTGACGATTTTGCATCGTTCTTTGTAAAGAAAACGAACACCATCAGCAATCAATTCTCTGCGCCACCACCTCTTGACCACAGTCAATCCCCAGACACATGCTCGTTCCCCTCGTTCTCTCTCCTATCTGAAGAGGAAGTTTCCAAGGCAATTTCTTCTAACCACCCGACTACCTGCCCCCTAGATCCCATCCCCACCCATCTCCTCCAGGCCATCTCTCCATCAGTTGTACCCTCTCTGACTCACATTATCAACTCGTCCCTCACCACTGGCACATTTCCTACTCTCTTCAAAGAGGCCCGTATTACCCCACTACTAAAGAAGCCTACTCTTAATCCTGCACTGTTAGAAAACTACAGACCGGTATCCCTACTCCCCTTCGCTGCTAAAACTCTAGAACGTGTTGTCTGTAACCAGCTCTCATCCTTCCTCATCCAGAACAACCTCCTGGACAGCAACCAGTCTGGGTTCAAGAGCGGTCATTCCACTGAGACTGCGCTGCTCTCTGTTATCGAAGCCCTGAGACTGGAAAGAGCTTCCTCTAACTCATCTGTTCTCATCCTACTGGATCTATCTGCCGCCTTTGACACTGTTAACCATCACATCCTCCTGTCCACTCTCAAGGCTATGGGGGTCTCCGGAATGGTGCTACAATGGCTCAGGTCTTACCTCTCAGGTAGGTCATTTAGAGTATCTTGGAAGGGTGAGGTGTCTGAGTCCCAACATCTCGACACAGGTGTGCCTCAGGGCTCAGTGCTTGGTCCGTTGCTATTCTCTGTATACATGACATCCCTTGGCTCTGTCATTAGGAAACATGGCTTTTCCTATCACTGCTATGCGGATGATACACAACTCTACCTGTCTTTTCGCCCTGACGATCCGACTGTCTCAGCACGCATCTCAGCTTGCCTAGCCGACATCTCACTCTGGATGAACGGCCATCACCTGCAGTTGAACCTTTCAAAAACCAAACTGCTTGTAATCCCGGCTGATATAAAGACTTATCACAACCTCTCCATTCAACTGGGCTCATCAACCATCACACCTTCCAGAAAGGCAAGAAACCTGGGAGTGGTGATCGATGACCAGCTCAACTTCACAGATCAAGTTGCCAGCACCGCCCGGTCCTGTAGATTCATCCTCTACAATATCAGGAAAATTAGACCCTTCCTATCAGAGCATGCTACGCAAGTCCTAGTACAGGCTCTAGTCCTGTCCAAACTGGACTACTGCACTGCACTACTGGGAGGACTTCCAGCTTGCACAACCAAACCTCTACAGATGATCCAGAATGCTGCGGCAAGAGTTATCTTTAATGAACCGAAGACAGCACACGTTACTCCTCTACTCATTAAGCTACATTGGCTCCCTATAGTCGCTCGCATCAAATTCAAGACTCTGCTCCTGGCCTACAAGACCACCACTGGTTTGGCACCACCTTATCTTCACTCACTACTGCAGACATATGTACCCGCCAGATCCCTACGCTCTGCAAACGGACGGCGTCTTGTGGTGCCATCCCATAAAGGTAGAAAATCTCTCTCGCGCACCTTCTCCGGATCTGTTCCACCTATGTGGAATGATCTGCCTGCTGCTACAAGATCTGCAGATTCTGTAGCCATCTTTAAGAAACGCCTGAAAACCCATCTCTTCCGCCAACATCTTACTGTTCTGTTCTGACTCAAGTTTCTTCTCTACTCTTTTCTTCTCTACTCGTTTCTTCTCTACTCTAAAAAAAAAAAAAAATGTATGAATGAATGTTTCTGTATACTGTGTTAGGCTATATGAAACCTCTTCTTTTTGATTGCACTTATGCTCTTGTTGTACTTATGCTGTCCTTATTGCTTCCATTACCTAACCCACTTGTAAGTCGCTTTGGATAAAAGCGTCTGCTAAATGACTAAATGTAAATGTAAATGTAAATAATATACTAAAAGTGTTCTAATTTGAAAACACCATATACATAATGCAAATATTTTGTCAATTGTAACAAATTGTAGATTATTTCCACTGATGCAAATAATGTTTATGAATCTTTAATATTATTACTTAACAAAAGCAAAACCTGTTAAGACATCTCGGCAACTGGAACAAAAATTCTTCATGTTTTAGATGTATACTGTTGCTGTATTTTTTGTTTTGGTTATTTGCATTTTGCAGAAATGTACTGTATTTATATTAATTGTACTATTACATATTGAATTTACCCTATTGATGAATAAACTTTTTTTTTTAAAGAACGATGCACACTAACGGCTGAGATTACCCACAACTCACCGCGAGTAGGCGGAGTTTATTGGCTCCACTGCATTAATAAATGATATAACTGATGCGTCACTAAATGAACAAATGTAAATATACAGTAAAAATATGAAATAATGAATGAATGTAAAGAAGAGATGTGTTTTGATGTGTGTGACAGTTGATTCTCACGGTACGCAGCAGTCGCTGTCCAGTTTTTTCTATTATTTGTCTATGTTGCTTTTTTATTTTTTATTTTCTATTTTTAAAACGAATGATAAAAATACGACAAAATGTAGCATGTCAGGGGTGAGAAATATAATTTCATTTATAAAATGATAATAATAATAAAAAACATGATAAAAGTTTTTTGTTGTCATTTTCTTCTTGAATACTTTTTTTGGCCAATTATGTTGAGGATAATTTGTGGCACAAATTGTAACCCAAATGAAATGATTGAAATTGAAAAATTAAATTAAATTAAAAAAATAAAATTTAATTTAATAGATTAGTAAATTTACTAAAGTGTGTGTGTTTTATTTATATGTTATGCTCTACATATTTTAGCATACTTTAACAATGTCTGTATTTAAGAAACATAGACTTTTCAGAATTCATTTAATTTATCATTTGTTCCTTTTCTTTCTTTAGTCACTAACCCCCTCCAGCTCTGCCTCCCTCAGTCAAATACTCACTCACTCATTTTTTTATTTAGTCATTTGGCAGACGCTTTTATCCAAAGCGACTTACGTTACATTATCCTATATATTTATACATAGCTATGTGCAATCCCCTGGGATCGAACCAACAACCTTGGTCTTACCAATGAGCTTCAGGAAAGCTCATCTATTTTCATCTTCTTAAATTGTCGATTAAGGAACATGGCATTGACCTTTAGGCCTTGTTCATCAATACAGTTTGCCACAAACTGTTTCCAAGTCTTCTTGATACTGAAATTTAAACAAAAAGTCATCACTCGCCTTGGAGAATTGACCCTCAGGACCTTCCTGAGGACAATTTGTTGATCATCCCTGTGCATCCGCAAAAATACAGCCTCTGTAACCCCCTCATGGAATAAGTCTCTGTGACTTTGTACTCAGTACCATGATGAATGTAGGTCTCTGATGATGGCAGGCTGCTGCACCTGATAAAGTAATGACACAAGTGTGTTTCCAGCGTAAGGGGCGATTCACATTTCGTGTCAAAAACCGCGCCGCGCCGCTTTTTCTGGTCAAATAACCCTCTTAAAAGTTTAACTATTTCCATCTTGATGCTGCGCCGACTATTTGCGTGCAGCTCCCGCGTGTCTACATTTAAAATAAAGAACTTGCGCACGCAAAAGAAGCGAAATATGTATCGCCCCTGAAAGCGCCTCGGTAGACACAGACCCTAACTGTGCCCCTAAAAATAATGAAGTAATGAAGTGCGCATGCCCAGTAGAGGTAGCTGTGACCCTTCTAGCCAAAAACGTGGGGCGCCGTCTTCCTAAAGAACAAACTGCTAATGCACTAACGTGACCAAATCGTCGAATCTATCGACCAAATGTAAAGATTTATCGGCCGTATTTGCTCATTTTGGGGTTTTAATAAAATGAAAACTAAAAACATTTAGTCTGCGAGTCTGTCTTACTAAGATTAGATTAGATTAGATTAGATTAGATTAGATTAGATTAGATTAGATTAGATTAGATTCAACTTTATTGTCATTACACATATACAAGTACAGTGTAACGAAATGTAGTTTAGGTCTAACCAGAAGTGCAATTAGCAAGTGCAGGATATACAGTGTGAATAAATACAGAATACAATTTTAGGGAAATACTATACAAATGTTGTATGAAAATATGACAGTCAACAATATATACAGAAGGCTATATACTGTGAACATTAATGTACAGGTGGTTATGAACAGATAACAATATAGACAAAACAATAGTGCAAGTGACTTAAGTGTGCATTAATTACAGACATTAGCTATTAAAGTTACAGTGCAGTAGATGAGTCAATGCGGTTATTAAAGTTACAGTGCAGTACATGAGTTAATGCAGTTGTTGAAGTTATAGTGCAATACATGAGTAGATGCAGATAATACAGTTACAGTGTATTAGATGAGTTAGTGCAGTTATTGAAGTTACAGTGCAGTAGATGCGTTAATGCGGTTATTAAGGTTACAGTGCAGTAGATGAGTTAATGCAGTTATTGAAGTTACAGTGCAATAGATGAGTGGATGCAGTTAGTTATGCAATAGATGCAATGGATGAGTTACAGTGCAGTAGATGAGTTAATGCAGTTATGAAAGTAGTTTCATTTATAAGAAATGTTACGACAAAATGCACATCCCTGAATGCTCATCTAATACAGCAGATGTTTTCAGATTATCATCACTAAATGGCTGGTTGTCTGAGTGGTGCCTGCAGAATAATATAGATTTTATAAATAACTGGAAGAGTTTTGAGGGCAGACCTGACCTGTTGAAACGAGATGGTCTCCATCCCTCCTGGGATGGGGTTTCCCTCCTCTCTAGAAATTTGGCACACAGTCTTAATAATGCTAAAGTCTGACTACATAGGGCCCAGGTCAGGAAGGAGACTGAATGGCTTAACCAACTGTCTGCTCGCCGTCTCGCGTTACAGAATACACAAAATATGCAACATGTAATAATCCCTTCTTACAAACAACATAAAATAGAGACTGTGTCTGTCCCCCGGATTAGCAAACATAAGATATTGCGTAAACCTCTTGAAAGTAATATAATAAAAGTTAAACATGAACAAAATACAGATAATCAACTGTTACGACTCGGATTGCTTAATATTAGATCTCTCTCAAATAAAGCACTTTTTGTTAACGATATGATAACCGATCATAAAATAGACAGGCTTTGTTTGACAGAAACATGGCTAAAGCCAGATGATTATATTACTCTAAATGAATCCGTTCCTCAAGACTATTACTATAAACACGAGCCTCGCCTAAAAGGTAGAGGGGGAGGTGTTGCTGCACTTTACAATAATTATTTTATCATCTCTCAGAAGTCTAATTTTAAATACAATTCTTTTGAAGTCATGGTACTTCATGTATCGACACCTAATACTAAGGACAAAACATTTTTAAATTTTATTCTAGCTATTGTATATAGGCCTCCAGGGCACCACACAGATTTTATTAAAGATTTTGGTGGGTTCTTATCAGAACTAGTACTGGCTGCAGATAGAGTCCTTGTCGTCGGTGACTTTAATATCCATGTAGACAATGATACAGATGCCTTGGGAATGGCTTTCAAAGACACTCTTAACTCCATGGGCGTTAGTCAACATGTGTCAGGACCCACTCACCTTCGTAATCATACTTTAGATTTAATACTTTCTTTTGGTATAAATGTGGACGATGTTAAAATCGTTCAGCAGAGTGAAGACATTTCGGATCATTGTCTGATATTATGTTTGCTTCAATGGCCTAAGGCTGCAAATCAAACTCCTTGCTACAAATATGGTAGAACGATTACTTCAACTACCAAAGATGCGTTTCTCGATAATCTGCCTGAATTGTCTAAAATATCTAGCATGTGTAAAAATGTTGACGATTTTGACACTTCTATTGAAAATTTTAACTCTACCTTCTCGGAAATATTAGACATAGTTGCTCCTCTGCGTTTAAAGAAAATTAAAAATAGCAGCCCAACACCGTGGTATAATGAACACACTCAGACTCTAAAGAAAGCGTCCCGGAAAATGGAGCGCAACTTTAAGAAACTTAAAGCAACTAATTTAGAGGTATTTCGTATAGCATGGAAGGATAGTACTCGAAAATACAGGAATGCCATAAAAACGTCTAGATCCGCCTACTTTTCATCACTAATAGAGGAAAACCATCACAACCCTAGGTTTTTATTTAACACCGTGGCTAAATTAACAAAAGATAAGTCGTCAGCGACGTCAGATTCTGATTATCAGCATAACAGTGATGAATTTATGAACTACTTCACTAGTAAAATCCAAGATATAAGAGAAAAAATTATAACAATGCAACCTGTAGTGAAACCCGCTGAACAAACTAACTACAGTACCCCTAAGGAGAAATTGCAATTATTTTCTACAGTAGATCACGATGAACTGTCTAAAATCATTAGATCATCTAAATCAACAACATGCATGCTAGACCCTATACCTACAAAACTACTGAAAGAAATGCTCCCAGAAATTATAGATCCTCTTCTTAGTATTATTAACTCATCTCTGACATTAGGACATGTGCCTAAAGCATTTAAGGTGGCTGTTATAAGGCCTCTTTTAAAAAAAACCAAACTCGACCCTAAAGAACTAGGGAATTACAGGCCTATATCGAATTTACCATTTATATCTAAAGTTCTGGAAAAAGTAGTTTCAACTCAATTATGCTCCTTCCTCCAAAGGAATGACATTAATGATGAATTCCAGTCTGGATTTCGAGCATGTCACAGTACAGAGACTGCTTTGATCAGAGTTACAAATGATCTGCTTTTAGCGTCTGACCGTGGCTGTATTTCGTTATTGGTGCTGCTAGACCTCAGTGCTGCATTTGACACCATTGACCACAGCATACTTCTACATAGACTCGAAAATTACATCGGCATTAACGGAATAGCATTGAAATGGATTAAGTCTTATTTATCTGACCGTTTTCAATTTGTAGCAATAAACAATGAGGTGCCCCGCAAATCACAAGTCCAGTACGGTGTACCACAGGGCTCAGTTTTGGGGCCTCTGCTCTTCGCATTATACATGCTACCTCTAGGAGATATAATAAAGCGACACGGAATTAGCTTTCACTGTTATGCTGATGATACTCAACTTTATATTTCCTCGAAGCCTCATGAAACCCAGCAGTTTCATCGAATAAAGGATTGCATAGTTGACTTAAAAATGTGGATGAGTAACAATTTTTTACTACTAAACTCGGACAAAACAGAAGTGTTACTTACTGGACCGAAAACCGCTATACGTAACAACCAAGAATACCGCTTAACGATTGATGGATGCTCCATAAAATCCTCGTCATCAGCTAAGAATCTTGGCGTTGTATTCGATAGTACTCTGTCATTTGAAAGCCATGTCGCCAACACCTGTAAAATTGCATTTTTCCATCTTAAGAATATATCTAAACTACGTCATATGCTGTCACTGTCAGATACAGAGAAATTAATTCATGCATTCATGACATCAAGACTAGATTATTGTAATGCACTTCTAGGTGGATGCCCTGCAGGCCTATTACAAAAACTGCAACTTGTTCAAAACGCGGCAGCTCGAGTTCTTATACGTACAAAAAAGTATGAGCATATAACCCCGGTTCTGTCAACCTTGCACTGGTTACCTATAAAGCATCGCATTAACTTTAAGATCTTGCTTATTACCTATAAAGCCCTACATGGTCTAGCGCCGCAGTATTTGAATGAACTTCTATTGTATTACAGACCTCAACGTACATTACGCTCTCAGGCGTCCTGTCAGTTGGTAATACCTAGAATTTCAAAATCAAGTGCAGGTGACAGATCCTTTTCGTATCTAGCGCCTAAACTTTGGAATATTCTTCCCTGCACGGTCCGGGAGGCAGACACACTCTGTCAGTTTAAATCTAGACTAAAGACTCATCTTTTTAATCTTGCATACAATACTCCTCCATAATATTAATCCTCAGAGGATTTAGGCTGCATTATTTAGATCAACCGGAACCAGAAACACATCCAATAACAAATGATGTACTTGTTGCATCAAAGAGTGCAGAACAGTACTCTACTCTCAGCCAGTCTCGTCTCTTTGTTCCAAGGTTACCGCAGGATGCAGTTCATGCCCAGACCCGATGGCAGAGCTGAGAATGGGAAGCGGTGACCTGACAAGAGCTAAGAGGATAGAGCTGGATAAAGGACGCCACAACTTTGATTTTCCTACAACATTTCAAATGTTATTAGATTGTGAATGATAATCTTAAATCTATCATTTACCTTATTAAGTTTATTTTTTATTTTTATTTAGCCTTGTTGTGCAAGCACTGTTGAGCTTGTGCAGAGGCAGCAGCTTTTGCCAGAGGGGAACTGGAATCCCCTGGTTGGGCCTGGGTTCTCCTGAGGTTTTTTTTCTCGATGGGAGTTTTGGGTTCCTCACCACCGTTTGCATATTGTTTTGCACTATCTGCCTGGCCGGGGGGGCTGCTTTAGAATTCAGAAATTAGACATAATTAATATTGCATATAAGAATTTATAGTCCGTTTAATATTTGACCTGTGGTTCTTTCTCCTTTATCGCCAATGTGTGCTTTCACTGTGTGTGTGTGCGTCTATGTCAATGTGTGTGTATGTATGTTTGCATATTGTGTGTGTGGAGCATTTGTATGTCTGTCTTTGTTGTTTTCACCTTTGTCTTGTTTTTACAGGTATATGTCTTTAGTTTTTTTACTTGTATTCAATGTGTCTCATGTACCGCTGCTTTGTAACAATGAAAATTGTAAAAAGCGCTATATAAATAGAGTTGAGTTGAGTTGAGTTGATAGCACACATACATGATGGAGATGTCTATTGATATCTGCATTTACATCTGCAAACATTTGCAGACAAATTTTTTATTGTTTGCTCATCTGCAATACGTAAGATGTTGATAATTCAGAGTCTGATCTTTCAAGGAGTTTATCAGATGTTTTCCTTTTACACAGCAGATGTTTTCAGGTCATCAGATCTTTAGCTTATCTGCTATCTGGGACCACATTCACAAAATAGGTAATTTTGTGCAAATGATATCGCAAATTAATTTCAAGTAATCCTCCATGCGCGACACGGCAATGCCAGGCGTTAACGCTGGATAAACCATCAAAGGTCTGGGAGAACACAGCATACGAGTCGACATCAAAGTACCGCGAGAGCAAACTCCTGTGTATGGTTTTTAATCTCTCTCGCGATACTTTGATGTCGTCCTCTGTCAGATCTTGCGGAGCCGCATGAAGTTGAATAAACCTGATGTAGAAGACATTGCAGACAGATTCTCATTTTTGACACATTTTTAGAACCAATACAATAGAGATCGTAGGTCACAGTTTACATATTTCTGAGTTAAAACAAATCCTTGTGGAATTTTGGATCGCTCTCCAATATTTTGCTGTCCTGTGACATAATCGGTGCGCTCAGCAGCGCATAAAGACAATAGCATCTGGCTGCAGACGAGATGCACTGTCAGACACATGCACTGTCAGCGGCGCATGCGCACTCGTCACATGCACTGTCAGCGGCGCATGCGCACTGGTCACATGCACGCTCTAACGTATTTCACGAGGTGAACTGTAAGATTCTATTAATAAAATGTTAAGGTTACTGCTTTTTAAGAGTACCGTGAATACTGGTGGTTCGGGTCAAGGCCAGGTATTTATTATAATTATAGCTGAAATACAGTAATGAACATCTACACTAATAATGAAAATACATTACTAAATAAAACCTTTTCTTGTACACGTGTTCTTCCGCCCTAAAATTATAAACAAACACACATATATACATAAATGTCTCATTCTACAATAAACAGGTGCTTGTTAATCAATGGTTTAAAGATAAAGTTTTATTATATATAGACATACTATATATACATATATATATATAAAGAGCAGGACGGGTCATATTTGGCATTGTGAAAAAATTTTACATAAAATCATAACCCAAAACAAAAAATGGACAACCTTGTTCAATTTTGTACTCGACAAAAGACTCTAAGGAGCATTTTGTCCACCACATTCTCTAAAAATGTATGCATGTCCTGCATAAAAGTAAAAACAAACTTCAGAGGCTCTACACTATCATGTTCTATGACATGTCTGTAGTGAAGAACTGTTCCAAGGCCTCTGCAGCTTCATCACCCTTGTAGTGACTGGATCAGTGTGAGAAAAGCCATTCAACCTCTCATTCCCTTTTGTGTCGGTCTCAAGATAACATGTTCAAAGAACAAAGCAAACCTGGCTCCATAGGGTCTGGTTTTGCATTTTGAACTCGCACCGATAGTGTGATAACCATTTGGTTCCTCTGTAGGACATTTACGACTCCTTAGCTTCAAAGCCTTGGTGATGATTATCTGTATCATCTCTAAGGCAACATCTGAGGCTAACCAGAGAAACTTCTCTGACAATAGGAACATATGTGCTTAAACTGTCCTTTTTGTATAAATGTAACTAAATGTCTGGTTATATGTTGGCAATCATGCCATCTTAAATAGTCTGTAACTCTTAGATATTCAACTTTAATTCAGGCGTGGTTTGTATTAATACATCCGAAAGAATCATAACTTGATACGCTTCAAACCTGTCCATTTTTGATATCCAAATGTTTCTCTTTACAATTCCTCATTGTTGATACATATTGTGTGACCATAGAACACATTACAATCATTATGTTATAATTTGGATTTGTATCTTGTAAAGTTACCTACAGGTCATAAGATGGAAATTAGCTGTTGAGTGAACAACGAATCTCTTTCCCCACTCAATTTTGATTGGCCGACTCAAACTCTGAGGGCATGCCCTTCATGAAGTTAAATGTCGACCAGGACACAGTTTCTTCTCCTTTTCTCCTTGGCTCTTCTCCTTGGGTCTTCTCCTTGGCTCTTCCTGAATCGTTGGACCTTGCCTCTCACCTCCCCCTTCCGGGGGGGTGAGGTAATTCTTCCCTAACTGGAGAAGGAACAATGGACTCTGCTGCCACGCACACCTCGACGAGCCATGCGGCCGGTCATGAGGGCCGAGGCCCGCAACTTTCAACAAGGACGCAACTTCCAGAGGCCCGCAACTTTCAACGAGGCCCGCAACTTTCAGCAGGACCGCATTCTGAAATCATCTGAACATTTCCATCACTCCAAGCGCATACGAGTACATCCAGCACAGAGCTTTGCAAGTATTCCGTTTCTATAGAATAGCTGCGTTAAGTCTGTGCCTCTTTGTTAAAGATGATTTTAATGATGTTCAGAAATCGTTGCTGTGCTCTCTCTCTCTCTCTCTCTCTCTCTCTCATTCTCTGCGCTTCCTAGCGCAATTGTGTTTTATGTTTTTGTTTGTTCTCATTTTTGTTTACCATGTAGAGTAGAGTTTAATAAAAACCCATAAAGGCATTTGTGATGGGTTCTCTTTGTTCACGCTCACAAACTTGGTCACTTAAACTGTGTTTCGATCTATGCTACCTCTGCTCTTAATTCTGTTTGGTAAAGTCACGTTACTTATAGTCATGAGATAACGTTAGTGTATAAAATCATTGATGTATTTGCTGGACTAATACATATGGGATTTGTATCACTATACTGCTAATCAGAATTGTAAATATGTATGTATAATGACGATTATTATACATATTTGCCTTTGAGCTAAACTAATTCCTTGACTGAAATTGATGTTATAAATAACTCATTTCATATATGTTTGATCTTGATAGATCTGGTGGAGAATCATTTGGTGAGTTAAACTCATCCTTATTTTAACATGCAGCTAAAATCGCTACATAAATTGGTGGAGGGAATGCGGGCACAGTTTTAAACCTTGTTTTGTGAGCAGAACTCAGTGACTATTCATGTGTGTTTTTACGTGTGTTTATTGAAACCGAATACTCTTTTAAATGGCACTTTGATATGTATGAATGAAGGTGTGGACCCGCCCACCTATCCTTGGAAGACTTGAGCTTCTCACAGAGAAAACCTCAGCGTCTGTCAAAGATTTAGTGACAATATAAAGACGAAGAAATCTCTTTATAACGCACTATATTATTATTTTACCGCCTACATTGAGCGAAGAAATCCTCTTTTAGCGCGAAGAAGACAGAGCGAGCGATGTTCCTCCCTCGTCTTATCTAAAGGCCTTATTGTTAATGCATAGCTAGGTGTAACTGATGTGTATTCCAGTGCAAATTAACTAAGCTATTGCGCTCCCTGGGGTGAACAATCAGTGTAGCTGACTGATAATGTTTCTCCCATTCGCTTAACCCAGCGGATTTTATTAGTAAATAACTCCGGGTCAGTTTTACTATATTAAGGGGGGTTTAACAAAAATCTTGATCAAGTGTGTTTTTGTTTTTATGTACGGTCGACGAAGAATTCCGACCAAGTACACAAATAACTTTCAGGACGGCGAAGAAATCCCGTTAGTCAGTTAAAGTGTAGTATTATGTGTTTTTGCTTTACGTTACGGTCGACGAAGAATTCCGACCAAGTACACAAGTAACTTTCAGGACGGCGAAGAAATCCCGTTAGTCAGTTAAAGTGTAGTATTATGTGTTTTTGCTTTATGTTACGGTCGACGAAGAATTCCGACCAAGTACACAAATAACTTTCAGGACGGCGAAGAAATCCCGTTAGTCAGTTATAATGTAGTATTGTGTGTTTATTGTTTGTGTAAGTTGGAAAGCCACGTACCCGTGTTCAGTAAACTGACACGAGCCGTTAGACACGTGATTAAATTACACTCGTCGCCATAGAAATTGTGCGTAAACGCAAGTGTAATTCCACACAGAATTGTGGAACCGGAGGTCCGGCAGAAGACGCATAACTTCTACTAACACTAGAGGTCAGTTTGTCTTAAAGTGTCCTAACACTTCTCCTGTCTCATCTCTGCCTGACTATAACCTTTTGTTTGGGCAACGCTAGGTGTGAAGTCTCAGCCAGTCTCTTCTTTTGTTTGATTTTATGATTTATTTTACTATGACACGGTTTACTGTGTTTGAGAATATTTATTATTTGTTATTATATACAAACTATAATAATAATTAATATTATTCCGCTTTGTTTTGATGATTTGATTTTTCTTTATTTGAATCATTTGAATCATTTGAAACTCCCTTGCAGTTAGAATTGTATTTGATGATACTTAAATTTTAATTAAACCAACTTAATTAAATTTGAACTGTGATCAAAACAATCAGATTGCCACTTTATGGTGTTTGGGATTAACTCCCAATTGCCTTATTGTTTTATCTCAGTTTTTCATTTAATGATTTTACTGACTTCACTATGACTCCATAGCGCCCCCTAACTACGGGCCCTGTCATAGACCTCAGTGTGGAGCAAGTTCACCCCTGTACCAGAAAGAAATAACCCTCCTTCTCTATCCTAACCTCTCTTTCTCTCAACTCATCTGACTTTTGTTTTTCTTATCAGAGACTGAACCTGTCTGAACATCAGTAAAATTCTTGGTAAATATGTTGATGAATCGAATAGCCTAAGTCACAGAATGACCCCATAGGTAAAACTCTTCAGCAACATTATTCATAATTTTCCTGTGTTCACCCACACAATTATCCGCCCCTGCCTTCACGGCTAGGATAATAAGCGTTAAGTTTGCGTCACTAACTGACCAACTCAGTTAAGCATTCAACACATAGCCCACATATTTAGCTCAGTAGATCTGTACGGACTTGCATCTTGCTGTTTGTGTCTCTCTCTCTCCCCTGTGTCTCAATATGTCCAGACCATCCAATCCTGTCACCTGCCAGTCCAGCTAGAAACCAGGCAAAGCGCTGCAATGGACTCCTGCCTGGGACCAACATCGGCACACGGCAACTGCGTTGAGAGCAATTGGTCGGGCGACCTAATCCGGCGAATGGACCACGATCGAAACCAGAGCTACAACTACACAGAGCCAAGAACTCATCTGAAGTGCACAGCCAGGATCATCGGTGACCACGCCCTCGACCAGATCGTCCTACTAGAGCCAGAACGAAGGAAGCCGGGAGGAGCCAGAAACACGCGCAGAACCGCCTAGACCAGCTGGACCTGCAAACGACAAGAGGATGAAGAGGACCAGGAGCTACAGGAGGAGATGAAAAGCTACAAGAGTCCTTTGCAACACAGACTGAGCAAAGAGAGCTATTGGAGCAGACGCCAGAGAGGAGCTGGTAGGAAAACTCCAAGATGCAGAAGCTCTCTATAATGGCCCGGCATACAGCAACACAATGCCATGGCCATGGCCTATTAAGGCCCTCTGCAAGCAGTCCATGCTGAAGTCCAAGCCATGACACAGCAATGGAATGAAAATGAACTGAATTTAGCTTGCAGACTACAGTGTGAACAGACAGGAGAATGCAACAGATTCTCTCCTGTCGAGTCCCCCAGCTAAAAGCCCAAAGCTGCGAAAGGGGGAAGGGTGAAACCCCACTGTTCACACCTTTCTAGCCAGAAACATGACAGCTGTCACCATTAAATGCTGTCACCCTGAACACTGCAGGAGGCCACAACAAATGCCTTCCTGCAAAACATTGACTGTCAGGCATTAACACTGCCCATTGTGACCACAAGAGACAGATCACCTGCTTAGGATCACCTCCAGCCAAGAGGACCACAGCATCCTATGCCAGCAGTCAGATACTGTCAAAGCGGATTCCAGCAGCTACAACACATCTGCTACAGCCAGCATCTGAGCCTACATCAGACAACAGAACAGGCCGAAAGGAAAGAAGACTTCAAAGCAAAACTCTTCTCCCTCAGAAATCCGCATCACACTTTGAGTCATAACTTAAGCGCTACAGCCTTCTTCCGCCACGATCTCCTGATATCTGTGGAACTACAGAGAACATAGCGCCGCCTCCATAAAGACTGTGTAAATCCTGCCTATCTCTGCACATCACAAAGAACTGACTATGGAGGGTGCACCACAGTAGCAGATCTTCAGCAGAGACTCAGCAGATGTTACAGCCTGCCGGGAACAGCCAAGCACCAGACAGGATGCCCTGAGACAACACAGTGTCACCACTTTCGTCGAACTCGAAAGACGGCGCTCCGTGGAAACCCAGCTGGCAACCTAGGAGCCACTGACCCGTTCCGGCCCAACAGTCATCGAGGAATTCATCTCAACACCATGGATGACACCTCTCCAGAGAGCAAAAGAACAGTGCAACTACGTCTGAGACAGCAGAGATCCTGGGGACATCAAAGGAGCTGATTCCACAGGAAAGGAGGATTTAAAGTCCAAATCAGACTCTTTTTGACCACGAGTGGTATGTGAAACAAACAACCCTCTTGAATGCCCTCCATCTGAGAAAAATGTCCAGATCTCTGTAACCTGCTGGTCGACCACAGAGACATTCTACTACAAGATGAGCATATATGGGCAGATATCTCAGACATCAGCTTTACACTGTTCACACGCTCTCCACAACAACACCAGCTTCAGACATTTCTTCTTCCCTCAAGTGCGCACAGTATCCATTGGACTCATGCCTGTCAACCACAGCAACGACCTAGGACACCTGTGCTCTGAACTTGAAAGGGAATAACCAATGCTGAACATGCTACTTCCTGGTTCTCGCAAATCTCACAGCCCCATGGGGGGCCCTCTCAAGTGCGAGAACCTTCTACTAGACCTACAAGAACAGCCCAGAGCTTTGACCTCTGGTAAATAAATGAGACTGTTGTAACTGCATTCACCAAAAGGGGTCACTGTTCAGCTCAACACACAGTGTGACCAAGCCTTCAACCACACATATTCAATGGAATACGTGGAGCATGGCCCACTCTGGAAGCCACACCCCCTTTTTACCGAATAAGTCATCTTTTTGCAGCGTGCATACTGTACAAGTGAGTACACTTTCCAAAGATTTTGAACAATGTCTTTATGAAGAGCATGACAGCGGATTACCACTCCAAGGAGATGGACCACGCCCTGCCATCAACTGCCAGTGCTAGAGCTGCTCGTCACAAAAGACAATGATGCAGAACTAATGTCAACTATGTGGCCCCCATCACAGAACCACATGACATTACATCCCAAGCTAGCTGCATCCTGGGCTACACAGGACACAACCTACAAGGTTCGTGAAATGTTAAAAGAACTGCCCACTCATGTAAATGAGCGCTCAAGACGGTGCCATGTACACACCAAATGGCACCTGCGCTTCACCACATGCCTGATTTACCCTTGCTGAACGGAGTTCCATCTGAAAGCTGGACTTGCCAAACACTGCCTTAACACTGGTCTACACTGACAGCGTGACCAGAACGAAAGGGGGGTAAACCAAGCACCAGCAGAACATGGCTCTTACCACAGCCTGAGTTCAGACGGCACCACCACAACATCGCCAGGGCCAGCAATGAGACCCCAACCTTGTCCTACACCGCTCACCAGTACTTCAATGAAAGACACCGGAGTGTGCCACCTGCCTTTGCCCGGCAGTCCCTGCTGAACATGTGAAGGCCAGAGAGCATGCGGCACCCGGCAAGATTCACAAGAGGAAAGTGATGTGAGTAACAAGATTTGGTATCATAACTTTGCCCAGCTACGTGAGACGTGGGGGGGGGTAGTTAGACAACACCCCTCCTCATGACACAGGACTACAGGCATTTGCATGGAAGCCAATCATGCCATCCCACCTGCTGTTTCATCAAGGACTGCTGCTGTGCATCTCCGTGGAGACAGGAAACACCCTAACCAACCTGTTGCAAGAACCAGCAAACAGGTGCAGGGGTGCTCTCCCTTGATGTCTAAGCAGGATCGAAAAGATGAAAGGTACCCAATTAAAGACAATGCCTGACCACTCGGGAGCATTCTCTGCCTGTATGTCGAGATCCTGTGGACCAATAGGAACCTCCAGTGATCCCGCCATCATGATCCAACTATCCATCGTCAGCTGAAGTTTACATTCGCACTTCGTCTTCCGAAAGGGGGGATATGTAGTGACTGGATCAGTGTGAGAAAAGCCATTCAACCTCTCATTCCCTTTTGTGTCGGTCTCAAGATAACATGTTCAAAGAACAAAGCAAACCTGGCTCCATAGGGTCTGGTTTTGCATTTTGAACTCGCACCGATAGTGTGATAACCATTTGGTTCCTCTGTAGGACATTTACGACTCCTTAGCTTCAAAGCCTTGGTGATGATTATCTGTATCATCTCTAAGGCAACATCTGAGGCTAACCAGAGAAACTTCTCTGACAATAGGAACATATGTGCTTAAACTGTCCTTTTTGTATAAATGTAACTAAATGTCTGGTTATATGTTGGCAATCATGCCATCTTAAATAGTCTGTAACTCTTAGATATTCAACTTTAATTCAGGCGTGGTTTGTATTAATACATCCGAAAGAATCATAACTTGATACGCTTCAAACCTGTCCATTTTTGATATCCAAATGTTTCTCTTTACAATTCCTCATTGTTGATACATATTGTGTGACCATAGAACACATTACAATCATTATGTTATAATTTGGATTTGTATCTTGTAAAGTTACCTACAGGTCATAAGATGGAAATTAGCTGTTGAGTGAACAACGAATCTCTTTCCCCACTCAATTTTGATTGGCCGACTCAAACTCTGAGGGCATGCCCTTCATGAAGTTAAATGTCGACCAGGACACAGTTTCTTCTCCTTTTCTCCTTGGCTCTTCTCCTTGGGTCTTCTCCTTGGCTCTTCCTGAATCGTTGGACCTTGCCTCTCACCTCCCCCTTCCGGGGGGGTGAGGTAATTCTTCCCTAACTGGAGAAGGAACAATGGACTCTGCTGCCACGCACACCTCGACGAGCCATGCGGCCGGTCATGAGGGCCGAGGCCCGCAACTTTCAACAAGGACGCAACTTCCAGAGGCCCGCAACTTTCAACGAGGCCCGCAACTTTCAGCAGGACCGCATTCTGAAATCATCTGAACATTTCCATCACTCCAAGCGCATACGAGTACATCCAGCACAGAGCTTTGCAAGTATTCCGTTTCTATAGAATAGCTGCGTTAAGTCTGTGCCTCTTTGTTAAAGATGATTTTAATGATGTTCAGAAATCGTTGCCATGCTCTCTCTCTCTCTCTCTCTCTCTCTCTCTCTCTCTGCGCTTCCTAGCGCAATTGTGTTTTATGTTTTTGTTTGTTCTCATTTTTGTTTACCATGTAGAGTAGAGTTTAATAAAAACCCATAAAGGCATTTGTGATGGGTTCTCTTTGTTCACGCTCACAAACTTGGTCACTTAAACTGTGTTTCGATCTATGCTACCTCTGCTCTTAATTCTGTTTGGTAAAGTCACGTTACTTATAGTCATGAGATAACGTTAGTGTATAAAATCATTGATGTATTTGCTGGACTAATACATATGGGATTTGTATCACTATACTGCTAATCAGAATTGTAAATATGTATGTATAATGACGATTATTATACATATTTGCCTTTGAGCTAAACTAATTCCTTGACTGAAATTGATGTTATAAATAACTCATTTCATATATGTTTGATCTTGATAGATCTGGTGGAGAATCATTTGGTGAGTTAAACTCATCCTTATTTTAACATGCAGCTAAAATCGCTACACCCTCCATGCACATTATAAGTGGAAGCTGAACTGAGCCAAGAAGATCCCCAGAGTTCTCACAGCATCACTGACTGGCAGTTTTAAGATCCGTCATGACACGGTCCTAAGAAACAACAATGCAGAAGATGATAAATAAAAATATGCTGAACAATAATGGCCACAACCTCTCTAACAAAATCTACTTTTCGTGGAGACTGAACCACCTGCTTCTCCGATGCAAACTCACAGATGAAAAGATTGGTTGCATCTACCTAAAAAGCAAATATAACTTCTTGTTACCTTTACGACTTTTTAAGGTTGCTGGTACTTTTCCTGAGGAGTTACCTTAGTTACCCTATATTTGATAGATTTCAACGTCATATTAAATAATTTTGAGAAACACACTGTCAAAAAAATAACTATATAGTGCAGGTCACCTACAAACTTTCCTGTGAGTTTACAAGCAACGCTACAAAATTAATTTAGATAACCTTAGTTCTTCAATAAATTACTGTATGAAGAACAGAGGTATCGTTACCCAAGTATCATAGATGCGATATATCTGGTACCATTGATTATAAGGATTAAGTTAGTTTTCGAAAACATTGTCTTATATATTAAAACAACACTTTTACATCTATCTAATACTGTATGAATGAAATCAATATACTTACAACATTCGTCTGATAATGTTAAAGAACGTTTTCGATTACATTTGTAAAATAATTCATAATAACACTTTACTTCGACTTAAACTTGTTCGAATTGAATGTAGTTAAAACAACACTTTCACTTCGACTTAATATTGTATGAGAATAAATAAATGGAATATTTAATAAATATACTTACAATTGGCCTGTTGGTGCATTTAATTCACACACGTTTCTGACAGTTCGTTTGTTGGAGTGCGCGGCTGAGACGGCATGTGTCGGAGTGCGCATGCGCCGCTGACAGTGCATGTGTCGGAGTGCGCATGCGCCGCTGACAGTGCATCTGGCCTGAGAGTGCATCTGGTCTGCAGACGGACCCTTCTCCGTAAAGACGCATTTGCGCATGCGCATCAGCTGATCAGAGTCATGTGTCCATAGCAACCGTCTCTTTCGTAGAGGCGTTTAACCGGTCCACGATGTTTTAGTTGTCAAAAGGGATCATTTAAAGTCAGGATCAGACGAAAAGAACCGATGGCGGAGAAGCGCAGGTCCGGTCCTGTGATGTCCGATCCAAAAGCAGCCAAATGCGAGACGGACCACGAGTTTCTATCTCAGTCCGGCGTCAGCGCGCTGCTCAGAGGGGCTCTGCTGAAACTGGTCGAGTCCAGATCCGAGGACCCCATCGGCTTTCTGGCCGAACATTTCGGTCATTTGTCGTCGGAGGTGGATGACGGAGGTTCGGATAATCTGACCGTCAGCAGATCGCTGTGGCACCTGAGTCTGTCCCATCACTCGCAGAGGTCCTAACACTTCTTTACTATAATGACAAAACCTTTCTATTCACGTTTTTCTTTATAATCTTAAACAATTTCGTATAATGAATTAGTAAAAGATGAAGTGTGATGAAGTACTTCGATTAAGTAAAATATCTGAAAACAAATGAATGTTTTCATCGTTTAATCGTCCTCATGTCATGTGTAGCCTGTGTGAGTTTCTTCTGTTGAACACCAAAGAAGATATTTGGAAGAATGTTGAAAATGGAACAGCATTGACTTCCATTGTATGAACACAAAACCACTGAGACATTTCTCTAAATACCTTCTTTTGTGTTTTCTTCTTTTGTGTGGGTCAGTTGTGGTCTAGTGGTTAGAGAGTTGGACTCGTAGCCAGAAGGTCACTGGTTCAAACCTCAGTACCACCAGGAAATGACTGAAGTGCCCTTGAGCAAGGCACCTTACCCCTGTTTGCTCTGCAGTGATAGCTGCACACTGCACCCTACTTGTAAGTCGCTTTGGATAAAAGCGTCTGCCAAATGAATAAATGTAAATGTTTTACTGACGAAAGACTCACGCGTACATGTTCACTGCCACGACACAAAATACCATTACAGAAACATAAGCATTTAAAATCTATTAAATGAAGCGTTTCTCTCTTTAACATGACACAGATCTGCATTCAACAATAACGTCCGAGTGGCGTATGAGCTTCTGACGCAGAGTTCCCCCCGTCGCCGCAGCGCCGGAGGGGTCCGTGGGGTCGTGTACACAGAGGTGCTCCGGTGCCTGTGCAGTGAGGGTGGGCTCTCCGGTGCCAGCGCCGAACCCCTCCTGCAACGCATCCAGTGTCACGATTACGAGGCCGTGCCCTTCGAGCTGTTCCGGCAGGGTGTGCTCACGTGCTCCGTGTTCGCAGACTACATCCGTAAGTCTCAGTGCCTGTACGCGGCGGTGGCCAGAGCTCCGGACAGACCCGCAGAGAGAGCGCTGTGCCAGGCCGTGCTCGCCACCCTCCAGGAGGCGCTCGAGACGGCCGACGGGGCCGACGTGGCACGTTACCTGAAGGCCAGCGCTAAGATCTCGCCCGCTAAGCTGGCGCAGGCCATGGCAGAGGCACGACCCCCTTCACAACAGCAGGAGGGTCCCACTATGGACGCTCAGGAGTTTGAAGATGCTGCAGCTGAACTCTTCATAGCTCGGGTGCGAAAGGTCACATGAAGGCCTTCAGTCGCATGAAGAGAGCTTTTGAAGAATAGACTAAACGTTCTGGAATTGACGACATCATCACTTGAGTTGCTGGTTTAGATTTTAATTCTGGTGAGAACATCAGACTGACATGAGAAGTGATGCTGTGCGCTGGGGCCGGGATGAAACTCCTGCTTTAACCTCAGCTTCATCTACTGTTTGTGAACTTTGATAGTCGTAAGGTCAAGAGGGAAATGAAAGATTTGTGAAAATCTTGTTTGGCACGGTTTCCTTTTCACCTTCATAACTTTTGCTTTAGCTCGTCTGAATGAATTAAATCCAGGTTCAATATTATTAAAGCTTGAAGGGATGCTTCACCCAACATTCTGTCATCATTTACTCATCTTTGATCTGTTCCAAATCTGTATAAATGTCTTTGTTTTGATAAACACAGAGAAAGATATTTGGAAGATTGCTTATAACAAAAACAGATTTTGACTCTGATTGTAGGAAAAAATACAATGTTAAAATTATAATTGTATTGTTTTTGACCAACAATAATAAAATGTATGAAAATACACCAGATAACGTCTTTATTTTCTTTCTTATTTTCTTTTTTATCTCACAGCACCTTATATCTACAGAAGAACTGATGTGTGTGTCTGTGTTCAGTTTGGCTGTCTGTGGTGTAACCAGATAATGTCATGAAGAAAGATAATGGCGCCTCCTCAGGTTAAAATGAAGATTACCATTTAGTTTTTTTAAAGGGGTGGTGCTACAGTGTTTCATGCATGCTGACTTCTTTACACTGTTAAACGTGCTGGCTTCTCATGCTTAACATGGTCAACTTGTCATAAAACATGTTGGACGTATCACATAGTATTTCTGTGCTCGATCATCCCCCCCCCATGGGTTTGTATAGGGTTTGGACACCAGAGGAATACTGGTGCCATCAATGGGTGACATGGTCTGGAACAATGCTTAAGTAGGTGGTGCGTGTTAAAGAAACATCCACATGGATGGCAGGACCCAAAGTTTCCCAGCATTGCCCAAAGCATCACACTGACTCCTCCAGATTGTCTTCTTCCCACAGTGCATCCTGGTCCCAAATGTTTCACAGGTAAGTGAAGCACACGCACAGATCCACGTGATGTAAGAGAAAATGTGCTTCATCAGACCAGGCCACCTTCCTCCATTCCAATTTGAGCTACAGTAGCTTGTCTGTTGCTTGGACCACTCGGGACGGGCAAGCCTTCACTCCCCATGTGCATCAATGAGCTCATGTGTACATGACCCTGTCCCCAGTTCACCACTGTTCCTGATCCAATCTTCTAGCCATCACAATATGATCCTTGTCAAACTCGCCAATTTCTCCTGCTTCTAACACATCAACTTTGAGGACCAAACGTTCTCTTTCTGCCAAATATATCTCACCCACTAATAGGTGCTGTGATGAAGAGATACTCAGTGTTATTCACTTCACCTGTCAGTGGTCATAATGTTATGATCGGTGTACAGTATATATCATTTATGTCATATCCTGCTCCACGCTCATATCACAGCTGCATATGACAAATATTCACATGCTGAAAGTCCAGTTTGACCACAGATTTAATGAAATATAAGTGGCTTGAAACAAACAATTAACAAATCCTGCAGTTTCACAATATCAACACAAGGTGGCAACACTAACATTATTACATGAATCTCCAGTCCTCCTGCTGAAGAGCTTCTGTCCTTCACATTTCAGCTCAAACCCCATCAAAGGCTGAGTGTAATATTGCATTCTCAATGAGTAGGTCTCAATGTCAGTAGGTATGTACTCACCGGGGCTAAATGGGTAAGTACTGTTTTCCCTGAATGGGTTGTCCACGATATGGATGATCTTCTTTTTCGTTTTAATGGCGAGGAGCAAATTACGTTTGTGGTGCATATGTGACACTCACTAAATAAGTGTTTTGTTTAGATTATTTTTAGTTTTCTTTATATTGTAATTTTATTTTATTCTGACTGAAAGAATTGAATACTATTGAGAGTTCACAAAGAAGCTCAATGACATGCTGTTTTATAAATGGACACAGGGGGGCAGCACCTATCAGCAGCGTTACACTGAGACCTTAGTAATAAGCAGAGCAAGAGGAGCTCATAATCCGAGTGATTGGATAGCAAGCTACTGTTGTATTTTTCAATATTTCCAGGTTAGTTACACACCTGTTATGTGATTACATATGTTTATAAACTAATATGAATCCCCGGTGATGTGTGGTCTGTAAGTTAAAAGTATGTCAAGTGTGTAAACAGTAAAGTTTGACGGTACGTAGCTGAGGACATGGCGGCCAAAGGCCCATCTATAGTTTTCTTTGACTTGTTTCTAGCGGCTCCTCGGCATTTGTGTGTAAAGTAGCTGTGTGTGTGTAGTACATTGTTCAAAAAGAAGTAAGTTAATGCTAATGTACAGAGTAAGACCAGTTACGGGTGCAGCCGTATTTAAACGCGCACACGTTCATAGTTTTCATTCATAGGATTGGGTGCCAAGTTATGAGCCAGACATGTTTATTATGGACGTTGGTGTTTATATAGAGTTATGTAATGCAGTTTAACAGCAAATGAGATTTATTCTGTTATACAAAGTGAACACTTGTAAAATATTTGGTGATTACAAAAATATTCTATTGATTATAGACAGAAAAATGTGAGTTAAAGGGAAAAAGGTTGTTTTTGGGTTCGAACAAATTGTCAATGCTTGGAAAACATGGGAGGAGACATTTATATAAAAACAGACTTTTGAAGAATATATGGCTTTATGTTATCCAAATGTGGATATAACCTGTGCTTCAATGTAAAGCAGAATAACAGAAATAATTCATGATTGCAGATATAAAGTTAAAATGATGTTAGAAATAAAGCATAATCCGAGTGATTGAAGAACGAGCTTCTGTTGTCATGCGTCGCTGAATTCTATGCAATATTTTCAATATTTCCAGATCACCCCTATCAGAAGATTATCTATATATCTGCCAGCGGAGACCTAACCGGGACACATATCCGCCACCTACTGTACTGCAGTGTACTTGGGCCAGAGATTAACCAACGTAATAAATGCAACAACTGAAGTTATGAGAGACAGGTGCATTAATATCAGTAATGCTATGACTCTACCTTCCATGAGTTTTCACAGCATTTGCAACATGTTTGTAATCCCGTCACAAAGGAGACATCGGGCAGCTAATCGACAATCTCGCTTTATGACAGCACTGCTGATTTTACTGTCAAGGATTAGAATTATTATTGCTTATAAATTAAGTGTACCCTAGAAATGCATTGCTAGCCCACACCTACATTTGTGCACAATATTATTGTTAAGTGCGGACCAACACTTATAATTTTTTTCTTGAAAATGATATATTGTATTAAAATAGGCTACTTAATGTAATTGTATTGTCATATGCCATCTATGCATTAATACAAACTACAGGAATGTGAATGCATACGTGTTCAGTGAAGCAATGACATAATGCATGAAGTAATGGAATATGTTTTATTTACAGGAAACAAAGGAAAAAAACATGAATAAAAAATATGTAAATTCGATTTAGAAAATAATTGTATTTAATCATTATAAATACATATAAAAGTAAACATCACATATATCAAAGCTTTATTAATTTATTGTTGTAACAAATGATCCTCTATCTACAGGCGTTGAAACCCACATCCTACAGTCATCTTACAGCTGACCACAGTCACCACTTTCGTGATTTTAATGAGTGTTCTCATCTGTCCCTGTAACAGACAAACAAGGTTCAAGTGACCTCTGTGATTTCTGCTCAATACTGCACAGATCATATATATATATATATTTACATTAAGTTTAGTTACTTGAGTTAATATGTTTATTTAAATTACTTGTGCATCTATGTAGGCAAACACTGCTCTTTACCACATATTAACAGACGTAAGCTTCATTAATGTGATGTGTATTTCATGTTGTGATGTGCTCATGTGCAATACTTAAGGAGAAAATGACAGGTCACATGTTACACAGACATTAAAAAGTGTCTGTAACATGCGTTACATTCTCCGCCATGATGCTGAATGAACTTATCCTGTCCCGTGGGCTCATGTGATGGAGAAGAATCCCAAGTATCTGTCACTGGGTGCTTCAGAATGTGGACGTAACCAGTAAGTCATCCGGGAATTTCTCAGCTACTCTTTTATGAATACTGAGGATTCAGACATACTATATTGTTTTCTCTGACTATATAGTAGGTAAGAAGGCGTTTTCTGATGCAACATTAGTACACACACGTCCAAATCTCGAAAGAAATATTTCAACAGCCGGGAATTTCTCACCTACTGATCAGTATGAAGACCGATGTTTCTTACATACTATTCGTTCGCCTACTAGATTGTAACCGGTCTCACTGTCAATATATTTGGATACTTGGTAATGGACCCGAATGATAGGTTCACTACTCAGGGCAAGAATGAGAGAACACACAACAAAAAGTAGACCGACCAGGAAAACACTTTCATCAAGAAGGTTTTGATTTCCATTGAAGACCTAAATGAATCTAAATTTGAACATGAAATGAAATGAACAATAAAAGTAAATGAAACAAATGAGATTGACTTTCCCTCCTCTTTCCCTTTAAGAAATGTAAGTTTTGAGCTCCTTTGTAGTTTACTTGATCTCATTATATTATATTTATTTATATCCGGTTTACATGTGTTACTTTGGTTTATAAATCGTCCCTTTTTGTAGATAAATTTGTATTTTATTGATTTAAATTCCACCTTTTCTTTAATGTCGCTTTAAAATCTCTTATTATTTTGGAGCTTTGTTTCTTATTACCTCGGTTGAATCAGAACCTTTAATCCACAAAGAATATAATTTTCACTAAACAGATCACATCACGAAAAATAACAATTTAACTGAAAATGATACAAAAGCTTGTCAGTAATTCACCATAGATGAGCAGTTCTCAAACCATCAAACAAGTGTGGATGTATACATACGTGTGCAAAGAAAATAGTCCTGTGAATCCAAATGATGAATCGGATAAATGCTAAAGTCTCTTACTTTTGCATTTGCTTCTCTCGGGAGAAGCAGTTTGTTTGCAGCTTAAGAATCAACTGAAACACGTAAATGTAATTGTAATTGATTATAAGTGTCTTATTTGGTCTAACGCAGTTTCATTTCCATTGTGTGCGTCCGCTGAGTCACGTGTTAATAGTTGCGTTTGTTTCGCGTGTTATTGGGAGATATTGGAAGGCGTGTCCTGCTGAATTCAATATCGTGATTTAAACGGGTACATAAGAGCGATTAACCAGCGCGTGCAGCGGTCGCGTGAAGACCGAAGAGAGTAAAGACCATCGACTCTACCTGTGCGACTAAAGAGCGAAGAGAGTAAAGACCATCATCTCTACCTGTGCGACTAAAGACCGAAGAGAGTAAAGACCATCATCTCTACCTGTGCGACTAAAGACCGAAGAGAGTAAAGACCATCATCTCTACCTGTGCGACTAAAGACCGAAGAGAGTAAAGACCATCATCTCTACCTGTGCGACTAAAGACCGAAGAGAGTAAAGACCATCATCTCTACCTGTGCGACTAAAGACCGAAGAGAGTAAAGACCATCATCTCTACCTGTGCGACTAAAGACCGAAGAGAGTAAAGACCATCATCTCTACCTGTGCGACTCCACCGAGCAAGGACACCGACAAAGCACTTGAGTATTACCGCTTTGCACTTATACTATTGCACCTTATTTATACGCTTTTCTTTATTTGTCTTGTACATTCCTTCATTTTTCACTGTGTTTTCAAATCCACACTGTCATTACAACTCGTAAATCACCGGTAACACGCAGAAGGCCACGCATGGCTAATAACAACAATCTGCGCACTCTTTCAGCATCCAAAACTACCTTTATTATAGGGCTGCACGATTTGAAGAAACAATCTAATTGTGACTTTCTGACCAAAATTGCGATTTAAAATGCGATTTGACTACTGTTTTTAAAAAAGAGCTAGGTTTGTTGTGTTGCTTTTAACAGCATGCATCGAAGAAAAACCAAGCAGAATCACAAACTATTGTCAGTCATGACAAATTAAGAGATTAACAGCAGTATCTTAAATAGTAAAATTAACAAGTATAAACAAAACCTTAAACTTTAAAGATCCCAAACACACTGTAAACAATTACAGTTATGTATGGCGTCTGTTATTTTGATGAACCTTTGTGAAAATGTGTCGTAGTGTGTGCTTATTTCAAACGCGTGACCAATTGAATTTTGCTTAGATGTCAGTTATGGTGGTTGTTGCGACGAAGTGGGTTTATCTGTGGACTTGTTGGCCTCGCATTCATCATAGAATAGTCTTTGATTCCTCTGCAGGTGTTGATAGAGATTGGTTGAGTTGCCTCGCGAGGTCGACACAGACTTTCAAAATAATTCCATACATAAGCTGCTTTTTCTTTTAGGTACCAAGTCGTCTGGTGCTGCAGGACTTTGCGCTTCAGCAGACATGACGTTACTTTGTTGCGAATTTGAGCTGCTGCTCCCGGTCGCGCTCATCTTTAACAAATGACGTTCTTTGCTAATTCAAAAGCATGTACAGTAGAGATGCGCAGATAAGCTAAAATGTCACCCGCATCCGCTGCTTCAAATACATGATCCACCCGCCCGCACGTATAATTTTCTCTGATATAAATATCCGCACCCGACCCGGACCCGATCGTCACTTTAATTACTCAGTAAATGTTTAGCACTGTCTTTGTCTGTAAATGCTTAAATCTAATCTTTCGATTTAGCACACACATGATGTACCATATAAGAGGTACCAGTCTTATGGCTTTCATATACATACAGTGCCTCAGTCGTTGCATATTACATACCCAGCACTTGATTCATCCCACTTCGCTAAAACGCTCCCACACTGTACTTTTCTTTCCTACCTTTTTTATGTTTTTAATTCTCCCTTTTTAAATTTCTCTCGGATCTGTTTTGCCTCCATTTCTGCTTAAAGAAATAGACCGTCCTCTACCGCCGCCAGGCGCACATTTCTTTTAAATTACTGCAAATTAGCGCCTGATTAATAATGCATTTAAAACATATTCGTATTTTTTGAGAAATTGTGTTAATATTGTATATGAAATCATCCACCCGCGACCCACCTGCAATTCATCTGAATGTATTTTTTATAATCCCGACCCGCGGATCATCCGCAGCGCCCGTGGATTTAACTGCCATCCGCGCATCACTAAAGTGTTGAAATGCCCCCTATTGGTTAAACGTAAAATTGCAGATGCAAACTATCAAATATACGTAGGTGCATTTTATCATATTTAAAGCCCTTTTAATCGAAATATTCGCAGCTTTTGCGATTTGAGCATCGCACCGCTTCAAATTGCGATTTCGGTTTAAAAACGTTTAATCATGCAGGCCTACTTTATAACCTTTCCTATTGGTTTATGGAACTGCCAATCTGCTGTAAACAAGGCAGATTTCATCACAGCTATTGCCAAACATTCTGGTCTTTCTCTTTTAGCACTTACCGAAACCTGGATCAAACCGGAGGACATTGCCACACCGGCTGCCCTCTCCAATAACTACACTTTCTCCCACAGCCCACGCAAATCAGGGAGGGGTGGAGAAACCGGACTACTTAGTCCTAATGACTGGAAATTCAAACAGCTGGCACCCTCTTGCAACAACACCGCCTTTGAGTCTCATGCTGTTACTGTCATCCACCCTGTTAAAACGCATGTTGTAGTTCTCTATCGTCCCCCAGGTCACCTTGGACTTTTCTTGGAGGAGCTGGATGCGCTTCTGTCATCTTTCCCCGAGGATGGTACTCCTCTGGTGGTACTTGGAGACTTCAACATCCACCTGGAAAAACCACAGGCCGCCGACTTCAACAACCTGACTGCGTGGTTTGACCTCAAGCGAGTCCCCACTTCTGGAACCCATAAATCTGGTAATCAACTTGATCTTATCTACACACGCTATTGCTTCGCCCATCACTCCCAGGTCACCCCGCTGCACACGTCAGATCATTTCCTCATCACTCTTGATCTCGACTTCTCCAGACACTACACATGCTTCCCCACTGGTCACATTCAGACGCAACCTACGATCACTCTCTTCCTCCCGCTTATCCTCTGCAGTCTCTGCTACTCTCCCACCCCCAAACAGTTCTCTCTCCTTGATGCTAACACCGCCACCCACACCCTTTGCTCCACACTAACCTCCTGCTTGGACAGCTTATGCAGCTGAACCTTTCAAAAACAGAACTGCTTGTCATCCCTGCCGATACAAAGACTAATCACAACCTCTCCATTCAACTGGGCTCATCAACCATCACATCTTCCAGAAAGGCAAGAAACCTGGGAGTGGTGATCGATGATCAGCTCAACTTCACAGATCAAGTCGCTAGCACCGCCCGGTCCTGTAGATTCATCCTCTACAATATTACAAAATTAGACCCTTCCTATCAGAGCATGCTACGCAAGTCCTAGTACAGGCTCTGGTCCTGTCCAGACTGGACTACTGCAATGCGCTACTGGGTGGACTTCCAGCTTGCACAACCAAACCTCTACAGATGATCCAGAATGCTGCGGCAAGAGTCATCTTTAATGAACCGAAGACAGCACACGTTACTCCTCTACTCATTAAGCTACATTGGCTCCCTATAGTCGCTCGCATCAAATTCAAGACTCTGCTCCTGGCCTACAAGACCACCACTGGTTCGGCACCACCTTATCTTCACTTGCTAATGCAGACATATGTACCCGCCAGATCCCTACGCTCTGCAAACGAACAGCGTTTTGTGGTGCCATCCCATGAAGGTAAAAAATCTCTCTCGCGCACCTTCTCGGGATCTGTTCCACCTATGTGGAAGGATCTGCCCGGTGCTACAAGATCTGCAGATTCTTTAGCCATCTTTAAGAAACGTCTGAAAACACATCTCTTCTGTCAACATCTGACTGGTCTGTTGTGACTCTATTTTCTTCTCTACTCTTTAAAAAAAAAAAAGAAAAAAACTTATGCTGTCCCAATTGCTTCCATTGCCTACCCCACCTGTAAGTCGCTTTGGATAAAAGCGTCTGCAAAATGACTAAATGTAAAATGTAATGTAAAAAGTCTTTCTGTAGTAAGTGCAAATGTCTGTGGTATAAACGTTCAAGAGTACTACAATCAGTTCTGTGCAATGTTGAGGTAATTGAGAAATACCAATGAGCAGATAAAGCAGTTGTCACTCGAGGAGTTAGAAATTCCCTTCTTTCCGTCTCTTTAAGGGTCTCAAACTGGGCGGCTCGCCATCTCAGGATCACAGTCTATCACAGACTTCACAAAAACCTGACCTGTTCATACAACAGCGCCATAAACATCATAGACAATTTAAATGACTTTTAAGCTCAGCATATCTTATAAACTTGAACTCAACTGGGTGGAAAATAAAATTTTTGCACATGTAGCACTCCATACATGACCAATTATTTACATAAGTGTCAATACTCTGCTGATAATCATCTTTTTTGAGCTCTTAATAAACACAAAATACACTTACAACTTACCAACAAGACAAACTCCTATAAAACACTTCTGAACATGAATGTAACTCATTAACGCTTCATTTTAGAGAACTGAACATTATATTATTTTGAAAATCACCAAATCTGGAGGATTCCAACACAATTAATCAACCGCATCAGATCTACAGGCCCCACAATCTGCTATCATCCACTTCAATATCATCAATCATCGCACTAACAAATAAGACACGAATAAGTTTTATACAAGAGTTATAAAACCATACAACATGTTATTTGTGCAAAGTAAACAAGGATGATTGTTATAATTGCCTTTAAATTCACTTTGATCACAACCGCTAACTGCAAAGTGCGGCTCTCTGTGCGACTATTCCGTCTCATCTCTATGACGGCATACGTACCGTGTTTGTATATTTTCTTTTTTTTTTATTCTCAGCACAGCAGGACCACTTTAGTTACACATTATATTAATTCTTTTAATATTTTATGTAAAAGTATAATTGTTGCAAAAAAACATTCAATTCTAACCTGTGTTACAATATAGTATGACAGTATGCGATTTAGGATTCAGCCATTCTCTCTCGAGCCGGACCACCGGAACAGATGAGATGAGTCACTGACGGTCAGCGGCCTTTAAACAAGCTTTGACTAAAAGTGAGCAGTTTTATCAATATTACCTGACGGCTTCAGGACGAACTCCTCGCTGGCGCGTCGCTAACACTGAAGATGATGCGTTTGATGTGTTTGTCGGAGGCGGGACCGAAAGAAATATTGTGTATTTTCATAAGAAATGCACCAATTGTATGAACGAACAGTTGAAGGAAAATAACCACAAAAGAAGTTTGGAGACGTAAAGCAGGAGAACAAGTGGTTATACGCTAATATAGATCTTTAGAAGTCGTTATTGGCAAACAGCGCTGTGGAAAAGGTAAGTATACGGCGTATGAGTGCGTATGGCCCCGACTACACCACTGGTGTGATCTAAAATCCCTCTTGTTTGTCTCCATGTCTTATTCCCAGGGACACCCCAAGGCCAACAGACCCAGCTCCAGCCCACCCTGATGCTCATCCTTGCACCGCCTGGAAGGGCTGCACGATATATGAAAAAACAGACATCTCAATATATATCGCAAAAAACAAAAACATTGCTATGTGTAGAAATGCAGGAGGACCCTTGGACACTTCATTATCACACTATAGGGAAATAACTAGGTGATAAAATAAGTCATTTAAAATTTTATTCAAAAATGACAAACCTCTTTTTGAAAACAGTAGTTGTTGTTGTTTATAAACAACTGTTGTTTATGGTAAATATAAATGTTCAAACATACCGCTTTGACTTAAGCTTTGACTCAAGCTACTGTATGCATCAATTTGCTCACTCCAGATTAGAGGTTTTTGGCCAAGAATACAAGTCTATTCAGCATTGCAGGCTTGAGACTCGAGCGTTTGCATGTTATTATGTTGACACTTGCACTAAAAAGCCTCTCTGATGGGGAACTTGTAGCGGGGATTGAAAGATATTTGCGAGCAAGCTTGGTGAGATGTGAAAGCTAACTCTGTGTGTTTTCCACCATGCAAGTGGATCTTGCTCTTTGTCTATAGACGTTTTTAGCAGATCGTGGGTTAATTCTGCTTTCACAGCATCCTTAAGAGTCACAGAGAAATTATCCTTTGCTGCAGACCCGCTCAGTTTAAAGAAACTTTCCTGGGACATCTTGGCTTTTTTTGTATGGGATGTCTCAGCAACTTCGGGCAACTCTGGCCTTCACTCTCGACTTGTTGCCTTCAATGATGAAGTCCATCCTGAACCGGGGGTCCAAACATGAAGTCACATCTATCAGCTCCTGAGTAGCATCATCTTTATATTTCAAAGTATCTTCTTCTTCAGGCTCTTGGTCAGGTCTTTGTCTTCCTCTTGCATTAGTAGGATTGAAGTGTTAAAGAGGTGAAGAACTGGCTTCACATAGAAGACATCAGGGCTGTACTGGGACAAGTACGCATGCGCACACACGCAAATAATTTCTTATCAGTCTAAATACCTAAAGGCTTTAGTTTAGGTGCTGTTTATTATTCTGATGGGAAAAAAGTAATGCTTAAATATACAATGTTTGCTGTAACTATCAACAGTTTTCAATGTTTCACGGCAGGGCCTACAGAAGAAGCTTAGAAAACAATTCACTTTTCGCTGCAACTTTGTCACTTATCACATCAGAATCAAGAGAGAAGAGGATGTCCCTCTCTGTTGCCATCAACATAAAAGCTTCCAAAAGCTCCTGTGAGAGTTTGAGTCTGATTTTAATGAATCAATTTAGTTTCTTTACTTTCATTCACTGTGTATGTTCTTACTTCTTCACTCTCTCCTATTCTTCCTTGTAGCCTATTCTGTCCTCCATCACGTGTTTTATCTTCTCCTCTGTCTTCCTTTTCTTCTTGCTCCGTTCTACTCATTTCATCTCTCTTCTCTTCTTTCTTCTTCACATTCCTCTCCTACCTCAAGCCCTGTCTCCTCTCCACTCTCCTCTAATGTGGACCCACTAGGCCTAGCCTAAGAATCAAAATTGAAGATGTCAGAAATGCATAAAAACAAACAAAATGTAATAAATTCCGCACCATAAAGAAAAAAGGTGATCCAGGGTGCAGACAAAAGGATAAAATTCATATTCATAATGGCAAAGAATTGAATAAGTATTATATTGTTCCTTTAAATTTGACAAGTGAGCAGTAAAGAAAAAAAGACACATGCACCATTTGGAATTATCACAAGTACAACATTTTAGGAACTGGAAAAAGCTTGTTGTAGAACTGACTTCACTTAGATAGGTTTTTAAGATCATAATATTGTTTTAAATAAATTGATTGTTGTGGTCATTGTTTTTCTATAATAATTAACATGTTGACAACTAATCTACAATAAAGTAAAACAGTGATTAAGATCATTGTGTGGTTTATTTTTTTTTTTTAACACTTACTCACTTTCAAATGCAGAGTTCAAAGTTAAGGTTAAGATTTAAATAATACATATATAAAAAGATGTTTTTTTTTAAACTCACATTCAGTTTTATACGCCCCAAAAAAACCCAGAATTGAGCTTTGTTTTACATAAAAGTCAGATTTCACAGTGGTGGCTTATTATCGCTTCAATTTTGAAAGAAAACAATGCAGAACTTGCATGTCAGTCTCATCTCAACAGTCAGAGCCGTCCTGTCATCTTTACTGGAGTCTTTTGCAGCTCTTCCAGCAAATAGTTCATTGATTTCACACACTTGGTGCTTCTGCTTCGAGTGCTTGTCTTTTCTTCTCTCTTAACTTCAACTCCTTTACGTTTGGAGATTTTGTGCTTTAACATGTTAACTGTCATTGCAGGTCGTAGTAAAAGTAAATGCTCCAGTTACGTAGCCACCGCTCTGTAGCCAGCAGATCTGTTCCTAAACTCTGATTGAACAATGTTGGTCACGTGTGTTAGTCTGGCAGACAGTTAGCGGCCGCAAGAGCTTCAGCGTCAGTGAGACGGAAGCCTGGAGTTGGACTGATAGAAGAATAAACTTAGCAGTTACGCATATAATTACACTTTTAAAATAACAGCACGACTCACCGGCCCACACACCTCTCGGCCCAGCAGGAATCTCCCCGTAGTCCTGATGTCCAGTACATGCCTGGAAGACTCTAACATAATCTCACATAATCTCAATGCCGTGCCTCCTTGTCCTCAGACAGGACCTGAGTGAAAGCCTTCTGCTGCTCTAAAATCCTGCTGATCATCATCTGTCTGATGACATCATCTTGTTTTGGCTTGCTGGTAAATTGAGTTCCTTCTGGACTTCTTCAAGAGCACTTCTGGTCTTCCAGCTGTGAGAAAAGTGACGCACCAGCTTCTTGCAGATACCTGTAGCACGGTCAATGCGTCCATCTTTTTTCACTACATTTTCTAAGAGGAAAAATAAAAACAAAACCACAAAGATTTTTACATTTAATAATGAAAAATTGATTGCTCATATAACTCTTATTGTAATTGTGAAAATAAATGGGTTATATTATATAATATAATTTGTGTATTATAACTCCTCATCAAACCCCACATAAATGGCATTTGTTTTTGAAGATAAAAATGTTTGCCTTAATAGACTGCTTGCAAAACAAACATTTATGATAAGTTATTATTTAAATTGTATTCAAAGGATTATTATATCAGTCAGGTCATGCCATAGCAATAGCAACAGGAGTAAAATTCATGGACATAAGTTACCGATTGCTAGATGGAGTCTGTGGCCAAAGCACTGCAGACTGGTCCACTTGTTGAGTGCAGCGGCCTTCATCATGTTCGCCGTCTGTTGTTATACAGACCCCACACACACAGAGCTTCTCTCAACCACGTTGATGTTCTCGCTTACGATGATCCTCCGGGAAACATGCTGTTTGTAAACAGCGGCTCTTCAGCTGGAAGTCTTCATTAATAAAGTGTAGGTCAGACTGATGTAGGGCTCTGTTGTTCAGCTGGACCAAAGGTCTTTTGTTGCTGCATAATATGTCACTTGTGATAGCTCAGTTTTCACTTGTGCCTGCATTTCTCGGACAGCTCTGAGGTGACAACTTGAGAAAAATATGTGTGTGATTAGAGCTGCACCATTCTGGATGAATTGAGGATCCTGATTCTTTGGTTTCAAATAGAGATTGCGATTATTTTACGATTCTGAATGATGACTAGTAGTAACACATAATTGAATAGGTCCTGACAAAAAATATTTTTTATCTAGGTATGTGATATGTAGTAATTGGCTTCAAAATTATTAAATATTTAATGGTTAACCTAAAGTAACTATGGTGAGAAATTTTTATTGCAAATTCCATAAGTAAACTAAAGTGTTTTTTCTTTTTTTTTACTTTAAATGCAAAAGTTTAACTGAAATATTTCTCAGTAAAACAAATGCATAAGGTGACACTTGCAATTAAAGGTCTGCAATTAAACATGTTTCATATAACCTGAAAACATGACATGCTGTGCAACTAGATGAAGAGCTGTAATAGCGCAGCTTCTCTATTAGTGTAAATACAGAGATAAACGGCACACAGTCTGATGACGTGTTTTACCATAATGACGGATTGAAGCAGATTTGTCCGCGCTACAAACTACAATCGTTAGTTTTGTTTCAAACATGTCCAGTTAAGATGTGAATTATAATCAGAACAATGTAACACAATCCTGAAAGACACTCATAAGAGCAGTTTTGTTGTCAGGCTGTATTTACTTTATATGTTGGTCTGTTATTTGGTGTGAGATTAATTTGGGAGAGTGGGAACTTCTAAACGTGTCTCATCCATGTGAGTTGGTAACTCTCTGCTTTAATCTCAGTAAAATTACTTCATCATTTGGCACAGAAATATTAATAGTGTGTGTTTGAAAAGACTGTTTGTGACGTTGTTACATACCTTATGATAATAATGGTTTCTCTGCTTCAGCGGCAGCACGATTCTCGACAGAATCGAGATCGCGGTCTTTTAACGATTAATCGTGCAGCTCTATACATGATGCTATAATACTTGTCAAGTGACCAGATCATGTTTTTAAAATCCTGTTTGGTAACAGTGTTAACTGGTACTTTCTCTTTCGCAAGGTGACATGTTATAGCACCTGTGAGCTCTTTCTGCCGCTCAGAACTCTTCTCATGGTGTAACACTGGAAAACACGAACAAAATAGTTTTTTGCTTTGGACGGCAATTCCAATTCTACGTAATTTATCTCATTTATCACAATATTCATCTATCATATGTATTCATTCATTTATTTTATTATTCGTATTATTTGTTACATTTCATCCAAACTTTCAATATTGTTTAACCTCATTGGGAGTTTTATTGTCTCTTATGCTGATATGAGTCTCCATCTCAAGGTTCATAATAACGTCATGAATCTGTCTATATACAAATATTGAATCTGTTTCTAGTCAGATGAAGTTTGACAGAGCTTGACTGAGCATTAAAGCACAACTGAGATTATTCAATAAATGATTTTTCTGTTTATTTAACATCACTTCATCTCCTGCCTGCTGTTCTTCCCTTCAGCTCTGTGTATCCCTGCTGGTTGTGTTAAAGTGTTGACACACACCGGAGTTGATATTTCCTCATTTTATAAATTCCTGACCGAGAGAGATCTAGTGAAACTGGACTCATGTTTTAGATCGATACGATCTAGCCATATCCTAGAGTTAGATCTATCATTACTGACGTCAAGTTTCTTTTTGTGACCAAATCTGCCATTTCTGTGCTTTTCTCCTGTTACGCGCTCATTTTGTTGTGCGAAGATGTGAACCCAGCGCCTGCCACCTGTGTGTCAAATAACGTGACGCCTCAAACATTCCCCAAATTAATGTATATTAGACAAATATAGACATTTGGGTGTTTTTTCCTTTTGGTATTAAACAAAAATATGTATGCTTTGCCCTATCAGGCCTTCTGTGATGCGCACATCGCGATGACGATGCTGAAATGATGTTTCATGCGGCTCTACCGCCTGGGACACCTTAGGCCAACAGGCACAACTCCAATTCTCTTTTTGTCATAAATACATCTCTTCTTTATATATATGTGTGTGTGAAGCAGCTTTGAACCTGTGACTGGAGTTTCCCCTGAGGGTTCCGCCGGTGTGACAATGTGAAGAACCCCAAATGGTTCCTCAAAGAACCTTTAAGTTTAACAGTATGTTAAAATACAATTGTTTAGCATTCTTATCAAAATTCACGATTGATAACCTCATTCTTTTAAATATAAAAATACAATAGTCTAATAACTTCTTTGCATACTGTTGAGTACAGACCGTGTCACAGTTTTTTTAATGTAGTTTTTTAATGTAGCTTCTGTTAAATAAGTTGTAGACAAGGAAGTGTTTATGTTGTGCACCACCTCAACACCCTCACATCCACTTTCACAGCTGAACTTCTGAGACTGCAATAGACTGCCATGAGACGAGAGTTTTACTATCAAACCTCTCCAACACCATATTTTGTGATGTACATCTGATCTAGCAAGGAAATCCAAGACGTCCTGAGAGTAACTGCTTCTGTTTTACTTTAATTCTCAGCCTTTTCTTATGTTACCTGCTTTTCACTCAAAACATGCTTTATTTTCTGACACATACCGACTGAACGTATGAGTCAAAACTAGGCTAAGTTGTAACACGCACAGCTGGTTCAACCGGCCCCTGAAGAATGTAACAACAACATGAATATTCCTTTTGTCCTCTTACGACCAACCCTGTGCACAACATCAATTCCTTCTTTAAGATGTCACTCTTCCGTACTCACCTTGGCCACCAATGCAGAGGTGACACAACATGGCTTGGTAGGCAGCGTGGGTGCGACCTAGACAGCTTCTCCTGTTGTTCAGAGAAAATAGGAATTGATTCAATGGTTGCTTGCTATGATTGTTATGTTGATCAATGAATATGAACTAATTAATGTGACACTGTATTCAAATCAACAGACTTGAACGCACAAACAGGCAGAACCACATAACTTCACATAAGCAGCAGTCTCAACATTCACACATTTTTTTACATAGAAGTCAGCTCAGCTGTTACTTTTTACTGTCACAGTTGGTGTATGTTTTGTTTAGTTTTTTCCTCCCCTGTTTTATCTCATTATTAGTTAATTAATTTTTACTTGTGTTTTGTTATTGGTTAATTGTTTCCTTGCCTGTTTTCACTTGTTTCATTATTAGTTCATTGTTTTCACCTGTCCCTCATCATTGTTAATTAGTCCCGCACCTGATTCTGTTTTCCCTGAGTGTCTTCCTTTTGTATTTAAGCCCTGTGTGTTCCTTAGTTCTTTGTATTGTATTATTAATGTCATTGTGTGTCGTCTCCTGTGTGGTCCCCTGGATGTTATTAAAGTTATGTTTTTGGATTATACTTAGAGTTTTGATTTAGATTACAGTCATCCCGTGACATTTACAGTGAGGTTTTCAAATATATTACATGTCAATCACTTTAAGTGTAGTAACTGACATTAAAGTATATTTTAGTTCACATTAATAGTTTGTCATTCATTGAGCAGGACACTTAAACGTTATTTTAAAGGTTTCCTCAGATGAGCACTTTCAACAAGTTGGTATGATTTATTAGGGTCTTCATATTTTGCTTAAAAACCTTTAATGGCTGTGTAAACAAAACCCTTCTTGCCTCGTCAAAAACAGCTTCCTGAATTCATCTGCGGTTAGTTTCCTCTTTAACGTCTCAAATCATTCATCTGGAGACGAAAAATTCCTTCACAGCAAACAGTGCTCATGTTGTGTGTGTATGTTTGCCTAAAATCCAAAATAACGTGGATTTAAGCGCTTGTTGTTGACAAGTTATAACGTTACACACAAAACGTGAAAGCATAACTAGTAACTTGTGAATGATTTTTCAGCCAAAGCACAAATGTTTTAGACATTTAAAAACGAAACTAACCTGCAGTGTTCGGCCCTGTTCATTAGCAAAACAAACAGCTTGCCACAGCTAAACATATTAAAGAACATAATGTATTAACATTAGTGGTGGGCATAGATTAATTTTTTAATCTAGATTAATCTCGCTGTAATCTTGGAATTAATCTATAGATTAATCTGGATTAAAATGGCTAATTTGAATTCTGCCGAATTTAAAATTACATAACGTAGCCTACCTAAAGCGAAGGAGTGAATTTCTCAGCTGGCATGGATGAGGTGTACAGTAAGGCCGAGGTAGATAGCTTGGCTGATAGAGCTGTGCTGACGGGCTTGCCTCGGTTGCACTCAAACATAGTAGTTTGACGACGACTTTTCTCCTGCACTACATCAGTGCTTGGCCCGGCATCTTCCTCATTACCTAAGTGATGCTTTGCGTTTAGGTGGTACTTGAGACTGGAAGAACTCCTACAGTAAACCAATTCCACATTGCACAAGGTGCAAACAACCTTAGTCTTGTCGAGGTTTCCATTGGGAAGCTTCTTAAAAATAAATTTTCCCTGAAGCAAACCCGGCGGCTTCATAGCTGCATCCGTGTTAGCACGTCACGTTTGATGTGGTAATTTCACAGTAACGTTATGTTGTGTTCAGACCAAATGTGAGTGATTTACATGTTAAGACAAGGCAAAGACGCGATAGACCTACTTGCGACCTAATGACGTGAATCGCCCAAATTGAAAAATCTGAACTTTGGCAAAAATTTGGCATAAATGTTCGAAGACTCGTTCCCGTCCCCTACAGTGCAATTAAGCTAGGTATAAATCCGCGCTAACATATCAGGGTGAAAGTCATCATAGCTTGCCTAGTATAGACCCAGCTCCCAACCCAACTTTGAGAATAGATTAACGGCAACATTTTTTTTATCGCCCAATAAGAGTCTCACGTTAACGCAGCACGTTAAAGCCGATAACGGCCCTCCACTAATTAACATTCATAAAGCTAAACTCCAAGTGTCCATCTGCACTTATATACAGTAAGTTGATCACTGGCTTTGATGCCTGTGACTGACACTTCCTTCGCTATCATATGCTAACGTCATCCTCCTATAGGGTACATTTATGTCAATTTAGACTGTTGATAAATATTACTCACATCGGCGGATTTGTCTCGTTCAGTCGGTGTTGATCCCTCTTGAGGAACAACTTTGAAGCTAATCCTGCTTGTACTGTCCCAGGTTGTAAAAGCACTCGGGCTTGAAGTAATTTGCGCAAACAAGCAGGTTTTTACTTATGGTTTCTGATAGATTTCTACTAAAAATAAAATAAATTCACTCCTCCCCCTTTCACGCTTGGACTCTGTGCAGCGACTACATTGCATGTTGTCCACGAACTTTAGCCATGGCGTCAAGTACAGCGCTGTCGCTTGTGAAGACGACAATGGCGGAGCGCTGTGGGTGGAACAGTGTAGAATAATGGACGGTAACATATAATAAAATCCGTAACTTGAGCGAAATCTGAACCGCTCGATTTCTCACACGCTTGCAGAGAAAAGCACTCCAAACAAACTTACTGGGTTCTAATTTTTCATTTTTCCGGGTTGTTAGATGCACTGGGGACCCGATTATAGCACTTACACACAGAAAAAGTGGGTTTTCATATGATGTCTCCTTAAAAGACAATAGAAGCTGTTTTTAAAGTACTTACAAAGATGTATTGAAGTCCAACTAATTAATGTGTGCAGTACCACATAATACCACACAGTCTCACATATTATCATCACTTTTATATCTCAGAAGCTTAAATGTACATTCCCTGTACGTACCCAAATTTGGATAAAAGCGTCTTCTTAAAAACATATATTGCACCTTTAAATGTTGTTTGGCTTAGACTCCTCCTCCTCAAACTGAAAGTAAAGGTACAACTGGAAAGTCAGGATTCATTTAGTCATGAGAACAGAACATGTGATCCTTCACCGAGTCTCTAAAGTGTCTAAAAGAAAACTATTTCTGTAGAAAAATAAGATTGCAGACAGTGATGATGAAGTGAAGATCAACGGCTCTACACAGGTGAGAACTGAACTGATACAAAACAATAAGAGAACATTTCACTAACAAACCAAAACTCACAACACAACTGGAGTGAGACGTCAGTTAACAGGCTTGTGGACTCGAGTCACCTGACTTGGACTTGACTCGGCAAGTCTTTATATATTTTAAAACCAAACATCGAACTTGTGATCACGGTCAACAGTTCTCTGGAGTGAATCACACAGGTAAGAGCTGCGCTGTGTTTGGCACTGTGCCAGAGAAAGACACGCCCATTGTGAGATCTGTCCAGTCAGCTGCTGGTGAAATCATGTCAATCATTTTCATCTACGTCACTGGTATTGCTAGACGACGTCGTGGCAAAATGTCCGAAAGAAAGTACAATAGTGTAGCACAAAAATGGCAAATAGGAAGTTTAAAAGAAAAAATGACTTAGATCGACTCGTTTAACTATTAACTCGTTTAATAGCCTGCATATATGTCTCCCATGTACATAATAACTAAGATCATTTATTTATTTTTCTTTCTTTCTTTCTTTCTTTACTTTATTTATAAAGCACTTTCACGAAACTACCAGTTGAATCAAAGTGCTGTACAATACAGTTCAAACAATAACATAAAGAAAAAAGAAAACAACGAAACATTAAAACACAATAGTTAACAGACATGAGTAGATAAAAGCTATTGACAAAAGATGTTTTTGAGAAGGTATTTAAATAGGCAAAGAAGGCTCATCTCTAATGTAAAAGGTCATTTAATCCATAGACCAGGACTAACAGCAGCACAGGCTCGATCACCTCTGCACTGGTAACTGGTTCTACAGTTGATTTATTGTTCTCCCAAACAAGCTCACGGTTGATATCATGATTATAATTCATGATCGCGTGTTCATTCTGTGCAATCCGAAGCATTCAGCATTACATTTTTACTTGACAATCATAACACATTTCTTAAATACAAGCTCTATATGTTTGCCTGTTACTAACAGAAATAAAAGCTAACATAAAGTATGATTGTAGAATGTAGTGATGAATTTAGAAACTTTGTATACCACACACATAAACAGGTGGAGACCAAACGACATTTAAATATATGTTTGTATTGTTATAGATTGATTTACAAGGTTTGTTTTTATTTCTAAGGGCAGGGAGAACAAACTGGTGCAAGAGTTAGACAGAGTTAGAGAAAGGTCAAGTCCGACATTTCCGTTTGTGTTTTTTCCTATTTGGCACTCGTTTGGGTGTCTCTCAATGGCTACGGATGCGAAAAATGCTGAAAATCGAACCCAGTTTGATCTTTTCATGACGGATGAAAATCTCGGAGGCGTGTAAATGTGATTGAGACAATGTGAGGTCGTATTTATTTTTTAACATGCGTAAATTTCGGACGCAAATTGTATAATTAAATGTAAACTCAATGTATAATGGCCTTAAGAGATAATGAAGAAAAGAACCATTTCTTACAACTGAAACACTTGTCCAGTCATTAGTACGCCAGAAAATATTTTCTTACTTTCTATAGTCTTATTAAATTATGTTCAAATATGTTTCATAGTCAATGCATTATTTAACATTATAATCAACCCCCCCCCCCAAAAAATCCTGACATTATTTATTCACCTTCATGTTGTTCAATAACATTCTGATTTATGTTGTAAACTTACATTTTATTGAAAAGTTTGTAATCAATTTATAACAATAAATTATTTAATTTAAATAATGTATCATTTAATGAAAATTGCATTCTGTTTTGTGATAAAAAAAACATTCTTACTGGATATACTATTTAAGACTAATGAACAACAATTATATAACATTTAATTAATACATAAAAACCAAATATGTTCCACAGTATATTATAATATAAACGGAGTAGACAGTAATATTACAGTTATATAGGTCAGACTCAAAATAAGAATGGTTAGAATAGCTGGTGTGTCCCGTACAGTTATTATCTATATGTTATATCTTCAGTCAGGTGTGTGAGTACATTTCTACCACAGTGCCCTTTGAGAAAATAGTCTGAACTTCATCTCATATAAAACATTGTGAAGCCTTTCTGACATAAATTATTATAAATCTACTAAACTTTTAATACAGTGAAACTGATTTGGGGAAAGAGAACTAATGACTTGTTAAAGACTTGAACTCGACTTGGACTTGATTGTCTTGACTTGTACTATTCTATATAATCATAATGAATGAATACACCTTGACTATAGAGTATATATTCTTGTAGTAAATATTCTATAAATATAATATAAACTTTCAATGTTTTAAGAGCACATTATGAGCACATTAAAGACCCAGTGTTGTCTAAGAGGCCTACAAAAAACGTCAGTGTGACCCAGACATAAGACTGAGCAATACCATTGGGGAAAACATATTCTCATTCACCACGAGACAGCAAAGATTTGATGAGAAATGATTCTTATTTACCATGAGAAAGTAATGTTGTTATGAGAACATACTCTTGTATGCCAAAGAAAAAATAATGATGTAATGGTTTATTATTTGAGAATGTCTTAAAAAAATATTAATATTAAACAGGCCGACTTGACACTATTTAAGTTGAACCGATGTGCTTAGAAACTAATGATGGCAAAAAAAAGGGGACTGGCTAAATAAAAAAGAGATAACGCTGGGACACCTGATTGTGTTATAGGATCTACACCCTCAAGAGTAACAATATAATTGTTAATGTAAAATTATTTATTGTTAGACGATCTCTTGAGGGTGTCTCACTACTTTGTTGGCTCGAGCAAAAAGGGTTTAACTCCTTGACACAAAGATTTGAGACTTACTTGTGACCTGAAAAGCAATGACTTTGACCTCTGTTTTACACAACTGAATGTGAAATAATGTCAGAAGTTTCCTCTGTGTGTTATAAGAACATTAAACTGTCGACTGAACGTTCAGATACAGACACTAAAACAGCACAAATACTGAGACTTCTGCTGCTTACATCTGAATATTCAATATGTGTTCAGTTCATCTGCAGGTATAAAGTCAACATTTGAGTCGCTGTCATGACCTCCAAAAAGAGTCTCTCTGGAGAAAGAAGCACAAACACAATGAACAGGTGAGAGAATCTGAGTTTATTTTTACAGAAAACTTTATGACAATAATATTCTCAATAACACTGAGAACATGAAGAGACTTTGTGTCAGAGTTGTGAGAGTTTGTAGTTGTTGTAACAGTGTGTATTTGCTGTTGTGTTTTAGTTTGACTCATGGAAAATCTCCTGAACCCAGCTGTGTGTCCATGAAGAGTGATGGATCAATGGGTCGTCCAATTACGTTTAATTCAGGAGACTTTGATGATGCTGATGTGAGGTGAGGACAGTATGATGCTTTAGACGAGTAAATCACTTCATCAGTCTGTATTCTCTAAACTTGACGAGTCTGTGCTGCTGATCTTCACCTGAACACTTTACACCACTGACAAATACACACATTTATACAAGTGTTCACTGTGTGTATTACATGTTTACATTTCCTCATATACACAAACATATTTAATGCGTTTTTATATTACAGTAACAGATCAAAGTCAATCAAAGGGAAGAACCTGGTTTCAATTTTCCAGGTGTGTGTGTTTGTGTTTGTGTGTCTGTGTGATGTTATCATGAATATCATTAACACTGAATCTGTAAAGAAGGGCTACTCTAATAATAATCAATAACTGAATCAATGTTAAAATAGTTTTTAAATAATTAGTTAATGTTAAAAAATGTTTAAATTTGATCAAACCCCCATTATTGTGATCAGTGTTTGCTTTAGTTGTCTTCTGGTGTTTTAAGGTTTTCTTTGGCTGTCTCTGTGGGTTAAATACATTTGTTTTTAGCAAAGGAGATTAAATCTTTGTGTCTTTAAACAATAAATTCAGGAGCTTGAGCAGAAAATCATCTCTGTGATGAAGGAGGAGCTGAAGATCTTCAAGAGTCTACTGAGTTCAGATTACCCATCATGCTCTGAGAGAGAAGAAGATGATGATAAAGATCTGTGCAGAGTCAAAGAGATGTTTCTGAAGATCACACTGAAGGTCCTGAGGAAGATGAACCAGACAGAGCTCGCTAACACATTACAGACCAGTAAGAGAGTCATGAATTATTCCTGTGGATTATTGACTTTTATTTGACATATTTCATGCTTTACATTCATTTATTTTCCTTTACACAACAGAACTTGCACCGCTGTGCATGAAGAAACACAAATCCAAACTAAAAGAGAAATCCCAGAGAATGAATGAAGGAATCTCGAGTCAAGGAAGCTCAACACTTGTGAATGAGATCTACACAGATCTGTACATCACAGAGGGAGGGAGTGAAGACATCAATAATGAACATGAGGTGAGACAGATTGAGACAGCATCCAGAAGATCAGAGACACAAGAAACACAAATCAAATGTAATGACATCTTTAAAGTCCAAAACAAACCCATCAGAAGTGTGCTGACTAAAGGAGTCGCTGGAATTGGAAAAACAGTCTCAGTGCAGAAGTTCATTCTGGACTGGGCTGAAGGAAAAGAAAATCAAGATCTTCACTTCATATTTCCACTTCCTTTCAGAGAACTGAATCTGATCAAACAGAAAAATATCAGTCTGATGGATCTTCTTCATCAGTTCTTCACAGATACAAAAGAACTGAGATCAACAGACTTTGATGATTATAAAGTTGTGTTTGTCTTTGATGGTCTGGATGAGTGTCGTCTTCCTCTAGATTTCTCAAAGAATCAGAGTTTATCTGATGTAACAGAACCAGCGTCAGTGGATGTGCTGCTGACAAACCTCATCAAGGGGAATCTGCTTCCTTCTGCTCTGATCTGGATCACCTCTCGACCAGCAGCAGCCAATCAGATTCCTCCTGAGTGTGTTGATCTGATCACAGATGTACGAGGATTCAATGACCCTCAGAAGGACGAGTATTTCAGGAAGAGAATCAATGATGAGAGTCTGGCCAACAGAATCATCACACACATGAAATCATCCAGAAGTCTGTACATCATGTGTCACATCCCAGTCTTCTGTTGGATTTCAGCCACTGTTCTCCAGAGAATGTTGAGTGAAGCAGAGAGTCAAGCACAGATCCCCAAGACTCTCACTCAAATGTTCACACACTTCCTGATGTTTCAGACCAAACTGAAGAGTGAGAAGTATGATGGGAAATGTGAGGTAGATCTTCAGCAGGCTAGAAAGAGTCTTGAGTCACTGGGAAAACTGGCTTTTCAACAGCTGGAGAAAGGGAACCTGATCTTCTATGAGGAGGATCTGAGAGAGTGTGACATTGATGTCAGAGAAGCGTCAGTGTACTCAGGAGTTTGTACTCAGATCTTCAGAGAGGAGTTTGGACTGAACCTGGGGAAGGTGTTCAGCTTTGTGCATCTGAGCGTTCAGGAGTTTCTCGCTGCTTTGTTCGAGTTTCTGTCATTTCTTCAGAAAACATCAAGACTCTTCAGAAAATCGAGATCAAAGATGAGTGATTTACTGAAGCGTGAAGTGGACAAGGCCTTACAGAGTGAGAACGGACACCTGGATCTTTACCTCAGATTTCTTCTGGGTCTTTCACTGGAGTCCAGTCAGACAATCTTACGAGATCTGATGACACAGACAGGAAGAAGCTCTGACAGTAAACAGGAAATAGTCGAGTACATTAAGATGAAGATCAGAGAGAATCTCTCTCCAGAGAAATCCATCAATCTGTTTCACTGTCTGAATGAACTCAATGATCATTCTCTAGTGCAGGAAGTGCAATCATATGTGAACAGAGGAGATGAGTCTAGTCTCTCTGGAGTCAGTCTCTCTCATGCTCAGTGGTCGGCTCTGGTGTTTGTGTTACTGAACTCAGAAGAGAAGCTGGATGAGTTTAATCTGAGAAGTTATGATCCATCAGATGAATGTCTTCTGAGGCTGCTGCCAGTGATCAAAGCATCCAGAAAAGCTGAGTGAGTCATTTACATGTTTTTATAACTAAACAATAAGTTCAGGAATGTGTAGTTTGTAAATAAGTAAGAGATAAGCACTTAAGATTTAATGCATAACGTGGAGGCCAAGAACCAGACGACATGGAGTGGAGTTCATTAAATCCTTTAACGCTCAGCTAGCCGTGGATAATCCCGCTCTTACTATGGTGTTTTGCCAAGTTAAAGCATTAATTTATATTTACGGTGCAATTTTTGATCAGACAGGTGAAAATGTAAAAGTAATTTTTTCAGTTAATTTCAAACATTGATCAAACTGACTGGAACTACATTAGTTTTAATGCACACCTTACAGCCAATCAGAATCCAGTATTCAAAGAGACTCTGTGGTTTTATGCAGAGCCATTGAGAGAGAGAGTTCTGCCAACAGAAGCCCAACAGGGACCAGGAAAATCAGGGAAGACAAAACAATGTTGACATTACAATAACTGAACTGAGAAACATAAAGGGCTTAAATACAAATGCAAACACTCGATGAGAACAGAATCAGATGTGAGACTAATAAGCAATAATGAGGGACAGATGAGAACAGATGACAAGACAAAACACATGAGAAACACAGGCAGGGGACAGACTGAAGTGTTACAGGTTTACACAGATTTTAAAAAGTATTAATTCATAACCATGCATATGAAGGCCTTACAAAGTCTAAAATCAAACAAGCAAGTATTAAATAGACACAGTTTTACATTTTATAAGTGTTGCTGATTTTTGCGATTAATTATAAAGTGAAGAGAAGGAATTTATTTTCCTAATATTAGAGCGCTTAATAACTATTAAATATTGCTCAATAGATGGCGGTGTGTTCTGCTTCATCTGTCAATCACCTGTGGAAGAACTTGACAAACATGCACAGATATGTTTAGTTCTGTTAGATGTCTCAAAGGTTTGAAGGGTGATTCAAGTACTGCTGTGTCCACATTCACATACTATCTGTCCTAAATACTATTGAGAAGTAGAACTCGTATGTGTCAGATCATAGTCTGCTGACATGAGAAGTCTCAAAGTACATGAGCGGTCTACTGTTTCTGGTGAACATTTGAAGGTTGAATCCAATACAGCAGCAGAGATGAATTATGACTTTGATGTGCTCTGGACATGAATGTTTTAAAGGTTTTCAGAGGTGATTTCCTCAGAGAAAACTCTTCTACAACATAATCCAAATCCAGCTGCCTCACAAGATTGCATTCAATGGTCTTTAAAGATAGTGATGTGAGATGTCTTTGACACATTTCTGTGGTTTTAAACTCATTTTGTTATTTTGTCTGCATGTGACTTCTGCATGCTTATATTACACAGTGTTACTCGCCTCTAGATGTCCTGCTGCACATTTCCATTGTTAGTGGAGCCAAATGTGACATCACAGATGAAATCTGAAACGGCTCAGATTTAAACTCTGACTCTGATTTATACAAAATTAAATAAAAAGTAGCGGGTGAATAAACAACTGTATTTAAACGGCATATAAAAGTGGTTCTCTTGATGATCCTCTATTCACACCAGCTGCTTAACATTGTACATCTGTTAGAAGTGAATGAACACACTGTTCTCTTGTTATTTCTCTCTCAGTCTGAGTCGCTGTAATCTGACAGAGAAAAGTTGTTCAGCATTGGCGTCAGTTCTCAGATCAAACTCCTCAAGTCTGACAGAACTGAACCTGAGTCACAATAGTCTACAGGATTCAGGAGTGAAGCTGCTCTCTGATGGACTGAAGAACACAAACTGTAAACTACAGATATTACAGTAAGTACATTATTAAACCAATAAGTGTGAGCGTCTGCATTTGCATTATTTAAATTGTGTGTTTTCTTATATTTAGCAGTAAACCTCACAAAACAACAAAAACTACTTTTAATATTAAACACAAATACTGAAGGTTTTTTATACTGAAGTTTAAGTTTTGGGACTCCAGTGTAGTGATAGTTATGAAAGTAAAAAAGCTTTACAACTGAATTCAGAAATCAAGAATCAGTGAATGAATCTTAACACTCAACAAAACTGCTTTAAACTGAAATGCGTGTTGAATACAAACGTCATACAACCTTATTCATGACTCCCAGCATGCATTGCAACACATGCAATGGGAATTGGCGCTGCGCACGCGGCGACTCGCAGCTACAGGTGTTGGTGAGCTGTGTCTGCTCGTCGTTTGTTTGTTTTCCTTCTTTTAAAGATTTTAAATATTGATTGTCGTGGAAATTTTTCTTAAATCGTCTCTGAAGAAATAGAAAGAGGAGGAAATGGAAGTAATTATTTTATTGACTTTTATTCATTTGAGCATGTGCTTGTTCGAATCACCCCTGGACTCTGCAAGGATTCAGTATTCCCGGGAGTTTCTTGTTACAAGCCAAATAGCGGGAAGCAAGCTGTGGACCATGTGTTCCCGCACTAGGAAGTTTTTCACCTTTTAAGCAGAAACAAAATCGCACCGGACGAAATGATTCTACAGTTCAAACTCGGAAAAGAGCTCGCAAAGGAGGCGTTCGTCAGAGACTGAAAAGAATAAGTATCTTAAAAATACCGCTTCCTACAATTATTTTGGCGAATGTGCGATCTCTCCGGAGAAAAACTGATGAGCTTCAATCTATGGTGAAATTCCAGCATCACTACAGGAATGTTTGCCTGATGGCGCTCACAGAGACGTGGCTCTCCGGGGGAGATTCGGATTTGGGCCTTAGGCTGGAAGGCTTCGGAGTGCCTGTTCGCATGGATCGGGACGCGAGGGAAACCGATAAAGTGCAAGGAGGTGGAGTGTGTTTGTATATTAGGGAGAACTGGTGTAAATCAGTGTCCGTTAAGGAGAGAGTCTGCACTGAGGATGTTGAGCTGCTGACTGTGGCACTATGACCTCAATATTTGCCTCGCGAGTTTCCTCAGCTGTTTGTCACGGTGGTTTACATTCACCCCCGAGCAAACGAGGACAATGCGGCAAGAGAGATTGAACGCGTGGTGCACGAATTGCAATCTGTATCTCCGGATGCACCCAGTTTTATTCTGGGAGATTTTAATAACTGTACATTGGAGAAATCACTGGGACACTTCAACCAGTATGTAACTTGCGCAACACGTAAGGATAACATGTTGGACTTGTGTTATGGATCGATCAAAGGAGCTTACAAATCATTTGGAAAACCACCTCTGGGAACTTCCGATCACAACACAGTTTTACTTGTTCCTACATATAAGACTGTTTTTAAAGGTGAAAAGGCACAGGTAATTAAGACGAAAGACTGGTCTGAAGATGCTATGCTACAGTTAAAAGGGTGGATGGAATGCACAGATTGGACTGGTTTTATGGACTCTGGTTTGGACATTGATGAAATAACAGATGTAATTTGTAGTTATGTGAAGTATTGTGAGGAAATGTTAATACCGGTGAAAGTGTTTAAGAAATTCCCAAACTGTAAACCATGGGTTACAAAATCACTTAAGATTCTTCTGTCAAAAAGAAATATGGCCTTTAAAGAGGGAGATACAGTGGAGTACTTTAGGCTAAAAAAAGAAATTAGGTGTGAAATTAAGAGTGTTAAAACAGTTTACAAGGAAGATCTTGAGGTAAAATTGAAATCAGGAAATTTAGGTTCTGCTTGGGAGGGGATGTATTCAATAACAGGTCAGCAAAGTCGGAAAAGTAAAAACAGAATTAGTTTAAATGGATTCAGCTCAGACGCAGTCCTGTCACAGGATTTTAATCATTTTTATCTAAGATTCGATGATCATGATTTTAAAGAGGAAATCGCTGGGTTGAAAGATGAATGCAAAAGAAATGGGGAGGATGATTGTGTCTTTTTTAATGTTAGTGATGTGACGTCAGTTTTTAAACAGTGTAAAATCAGGAGGGCTCCTTGGCCTGATAAAATAGGGGGTAGATTACTTAAGGAATGTGCCGAGCAGTTAGGTCCAATATTTTATGAAATTTTTGCTCTGTCTCTCCAACAACAGAAAGTACCTGCACTTTGGAAGCAGTCTATAGAGATTCCAGTACGTGGTGGATGATTTTAGACCTGTGGCGCTTACATCCCTAGTGATGAAATGATTTGAAAAATTAGTTAAGAAAGTAATTATGCAAAGCACACAGAGTTCTCTAGACTCCCTTCAATTTGCTTATAGGTCTAGGCGAGGGGTAGATGATGCTATAGCGTCTCTTTTATATCTAGTTCTTCAACATTTGGATAAGCCGAAAACATTTGTTAAATTGATTTTTATTGATTTTTCATCCGCTTTCAATACCATTCAGCCACATATCTTAGTTGAGAAGCTTATTAATGAATTTGGGTTGGATTTCAGTCTGGTAGGATGGATTTTGGATTTCCTTGTGCAGAGAAAACAGAGATTTAAAGTGAATGAGTGCTTTTCTGATTGGCTGGGGTCATCTACTGGGTCTCCTCAAGGATGTGTCCTTTCGCCTTTATTATTGATCTTGTACACAAATGACTGTGAGAGTAGTTATGGTGATAGGCATATTGTAAAATTTGCTGACGATTCAGTAATCGTTAGTTTAATGAGTGAGGAGGACTCTATGCATGGTCCTGTGGTTGATGAATTTATTATGTGGTGTCAGAATGCTTTTTTAAAACTTAATGTTTCTAAAACTAAGGAGATAATTATTGATTTTAACCCTAGGAGGAAATCTACTCATGATAAGCAAATGAGCATAAATGGAGTTTGTATTGAGAGCGTTGAACAGTACAAGTACTTGGGTAATGTTTTGGATGATAAATTGTCTTTTTCTCCCAATACCTAGGCTTTGTGTAAGAGGGGGCAGCAAAGATTGTATTGTTTGCGGAAACTAAGGTCATTTAATGTGGCGAAATCATTGATGTGCATGTTCTACGGATCCTATGTTGAGTCACTGTTATCTTTTTCACTGTTGTGCTGGTTTAATTCTCTAAATGTGAAAAACAAGAACTGTCTTGGGAGGATTGTTAACCAGGGAAGTAAAACAATAGGGTGTAAGCAGATGACTATGGCCCAGTTATATCATAGACAGCTCAACTCAACTCGCACTTTATTTATATAGCGCTTTTTACAATTTTCATTGTTACAAAGCAGCTGTACATGAGACACATTGAATACAAGTAAAAAAAACTAAAGGCATATACCTGTAAAAACAAGACAAAGGTGAAAACAACAAAGACAGTCATACAAATGCTCCACACACACAATATGCAAACATACATACACACACACACACACACACAGTGAAAGCACACATTGGCGATAAAGGAGAAAGAACCACAGGTCAAATATTGGACTATAAATTCTTATATGCAATATTAATTATGTCTAATTTCTGAATTCTAAAGCAGCCCCCCCGGCCAGGCAGATAGTGCAAAACAATATGCAAACGGTGGTGATGAACCCAAAACTCCCATCGAGAAAAAAAACCTCAGGAGAACCCAGGCCCAACCAGGGGATTCCAGTTCCCCTCTGGCAAAAGCTGCTGCCTCTGCACAAGCTCAACAGTACTTGCACAACAAGGCTAAATAAAAATAAAAAATAAACTTAATAAGGTAAATGATAGATTTAAGATTATCATTCACAATCTAATAACATTTGAAATGTTGTAGGAAAATCAAAGTTGTGGCGTCCTTTATCCAACTCTATCCTCTTAGCTCTTGTCAGGTCACCGCTTCCCATTCTCAGCTCTGCCATCGGGTCTGGGCATGAACTGCATCCTGCGGTAACCTTGGAACAAAGAGACAAGACTGGCTGAGAGTAGAGTACTGTTCTGCACTCTTTGATGCAACAAGTACATCATTTGTTGTTGGATGTGTTCCTGGTTCCGGTTGATCTAAATAATGCAGCCTAAATCCTCTGAGGATTAATATTATGGAGGAGTATTGTATGCAAGATTAAAAAGATGAGTCTTTAGTCTAGATTTAAACTGACAGAGTGTGTCTGCCTCCCGGACCGTGCAGGGAAGAATATTCCAAAGTTTAGGCGCTAGATACGAAAAGGATCTACCACCTGCACTTGATTTTGAAATTCTAGGTATTACCAACTGACAGGACGCCTGAGAGCGTAATGTACGTTGAGGTCTGTAATACAATAGAAGTTCATTCAAATACTGCGGCGCTAGACCATGTAGGGCTTTATAGGTAATAAGCAAGATCTTAAAGTTAATGCGATGCTTTATAGACAGGTTCTGGGAAAGGCCCAGAACATTTTGTTAGATGATTCCCACCCATGAGTTTAACCGACTCCCTTCTGACATTCGTTTTAGAATCCCGATTGGTAAAACAAATCGATTTAGGCATTCATTTATCCCCTCAGCTGTAAAGTTTTTAAATGTAAGGCAAGAACTTTTTAGGAAGGAAATGTATTTGTATTGAAATGTATTGTGTTTATGTGAATACTTGTGTGCTGCAACCAAATTGCCTTCGGGAAGTGAATAAAGATGAACTGAAATAAATTATTTGATTGTGATTTTAATAGATTGTTTAAGGATGTTCAGAGTTGATCTGTTTATCTGAATTATTCATTTTTGATGCGGTTTGTATAATGAGTGTAGATGTCTAAATTTGTGTCTGTTGCATCAAAGTGTCTTTTGTACCACAACAGCATTATCCATAATAACCTGCCAAACGTTCAATAACCTTTTCTATTATTCTACAGAAACACTCACACAGACATTTAAATACAACAAAACTGCATCCTTGTCTCTTGATAGTAACACACACATTAGTTGTGTAAATCACACAGTTCATCATGATACGATGACAAATCAATACTTCTGGGATGAAATTCCATTTACTTAATTTATTAATATTTGATTATATAACTTGCCAAGATTACATAAGCAGTTTATACATACACAAGCACAATATATAAAAACATTTAAAATAACAATTTACTTGCACAAACTACAGTGATTCAGCTAGGATTCTGTGAGACTTTGAATAGAACATATCTCATCATTCCACCCTTCTACACAGCGTCAGCAAGCTATGCGATTTGTTTTTTATCGTGTGCTCTCTAGTGGCGATTTCTACAAAGTGTACCGTTAATGTTCACTTAATAAATATTTTTATAAAAATCTGCACTAATAAAAATATAGTAATTTTTTTTAGTTAGTTTGTTGTTTTAGTTAAATTGAAATATCAATGACCACTATAAGGCTCTAGTACTCACTGGCCACATATAGACTGAAATCTATAAGCAAATGTTAAAAGTGAGAAATGTAGAATTTATAAAAACAATTGTGTTGTGTGTGTTTAATGACTCTTAATATTATAAATCATGAATCATTTGCTGTAAGTGTGAAGAGTTTTTCTTTGTGTTACAGTCTGTCTAACTGCAGTATTGGATCTGAAGGTTGTGTTGCTCTGACTTCAGCTCTGAGATCAAACCCCTCACACCTGACAGAACTCAATCTGAACTATAATAATCCAGGAGATTCAGGAGTGAAGCAGCTCTCTGATCTACTGAAGGATCCACAATGTAAACTACAGAAACTACAGTGAGTGAAAGTGTTATTATGTCATTAGTAGAGACAAGAAATGTTTGTATATTATTTGTCTATAAATCACTCAATGGTCTTGGATCTAAATACATCTCAGATATGCTCATTGAATATAAAGCAAACAGACTTCTCAGATCATCAGGATCAAGTCAGTTAGAGATAACAAGGGTTCACTCAAAACAAGGCGAGTCAGCGTTTAGTCATTACGCCCCCGTAGCTGAAATCTGCTTCCAGAAGACATCAGACGTTCACCAACAGAAGCTTCTTTTAAATCCAGATTAAAAACACACTTGTTTAGCTGTTCATTCACAACCTGAGCACTGTGCTGCTTTACATCAACTGCACTTCTATTTCTAATGGATTTTTCTTTGGCTCTTATTCTTTTGATATATACAGTACACTCACATATTTAATCAATTTTATTGCTGTTTTATTGTTTCTTAAAATCTAAAGTATTTGTGATCTTAAATCATTTGGATTTTAAAGAAACGTCTTATTTCTTTCTGTCAATCATTTTATGTAAAGCACTTTGAATTGCCCTTGTGTATGAAATGTGTTATATAAATAAACTTGCCTGTTTAAGAACCTGTAAAACTCTTTCATCAACTTCAAGTCTTCATGTTCAAAAATTAATTGAATTGAAAATATTTAAACATTCATTTTTTATTTGGTCCACATAATTTCATATTCAAACACACATTTATTTTGTCTGTGCTTGTAGAAGAGTTTTAAATTCAACACCAGCAGTTTATATCTCTGAATGAATGTTTCAATCTCTGTCATGTGTTTCTCTATTAACTGACAATAATCCCACAAATATTATAAATCATGAATCATTTGCTGTAAGTGTGAAGAGTTTTTCTTTGTGTTACAGTCTGTCTTGTTGCAGTATTGGATCTGAAGGTTGTGTTGCTCTGACTTCAGCTCTGAGATCAAACCCCTCAAACCTGACAGAACTCAATCTGAACAATAATAAACCAGGAGATTCAGGAGTGAAGCAGCTCTCTGATCTACTGAAGGATCCACAATGTGAACTACAGAAACTACAGTGAGTGAAAGTGTTATTATGTCATTAAATAAGAAATGTTTGAATATAAGGACATGAAAAACTATTTCATCAACTTCAACTCTTCGTGTTCAAAAGTTTATTGAATTTAAAACACATTTGTTTTTTATTTGGCTCTTGCAAGTAATTTCAGACTTAAACACATTTATTTTGTCTGTGCTGGTAGAAGAGTTTTAAATCCAACACCAGCAGTTTATATCTCTGAATGAATGTTTCAATCTCTCTGATCAATAATTTGATGTCACGTGAGCTTTCAGAATACTCATGATGGTGTTGTCTCAATGTAACCTCACAGCACACTCACTGTGTGCTCAATCTGTGCTCTTATTATTTCCTTTATTACAAAACACTTTGACTTATTTCTGTCATGCATCTGGAGATGTGTTGGTTGGTGTGATTTATAATATCTGCAACAGTTAGCTTACTTGTTACTAGTATCTTATTTCCAACAATATAACTTAATATGAAAATGCAGTAAGTATTTATATTAACTTCTCGGCTGTTGTGTATGATGGTTGGTCTATGTAGTGTTTGTCCCGCCTCTTCTCCACTGTGATTGGACGGCTGTGTAAAAAAAGGACTGTGACGAGGAGCTCTGCATTTTACCCAAAATTAAAAAGTAAAAATTATAAAAGACAGGACAAAAGAACTCGTGAAATAATATTATGATACATTAAAATGCAGTGTCTTCAGTTTGTCTAAAAGAATAAGTCGAGTCCAAGACCAGGACTAATCAAGACCGAGTGAAGACCGAGTCCAGTTGAGACACTAATGACAGAGACAGACAAACATCATGACTACAAGACCACATACTGAACTATTGATCATTTATGTGATGCTTAAGAGGGGAGAAAGGGCTAGAGATTGCATTGAGTCAATGTGTGTCCTCATAAAGACAGCTGTGCAAACGTTTTGTGTGTGTGCATGTGTGTGTATGTATGTGTGTGTGTCACCAGAAAGAGCAGAGGCCTCACCGCTGGTTTATAAGCATGTTTCAGTGCCCATCCTTAAATAACATGTTCATATCACAATGACAATAAAAATATGATCAATCTTATCTTAAAGCTCTACTTTCTAAACTTATAAAAATACTCAAATCCAATATTAACTCTGAAACATGACATTAACTGACCTCTCTTTGTGAGGCCTTTGCAGGTGTCTTATGAAATTGGATGTTGTCTCACAGGTTTTAGAGAAAGTTTTGTTACATAAAGTTTCCTTTTAAGCGCACTGTGATAAATTCTGTATGATTTGTAAAACCAATTTGTATTATTCTGCTGCTCGCTGACATCGTGTCTGATGATGTTCTTCTGTTCATGCTGCAGACGATTCGTTCATTTGAACCGGTTCTTTCTTTTTAGTGAACCGGTCGAACCAATTCAGCTGAATCGTTCCCGTTTAGTGTCTCCTGTAAACACTTAATATTATACACAAATTAATTCAGTTATTCACTTTCTGGTGTGCATGACAGTCCCGCAGACTTGAACTAATATATCAGAGTAATTTAGTTCCATCAACAGCACACACCGAACTGAACTACTGTGTGAAGAGAGAACTTTTGAGCACCAACAGTTTTCAGATCATTCGTTTTCGGATCACATGATATTGATCTATAAATGTTTTTTTTTGAAGGAGAAAATAAAACATATATCGCTGGACTTGGACGAGACCGACTAGAATATTTGGCGAGACAAGTCTGAGTGAAAATACCAATGAGTCCAAGACAAGTCCGAGACCATAAAAAACGTCTCGAGTCCGGACTACTACAGCACTTGGTTTTGCGAACATTTTCATGAATACGAAAATTTACGGCAAAACAACTTTTTTACACAAATATTGTTCTGCTCGTATTTCAAGAATGAGGCACGTTGAGAATAAACAGAAGTTGAGATGTCGCTGGTTTTCATTCATCATTATGGTGTTTAGTGTTTGCTTTGAAGTGTTTGTTTTCTCTTCCTCATGGGTAATTGTTGATGATGAGAAGAAGTTTGTGCTGACAATTATGTGAAAGTAGAAAATGACGTCTAGATGTTCTGAGACAATCTGATGTTGTAAAGGTCTTCTAAACATCATGCTCATAAAAACTGCAGCAGTTCAAAATCTAGACAGAAAAACATCAATAATTAGTTTATGAATCTCAACAATGGTGACAATCAACCGAGAAGCTTCATGATGCAATGCATGCTGGGAGTTATGATGAGTTTTGTTCTATGATGTTACCCAGCATGCATTGCAGCATGAAGCTTTCTTTTGTTGATTGTCACCATTGTTGAGATTCATACACTGATTCTTCATGTTTGTGTTTTTCAAAGACGCTCTTAAAAACTTTAAAGCATTTAAGAGTTGAAGAAGTTCTTCCAAACATCTCATCTGCCCAACACTGATCTCAAACTGAATAATGACAGAAATATGATGACCAGACAATGAGATCATTACATCACTATCACCAGTTAGCCAGCGTTCTCTGCTCAGATCTACTTTCAGATTGTTTCATGGCCGTAATAATTGTGATTCATAAACCAGAACTGATGATGAAGCATGAAGAGTCCAGCTAAAGCAAACACTGAACAACATAATGGAGATTTGACATCAAACATTCACAGTGACTCACATATTACTCACACTGTCACAGTATGTCAATGGTGTGACCTCACTGTGACCTCACGTGTTGACTTGACTGACATGTGTTTCTCTATTAACTGACAATAATCCCACAAATATTATTAATCATGAATCATTTGCTGTAAGTGTGAAGAGTTTTTCTTTGTGTTACAGTCTGTCTGACTGCAGTATTGGATCTGAAGGTTGTGTTGCTCTGACTTCAGCTCTGAGATCAAACCCCTCACACCTGACAGAACTGGATCTGGACAATAATAATCCAGGAGATTCAGGAGTGAAGCAGCTCTCTGATCTACTGAAGGATCCACAATGTAAACTACAGAAACTACAGTGAGTGAAAGTGTTATATTTTTATATAATGTTCAGACTTCATGTGCAAGTTTACTGAAAGTCTGCAGGATTTTAAAAGACAAACCCAGAGTTTTGTTTCAGTGTATTTAGTAAATACTGTCATATGTAATTACTCATGTAGACTATATATGTTCACATCAGTCTAATGATGTCTTCTGTCCTCTGATCAGAGTCGCCAACTTTGTCACTTTGAAATACGAGACAATATTTGACCTGAGCAGCAGTGCCTAGTAGCATATGCATGACGTCATTGTGCCGTATTTGAGTTTATTCTCTTAAATGGTTACATACAGTACCGTACAGTATTTTAACATTTTAGCACAACTAAACGCACAATAATGCCGTTCTCATTCACATATTGTCAGTTTCTGTTTTCAGACATTAATGAATAAAATAGTAGGAACACGTCCGTCTGAGAGAATTTTACTTCAAGCAAAGGGAGACTAAAACCGCTAATACAGCAGGCTTTCCTAATCAACGTACAAAATGAGAATAAACACTCGACTATACATATGGTTATCATATAAATAATATTAATTTCACTTGTTCATCTTTAGAATATAAAGCATACAATCACGTTAAGGAAACGCTCGCTCAGACGCAGCCGGCACACACACACATAACACTGCACTGAACATTTAAGTTTTTTAAGACGCTTTGTGTTTTCCGTCCACCAATGAATAAAATCATCTCATGAAGTTCTGAAACAAAGTTATTATTGACAGATTAGATCATTAGATGAATGAGGTGAGTGAGGTCGTCAAGGTTCAGTTTGAAGCTGTGAACAGCGCTGCAGGAGACTGATGCACTTTTACATTATGAATTATTGTCAGAGGTGTCAAGTAACAAAGTACAAATACTTCGTTATCTTACTTAAGTAGAAATTTTGGGTATCTATACTTTACTGAAGTAATTATTTTTCAGCCGACTTTTTACTTCTACTCCTCACATTTTCACACAATAATCTGTACTTTCTACTTCTTCCATTTTAAAAACTGCCTCGTTACTCCTATTTCATTCCGGCTTGTCATCGTAAAAAAAAAACTCTTCATCCGGATAGAGTGAATTTGATTGTGGTTGGATGAGAAGTATAAACATACTTTGTACTCAAAATAGTGTGTGTGATGTCATTTTAATTAAGTGGGGGACTTAACAGGGTTTTGTAACGTATACAGCAAATCCGAGTCAAGAATTTGAGACGTCTATGTGATATAATCAATATTATCTATATACAGAGATTAAAATAGGCCATTCCTCCATTTAATGGCTTAAAACTATACAAATGCCTGATCTAGTCACTGTTTAATAAAAACGTGTCGAAGTCTCTACTGAATGCATACATTTAAATGTATAAATACTGCAATATGAAGCGTTTGCAAATACCTTTATTACATGCGGGTTCATTTGGACAAACACTGTGAATGACGTAATGCGCCATCTTGTGGCTGTGTATGGTAGTCTCTTGAGGGCGCTGTATTCTTTACATGTTGTGTTCAATCGTTTGATGAATTATTCCTGATAACAATAAAATTTAAATTATGAGTAATATAAACTATTCAAGGGGTGCCACACATGAGCATAAGATAAACTGATAAACATTTGAACTGATATTTCCAAAATTGCCAGTCATAATTTAGTGATTATAATAGTTTGGTTTTGTGTTGCTAAGTGAAAAATATATATTTTTGGCAAACAGTTTCGTGTTTTTAATCATGTAACATTTAATAAGTAGCATTAAAGACTATTTTGGGGGGATTGGGGTTGGGCGAGGGTGCATGCAGTCTTCCTTCTTTTTTGTCGTGTGCTGATCACATGCCTGATGAAACACATGTTAATGCTCAATAGCACACATATATGGTTCTTTAATGTATTTGCATTGTACTAAAATTAGTTCATTTTCAACGGGCATATATGCGGCGGAAACAGTCTAGTGCATTCCAAATTTTTCAACATTAACATTTTAATATCACATTATAGTCATTATGTCCTTTAGAAAAATGTGTTTTTGAGGAGGTGGGGTAGTGCACAATAAGCCCCTGTGGCGCAGCCTGAGCTTTTTTCCTTAATGGCATTTTTTTCCTTAAATTACTTTTCCTTTTATTCTTTAAGTAGTTTTGAAAACAGTACTTTTACACTTATACTTGAGTAAAAAGCTTGAGCTGATACTTTAACTTCTACAGAAGTCTTTTTAAACCCTCGTATCTATACTTCTACTTGACTAATGAATGTGAATACTTTTGAAACCTCTGATTATTGTAGGATCAACATTATATATACATATGTAATTATTTCAGTATCTCTGTTAAAAATGTATAGTACAAATCAATCTATTATTTTCAGTAATGATGCTGTTAAAATATTTTTGTAGTCTTCTCAAATTTAGTTTTTTCATATTTTCTAATGGTGTGTTATTGGTGGAGGCCTCATGGTTTAGGTAAATGATCACACTGAATAAATAAATAGTTACGTGTGTGATGAGAGATAGAATAAGCTGGTAGTAATAATAATGATGTAGTTATTTCTACAGTCTTTATTTCTTTTGTGTAAAATTTCAACAAAATGTCTGAATTGAGAGGTTTGGACTTTTTTGCGCAGAAATAAATGTTTTTTATCACACAGAGAATAAATCACTGAAAAAAGGCACCATTTGGTACCGGTATCGGCTAAAAAGTAAACGTTACCCAACCCTACTCATGGTGTAAGCGCCACAATGACTTCTAGGACTTTAAGCGGGTTCAGTACACGCGCATGGCTGCATTCGATGCATCCTTGATATGGAGAACACATACGAGTACTTTCATGCGTTCTCTGTTCTTGTGTTCTTGAGTATTGGAACCAGACTTTGACAGTTATTAATGACATAGAGCGAGAACACAAGAACACTGAAGAACGCATATTGAGAAACAGCCACACAAAATGTGTAGAGTTGAGGACCATTACTTGTATGAGATACCATTTTGGGCAAAACTAACTGTTATTAACATGACATGAAACTGCTCTCTGATGGACTGAAGATCTGTGCATGTATGTGTGTTATACTGATGGTGAAAATTATTATGATTATTATGATAAATATTAGTAGTCTTTTAACACACTGTTCTCTTGTTATTTCTCTCTCAGTCTGAGCCGCTGTAATCTGACAGAGAAAAGTTGTTCAGCATTGGCGTCAGTTCTCAGATCAAACTCCTCAAGTCTGACAGAACTGAACCTGAGTAACAATAATCTACAGGATTCAGGAGTGAAGCTGCTCTCTGATGGACTGAAGAACACAAACTGTAAACTACAGATATTACAGTAAGTACATTATTAAACCAATAAGTGTGAGCGTCTACATTTGCATCATTAACATTTTGTGTTTTCGCATATTTAGCAGTAAACCTCACACAACAACAGAAACGACATTTAATATTAAACACAAATACTGAAGGTTTTTTATATTGAAGTTTAAGTTTTGCATTATCCATAATAACCAGCTAAACGTTATAAATCATGAATCATTTGCTGTAGGTGTGAAGAGTTTTTCTTTGTGTTTCAGTCTGTTTAACTGCAGTATTGGATCTGAAGGTTGTGTTGCTCTGACTTCAGCTCTGAGATCAAACCCCTCACACCTGACAGAACTCAATCTGAACTATAATAATCCAGGAGATTCAGGAGTGAAGCAGCTCTCTGATCTACTGAAGGATCCACAATGTAAACTACAGACACTACAGTAAGTCAAACTCCAGTTATATTTATGAATAATAAAGAATGTTGAAGATGGATTAAATTATTACAAATTCACTTGATAACACAGAGCTTCATCACAAATGATGTCTTTGTATATGTTTCTCATGGCAGTTGAATAAAGGGGTCAGAATATCAAGCAGGGGCGGTTCTAGACCCTTTTTAGGTGGACTCATCTCAGGCCCCCTAAACCAACAGCTCTGAAACTATCAAAATATATTGTTTACTTTCAAAGAAATTAAACGTCACCCCAAAAAATGCAGGACATGTTGAATACACAGATTAATGCAGGCATCTCAAACTCAGTTCCTGGCGGGCTGCAGCTCTGCATAGTTTAGCTCCAACCAGCTCTAAACCACACCTGCTTGGAAGTTTCTAGTAATCCTGAAGACGTTGATTAGCTGAATCAGGTGTGTTGGATTAGGGTTGGAGCTAAACTGTGCGGAGCTGCGGCCCTCCAGGAACTGAGTTTGAGAACCCTGAATTAAAGGAACAATGTGGGGTTTTTAGAAGGATCTATTAACAGAAAAGCAATATGATAGAAAACTACGTCTTCAGAAGTGAACAGTTGTCCATCAAACACTCAGATTTTATCAACACACTAACATACACATGTAGACCTTCAGCTCATTTTAATATGATCATCATTATTGATTTATCTCATTCTCCTGCGACCCACCCGCAATTAATCAGAATGTTATTGTTTATTACTTGAACCACCTGCCCACAGATATAACTGTGATCCGGCATCACTAGACAACGCAAGTCACTCTTTAACTAGGAGATCAATTATATATATGTAACCCTCTTTCTCTCTCTCAGCGCGCTTAATAGGCCCTAGCACCGCCTCTGCTACTCTGCGTTGTGTTGTGTATGTTCGTGGGTGGTGGTAGAGAGCGAGGACTCAGACACAAGGGGGTTCGGGATCGTGGCTGGACCGTTTATTCCACAGCACGGCATCTATAGAGTTGATAACATGAACTCAACTTAAGATTTAAACTAGCAAAGTACATTGCAATACACACGCAATTCAACAGCAAGCTCGTGCTGCTTATATTATCGTACATAGCTTTGCATTAGCCAACATGCATTAATCACATTTAAAAGGAAAAACAAAACATTTTAACACTCTATATTATGCTGCATTTAGATCTTTAGCAGTTTAAAACACAAAATATCTCAATAAAGTGAACTTTCGTGCGATAACAACAAATATATTTTACATTGCCCTTTTCCACTATCGTTTTCCACTATCGAAGAAAAGATGGCGCACTACTCACATCAAGAACCTCAATTAGCGCGAACGGCACTTGGAACTGTTCTAACACAACAGTGTTATGGGGACATCTGGTGGGCAACACAATACACTGCCTTACATATATTTGCACTATTACCTTAAAGCACTTTGAGCACAAAAGCAGTTTTTTTACTTTATTCACTTAAATCAAAGAATCGGGAGAGTGATTAAAAAAAGTTGCTTTTGAAACACTCTTGTGACACGTGAACATCATACAACAATCTGTCTGTGTGCGCAGCCTCTAAATAAGTCAAACACAACTACTGTAATAACAGAAAGGTCTGACTTGATTGAGAAACCAATCAAAAAGTCTTGGTTACGTATGTAACCTCAGTTCCCTGATGGAGGGAAAGAGACGTTGTGTCGAGAACGACAGATGGGGTTCGCCCTTGAGAACCAATCAACTCTGACTAGTATAGAAAAGGCCAATGAAATTTGGCGAATTAAATTTGCATGCCGGTCTCCGCCTCCGGACGTCCTGTATAAAAGGAAGCAGCATTAATTTCCCTTTTGTTCTGAAGAGCCTGAGAGCCTCTAATGACTGCAGAAGAATACGATACGTGTTTGTGGCATAAGGGACACAACGTCTCGTTCCCTCCATCAGGGACGTTCCCTTTCTGTCGGTCTCTCGACGTTGTGTCGAGGACGACAGATGGGGTTGCCTATGGAAAATGCCACAACGCTGTATCGCGTCACAATCTCAGCGAAGCGACGGTAACAAGCCTGGGCGTGTCAGCTCGAAGCTTTCGTGAAACTTGTAACCTTCCAGTGTGGTGGTCGGGGGTCCCAGAGCTTTCTTGGAGAAAGATGGATACTGCCCTGACCGGTACCTTTCACGGACGGGGCCTTAGCTCTCTACTGGCGAGAGGCCGTCCGGCTCATGTTTACACCGGGTAAGCGCAATTCTTAATCAGAGAAGCGCTGCAGAAGCCACCTTCTACCCGTAGGGAGGAATAAGGTGGTATAGGTATGGTCTCGTCCTTGGAGGAGAACGCATGGAACGCATGGACTGGGTAGTTAACCGCGGGGTGGAGGTCCACCTGGGGAAGCTCATGGGTTACCATGTGTGGGAACCGTTGTCATAAGGGTATATCAGACGGAACAGACCACAGAGGGGGTGTTACTGCATCTGGTAGCACCAGGTCCGGTTGGAGCTATCTTTGATAGGTCACATGGTGTCCCGGCCTAAGGGGGAAGGCTGCTCTGCCCAGCCAACCCCCAGGGGGTGCTTGCTTAGTGATGGATGGAATGCCTGTTCTTAACGAGTGTCTGGGTAAGAAGGAAGGTTGGTGAGGTACCAGTTTTCTTAGCCATGTGTTTGGGTAAGAAGAAAGGTAGATAGCACACTGACCCAACCTCTTGGAGGGTGGGAAGGTGCTTTCGCAGGCATACGCCAGTCCTACATGTCGCCACGCAGGACGTGGGCTGACACCGGGTTTACGCGAAGGTTGTTTAACCCTTGCGAAGGTGATGGGCTTAGCCCAACCAGCAGCTCTACAGATGTCTGCTAGAGAGGCGCTTCTGGCCAGTGCCCAGGAGGTGGCTATACCCCGTGTGGAGAAAGCCCTCAGTGGGCTTGGGAGATTCTGAGATCTGAATGCCGTCTTAACGGCATCCACGACCCAGTGCGCCAGCCTCTGCTTGGAGACAGCCTTCCCCTTCTGCTGTCCTCCAATACAGACAAGGTGGTCAGAGCTACTGAAGCTCTGCGTGCGGTCTAGGACACAACGCGGATGGGGTTGGCTCTTCCTCCCCGATTGGGAGCGCCTGCAAGTTCACCACTTGGTCCCGAAGGGGAGTAGTGGGAACTTTTGGGCACGTCTCCGGGCCTGGGTCTCACGATAACGTGAGGGTTACCAGGGCCGAATTCAAGGCAATCCGGGGACACAGAGAATGCCTGGAGGTCCCCTACCCTCTTGAAGGAAGCAAGCGTCAACGGGGGGGGGGCGTCTTACTCAGGTGAGGAAGATCGGAGCCTCCGAGGGGCTCTTGGACCCACATTAGGGTCCCAAGAGGGTATGGAGCGGAAGTGAGGCGGATTCCACCCTCTCGCGCCCCTTAGGAACCTGGTGACCAGGTCGTGTTGTCCTAGAAACTTTCCATCAACTGAGTCGTAATGAGTGGCGATAGCGACTACATACACTTTCAGTGTGGGGGGAGATGTTAGTCTCCAGTCTCGTAAGAAGGACAACACAATCCTGATCGAGCACCTCAGTGGGTCTTTCTCGTTGAGAGAGAGACACCAGGATGAGAAGAGGCGCCGTCTAGAGGCGTGTAACCGCCTAGTAGATGGGGCCCTAGCCTGGGTGATGGTCTCTGCCGTAGAGGGGGGTCTTCCAGAGATCTGATCTGGGATGCCAGAACGTGTCCTACCCCTGAGAGAGCAGGTCCTCTGTCAGGGGAATGGTTCAGGGGGAGGCGCTGTCCAGAGCATCAACTCTGAAACCAAGTGCGGTTAGACCACTGTGGTGTAACCAATAACACTTGGTGGTCCTCTTCCCTGACTTTGCACAGTGTCTGTGCAAGGAGGCTCCTGGGGGGGGGGGAAGGTGTGCTTCCGCCCGTCCCGCAGTCAGCTGTGTGCCAGGGCATCCGTGCCGAGGGGGGCCTCGTTCAGGGAGTACCCAAGCGGACAATGGGTGGTGTTGCGAGAGGCAAAGAGGTCTATCTGTGCCTGTCCGAACAGCACCCAAATGAGCTGGACTGCGCAGGGGTGGAGTCGCCACTCTACTACTGACGAGAAAGCGCATCGGGTGTCTGGTTCAGTACGCCTGGGATGTGCGTGGCCCGCAGGGAGCGGATCACCTGCTGACTTCACAGGAAGAGGCATCGGGCAAGTTGTGTTAGCTGCCGTGAGCGTACGCCACCCTGGCGATGTACGCTACGGCTGTCGTGCTGTCCCTGCACTAGAGGCCGGAGCCTTTTCAGCGCAAGCAGCACAGCCCACAACTCTAGGCAATTGACATGCCAGCGCAGACGGGGGCCCGTCCAGCACCCTGCTACTCTGTGCCCATTGCACACTGCACCCCACCCCTGCAGTGAGGCATCCGTCGTCACCACGACGTGCCACGGAACTTGCCCGAGGGGAACCCCCGCCCGGATGAAGGTCATGGAAGACCAAGGGGTTAGGGTAAGTCGGCAGCAGGGCGTCATCACCATGGGCCTGCTGTCGGGGTTGCCACGTTGTCCACGGAACTCGACTCTGTAGCCAGTGTTGAAGCGGTCTCATGTGTATCAATCCGAGGGTTATTATCCCCACGGAGGACGCCATGTGTCCCAGGAGCCTCCAGTTCAACACTGATTGGGCGCATGCTGCGGACAGCTGCGCCGTCATGGTGACAGAGTTTCGTTCCATACCGAGAAAGAGGATGCTCTGCACTGGGGAGAGTTTGCTCTTTTCTCGGTTGACCTGAAATCCCAATCGATCTAGATGACGGAGCACCAGGTCCCTCTGTGTACACAACAGATCTCGCGAGTGTGCCAAGATAAGCCAGTTGTCGAGATAGTTTAGTTCCCACACGCCTTTTTCCCGAAGGGGAGAAAGGGTGGCTTCCACGATCTTCGTGAAGACCCGTGGAGACAGGGACAGACCGAAAGGGTGGACTCTGTACTGATATGCCCACCCCTCAAACGCGAACCGTAGGAACGGCCGGTGTCGAGGGGGATCGAGACATAAAAGTAAGCGTCCTTCAGGTCGATTGCCACGAACCAATCCTGACACCTGATAGATGTCAGAATGCGCCTCTGCGTGAGCACCCTGAACGGCAGCTTTGTGAAGGTGCTTTGTTCAGGGTACGCCTTGGGAACGATGAAGTGCTGGTCGTGAACCACTGAACATCTTGGTTTTGAGGGACGGACTCGATGCCTGTTTTGCCAGAAGGGTGGTGACCTCTACCCGAAGTACGGAGGCGTCCCTGCCTCTGACAGAGGGAGCGATGATGCCACGAAACTTGGGAGAGTCTCTGGCGAACTGGATCGAGTAACCAAGACGGACCGTCCTCATTAGCCGCCGAGACAGTGTGGGCAGCTCTCGAGCTCCCAGGGACTGTGACAGGGTGACCAAGGGGACGGTCTGCTTCATCATTCCCACGGAGGGTGGTTCGTCGGCTGGCGGAGCTAACCATATGTCGCGGGGGATCCACGGAGGGAAGATTGGCTCCGCCTTTTTACCTGCCTGGCGGGACAACGGCACGCACTGTCGGTTTGAGAGTGGTGATGGCTGTCGCATGTGTACGACCTCACGCCTCGCCAGGGCGTGAGGTCGGGTTGCCGTGCACAGTCCAGTGGAGTATGCGATCGGCTGCAAGTACACCCGGGGAGAACAGAAAAACTCTGTGAGTAAGAGGCAGAAGGGCGTCCCGTACCGACCAATCAGAGCCGTGGCTGTGAAGGTAGGGCCCGATGTTGTTCTCCCTGGGGTCTTCCCATCAGTGTCCCTTCTCGAGAGAAGGTTGCTGACGGGGTGGAGGTTTCCCCCTCGACTTCCGCTTCCTGGTGGCCACCTGTGGGGGCACAGGAACCGTAGCCGATGTCGAAGGGGTCCTGGGCTGTCGGGAAGCGAACGTCACGCGGGATCTCGGAGGCCTCTAGGCGGCCGAGTCGCGGTGCGATGCTTCTTCACCATCAAAAACTGCTGGGCGCAGTCCTCGACGGTGTTGCCAACAACCCACCTTGCGAGACGGGTGAATCAAGAAAGCGGACTTTCTCAGTGTCACTCTTTTGCGCAAGGTACAGCCGGGGGTGTCTCTCCTGGACCACTACCATGGACATCGTCCTACCCAGGGCCCGTGCCACCACCTTGGTCGCCCGTAGAGCGCTGCCAGTGGCGGCACGGAGATCCTGCATTATACCCGGGTCGGCCTTACCCTCGTGGAGCTCTCAACGCCTGGCCTGGTGGACCTGCAGGAAGGCCATGGCGTAGGGAGAGGAGGCAGCCTGGCCCGCGGCAGCGCAAGCTTTCGACACCAGTGATGCCGAAGTCTTACACGCTTTGGACGGTAGGTGTGGGGATCTTGACGTAGACTTTGGCTGCCCCATCATCGAGGGAAGTAAGGGAGGTGGAGCTGGTTTCACTGGAGCGGTCCATGAGTGGAGTGTTCCAAGTTTTACACAGCTCCTCATGCACCTCCGGGAAAAAATGGCACCTGGGGTGGGCGCGGTTTACACCGCGCTCCGACCTCAGGAACCACGTATCCCTGGGTTAGCACGGATGACTTCACTTCTCCTTCCTCCTATCTCGACCGTTGGGGGTGGAGCTCGGATTCGTCAGAGTCGGATGCCAGTCTCCCTCCGATGCTGCGAGCGACATCTCATCTACGTCACACATCGTTCCCGAGTGTGTGCGTCAGGATCCGGACGGTATGCCACCGCCGGTTGGGGAACGTTCAGAAGAGCGAATCGGGTGCGATCGGCCCGTGAGCATTTGGCTGGCGGGTTTACGTTCACAGAGTTCCCCATATCACTAACGCTGCTAACATGGGTGGTCATCGGGGCCGTAGCCACAAATGTCACAGCCCGGGTAGCAGACAAAATGGTGGCTGGTTCCCGTAGGAAGACAGCCACCCGTGACCGCAACTTCTGAATGACAATCTGCCCGCAGTGCTGGCAGATGTGTCAACGAATGCTGCTTCAGCATGCTGGACGCCCAGACACCTAATGCAGCGATCGTGTCCGTCCCCCTCCTCGATGAGGGTGCCGCACCCAAGAGAACAGCGGGACATGCCCCGCTGGAGAATGCTCAGTCAGTCCTGAAAAGGACCTTTTTAGAAAAATCTCTAACACCTCCGGAACCGCCGTGACGCCCAGGGGAAGGTCGCTGCAGGTAGGGACGATCCACTGCTCTACGTCGTAGATCCGGCAATGTAGAGGAAGAAGAATTCATTGAATTCGTTCTGTTCGTAGTCATGAGCGAAGGCTCTGAAGAGCAAAAGGTAAATAAATGCTGCGAGCCGGCTTCCTTTTATACCGGACATCCGGAGGCGGAGACCGGATGCAAATTTCATTCGCCAAATTTCATTGGCCTTTTCTATAGTAGTCAGAGTTGATTGGTTCTCAAGAGCGAACCCCATCTGTCGTTGTAAGAATGTAAAATTCTTATGTCCCCTTGACTAAACAATATTCTACGGTTGAAGAGTCTAGTCGATGAAACACACAGAGTTTGCTGATCAGGAGACAAAGTTTGACACAGACACAAGAGTCTAATTCAATCAGAGTCCAATGTTTATTGTTTTAAGGACCAATATTTATAGGTTTGAAACAGGAGGTAACATTTGTCATGGAAATTCACCAGAATGGAAATTCACCAGACTCATTCCTCCTGAGAACAATCAGATATGATCAAAACAATTGTCCCTTCACATCATCAGAAACCTTGAGATGGGGACCGACAGTTACTTATATCAGTACAACTTTTAACGAGGTTAAACAACAGGAAAGTAAGGCCTATATTAGGGTAAAGGAAGCTTATACTAATATGAATGAATACATATGATAGATAAATGTTCTATTAGACACAGATGATATATTTGTAGAGGACAGGACGAAATCCAGATTCTCAGTCGTTCTCGACACAACGTCGAGAGACCGACAGAAAGGTAACTTCTGATTCAGCTAGTTGATGCTCACCCAGATGCGCTATGATCGTCTCTATTGCTAGTATTTACAGGAACAACATTAATGTGTTGTCCTTAAATGAACACAAAATGTGTTGTTTTTAGTAGGGATGATTCACGAATATCGAATATTCGATCAGTTTTTTAATTATAGAATTTCGAATAGTGAGTGCGATCTTAAAAAACTCGCTGTGTTTTTACGTGTAACGTGTTCATGTTACCAAAGGGAGGCGCTGCCAATAACGACGCACCTTAAACCTAAAGGCTGTCAATCAAGAGACAGTAGAGGAAAACATTTTCTCACAACAATTGTTAGCGAAGTTTCGCACACTGCAGACCTGCGTGGCATAACGGATACGATAAATTGAGACGATGTCAAAAATGAGTTCTGTGTGAAGGTCCTTTAAAAAAAGTGCAGTGCAAACTCTGCAACGCAAAGCTGGGTTATCATGGATCAACAACTATGATGCACAATCATTTGAGGGCGAAGCACCCAGCAGGTCCATCCACAGGTCAGCAAACAGTTGCTAATTTAATGGTCAGACCAACCAATTTGGATGCCAGACGGGCGGAGCAAATAATGGCTTAAATTACTGAGATGATCGCTAAGGATGCTTCCGATCGGCTTTGTCGGAGGAGTATGGGATCAGAATTGTTTCATTATTCTGTATAAACAAACTACGATTCGCAAATAAATATAGACAATTTCACAAACATTTTTTAAATCCACATATGCACAAAAAGCGAACCATAAATACATGTTAGACGTTCCACAAAAATAAATGGAATTCACAAATAAATACAATGAGATTTGCAAATAAAAATTATTTACAACTGTATTTTAATGATATTTATTTGTAGATCGCCTTCTTCACATTTGTGGATCGCTTTCTGCACATTTGTGGATCGCTTTCTGTGCATTTGTGAATCGCTGCACGCATTTTTGGTTCAGTGCACGCATTTGTGGATCAGTGCACGCATTTGTGGATTGCTCTCTGTGCATTTGTGAATCGCTGCACGCATTTGTGGATCAGTGCACGCATTTGTGGATCAGTGCACGCATTTGTGGATCAGTGCACGCATTTGTGGATTGCTCTCTGTGCATTTGTGGATTTTGAAACATTTCTAACGTCAAATCGGCGCACAATCCACAAATAGGTTGACTCCGCCCACTATCTACGCAAGCCAATCGGTTAACTTCCGCTTTTGTTGTCCAATAGGCCACGTTCTAACTTCAGCCTATCACGTTTCGCTCTGCACTAAGATTCAGAGAGATAACATGGCGACTAGTGGCGGTCTAAAATGTGTGTTATACTAAGAAATGATAATAGCCTCTTCTTTATACTATGTAATGATTGCTTGTGTTCAGATACGTTGTCCGTATTATTACATATAGGCTGTATATAAACGTTTATGACTTGATAACAGCGTGCACGGACTGGAGTGGAAAATCCCGGTGACGGAGTCCTGCCAGCCGTTTTATTGTGTTTATGTACTAAAGGGCAAAATTCCGATTTTTTGCAACTGTCGTTGTACTACAAGTATAACGGTGGCAGAATTAATTTGGGGGAAATCATCAGCATTTTGAATTACTATGTCATTCATAATTCAATATTAAACGTAATTTCATCAGTCATCTTGGTTTATCCCATTCCTGAATGATCTCTGCTGCTATGGCTATGGCACAACTGTTCTGTTTACTGTCTAACTCTCTGCCATGAAGGATGTCGATTCTTTTAATAGGATCTTGTGCACACAATATATTCTTAAATTCAACCCCAAAAGTTAAAGATGTGACACTATACAATTTGTGGAGAGGGTTTAACAAGTCTTCTGGAGTTTACAGTCCGAGTTTACTGTTAGTCTAGAAAAACGATCACTGCCATACTGGAGAAACTTTTTCATGACTATAGAAATGGAAGCACTTTGAGCTATTAATTCATGAAATCGTTCCAGACTGTTAATAAATGCTGTCATTCTGTTAATATGTTTTAACGCGTTTTAAGTCTGGTCTTAAATCTTTATGGCTTTATTATATTTTCATTGATCAATCACACTGCAGTTTTTAGTGGGCATGCTCATATGTTCTAGCTTTATGAGCGGTTGATGCTGATCGACGTACTGTTAATAAGTGTCGTCATTCGGTTGTTAATATATTAATGTTTCAGCGCGTTATCTCAATGTATAGCTTGATGAAAGATTGCCTATTCCATAATCAATAAAGCAGTGTGTTGTCACGGATTTAAAGCGTAAAAGTTCTATCTCTTTCCATTTATGTGTGTGTAATACTGTAAATTCGTGCATGTGGGGGAGGGGTGCGAATTTCGAATAATTGTCGAATAGTTCTCATCGATCTTCGAATATTATTTTTGCTTATTTTTGTAGCGATTTTAGCTGCATGTTGAATTAAGGATGAGTTTACTCAACAAATAAGATTCTCCACCAGATCTATCAAGATCAAACATATATGAAATGAGTTATTTAGAACGTCAATTTCAATCAAGGAATTAGTTTAGCTCAAAGGAAAATATGTATAATAATCGTCATTACACATACATATTTTACAATTCTGATTAGCAGTATAGTGATAAAAATCCTATATGTATTCGTCCAGCAAATGCATCAATGATTTTATACACCAACGTTATCTCATTACTATAAGTAACGTGACTTTAACAAACAGAATTAAGAGCAGAGGTAGCATAGATCGAAACACAGTTTAAGTGACCAAGTTTGTAAGCCTGAACAAAGAGAACTCATCACAAATGCCTTTATGGGTTTTTATTAAACTCTACTCTACATGGTAAAACAAAATGACGACAAACAAATACATGAAACACAAGCGCGCTACGAAGCGCAGAGAGAGAGAGAGAGAGAGAGAGAGAGAGATGGCTGCGAGGCAGGTAAAACATGTCTGAAAACCAATAGAATCATCTTTAACAAAGAGGCACGCTCTTAACGCAGCTACTCTGTATTTAGAAACGGATACTTGCAATCTCGATGTTGGACCAATATCCGTATTCGTGTGGATGGAAATCTTGAATGGTTTCAGAATGCAGTCCTGTTGAAACGCTGAGTTTAGGTCCTGAGTCCGGAGTTCCATGGCTTAATCGGGGACCCCAGAGGGGGGCCCCAAGCGGGGGTGTCCGTTAGATTGTCCTCTTTCTTTTCCTTTCCAATTCCTAAATCAAGAGACGCTCCGAAGTGGATCGGTGATGGTGTTTTAAATGCATACCTGCCCTGCCCCCAGATGGTCTGTGGGCCAATGCCACGAAGGAGATCCGTGGGCCAAAGAGAGGTCCTTTCTCATGGCGCCTCATTTGCATGGCTCTGACAGTATGGTCAGTTAGCATTTAATACCTAAACTTAGTTATGGACAAAGTATGATGCATGCTATGTTTTTATAGCATAGCTCATCATATAGGGAATTCAGAGATGTGTAGTTACATATGAAACATGCAAGTCTTTGAGCTGTGAATCCTCCCAACGTATGAATACATCAAATGAACCCTAAATCAAAACTTGCATATCTAACAGTTACAGAGTATTTATAATGGCACGAGCGCCAACATATAACCAGACATTTAGATACATTTTTATGAAAGGACAGTTTAAGCACATAAGTTCCTATTTGTCAGAGAAGTTTCTCAGATGTTAAGTAAGAGGTGAGACAGAGACTTAAAAGCAATGCTTTGAAGCTACGGAGTCGTAAATGTCCTACAGAGAAACCAAATGGTTATCACACTATCGGTGCGAGTTCCAAACGCAAACCCAGACTCATGGAGCCATACTTGCTTTGATCTTTAGATGATGGTATCTAGAAACCGGGACAAAAGGGAGTCAGGGGTTGAATGGCTTTTTTCACACTGATCCAGTCACTACATTTTTGATTCGTCCGGAAAACATCGCCACACCCGCTGCTCTCTCCACAAACTACTCCTTCTCTCAATCTCCCCACCAAACCGGAAGAGGAGGAGGCACAGGTCTGCTTATCAACAATGACTGGAAATATTCCACACTATCTTCCCTATGTAACTGTATTGTAGTTTACTGCCCCCCAGGTCCTCTTCTCAACTTCATTGAAGAGTTAAATGTGCTTCTCTCATTATTCCTGGAGGATGGCGGCCCTCTTCTAGTCTTTGGGGACTTGGAGTAACCCTATGCTTCTGACTTCCACACCCTCACCGCCTCGTTCGACCTCACGCGCCTCGTCACAGACTGTACTCACAGATCAGGAGACAAGATGGATCTCATCTACGTCCGTAACTGCACCACAGATAACATTCAACTCACATCTCAGACCACTTCTTCATCACTTTCAACATGCTCCTTCCTACATACACTACACCAACATCACCACCCGTTTACTTTAGACGGAACCTTCGTTCTCTCTCCCTGAGCACACTCTCTGCTAAAGTGACTTCCACTCTTCTCTCCAACTTTGCATCTCTAGATGCTGACACTGCCACCGACACTTTATGCTCAACACTTACATCCTGTCTAGATATTCTTTGTCCTCTGTCCACCAGACCAGCTCGTTCCACCCCCTCCTGCCCCTGGCTGTCTGACATCATCCGTGAACAACGTAGTACACTCAGGGCTGCTGAAAGGAAATGGCGCAAGACTAAGAATCCTGCTGACCTAGAGGACTACCAGTCATTACTCTCCTCCTTCTCTGCTAGTGTTACCACAGCTAAAATGTCTTTTTACACCACCAAGGTGAGCAATGCACCTAACACTCGACAGCTTTTCAAGACATTTAACTCTCTTCTTTGCCCCCCTCCTCCCCCTCCTACTTCATCTTTGACTGCAGAAGACTTCGCTGTATTTTTATGAGAAAACATCATCAATCAGCAAACAATTCTCGGTACCTCAGTCCTTGGTAAACACCTCCCACACTTCAACCATCGAGCTCTCCTCTTTCACCCCAATGACGGACACTGAAGTAATCAGACTTCTCTCCAGCCGCCCCACCACATGTCCCCTTGACCCAATCCCTTCTGATCTCCTTCAGGCCATATCCAGCACACTCACACCTGCACCCTGCTCACCGGCACTTTTCCATCCACATTCACACAGGTCCAGGTCACGCCCCTACTGAAGAACCGTATACTACCGACAAAATTACTGAACTGTCTCTCTCCTAGCATTTATTGCAAAAACACTTGAAAGGGCAGCAGCGTTCAACCAGGTGTCTTCCTACCTATCCCAGAACAATCTACAGGATGACAAGCAGTCTGGCTACAAAACAAACCACTCCACTGAGACTGCACTGCTATCAGTCACAGAAGCACTGCGGCTAGCCAAGGCGGAATCTAAATCCTCGGTCCTGATTCTGCTAGACTTATCTGCAGCGTTTGACACTGTCAATCACCAGATACTGAAAGCAACCCTGTCATCGTTAGGAATCTCAGGCTCTCCTCTCCACTGGTTCAAATCCTACCTCTCCAACAGATCTTTCAAGGTGTCATGGAGGGGCTCGCTGTCCACTGTAGCCTTGATCACTGGGGGCCCTCAGGGATCGGTACTCTCACAATATTCAAAAAACTATTTAAAACCCAACTCTTCTGTGAATTCCTGACAGACGAACAATTCCTAAAAATGAACAAAGCGCAACTTACAGTGAGTATATTGACAGTCTGTGTTATATAATGATATTGTTTATTTTGTTTTACATGTTCTTGATAAGAAAATCAAGCATAAAGGCTAGATCTATTTCACTCTGGTGAAAGTCTGTTCAATAAGCCGACAGCGAGGAAACCGCGCTGATCTTCTCTAACTCCCAGTAACAAAACCCAGATCTGACAAGAATATCTGGCTTTATTGTTTATAATGTTGATAATTAATCAGGTAATTGGGCTTGATACCTCCAAGCTGACTGTTAAGATCCTTAAAAAAATACCCCACGACAAAGACGGCCATAGATATTTCCTTATCAGCACCACATAAAAATATTGTTTTCTTTGTCGTTCACAGCCAGTGTCTTACTTGTTTAGCTTTGCATTGAATTTGCATCAATAAATAAGATATGCCTTTTTATTTCAACTAAGGTAAGGAATCACAAGCGCATTTTAAAACAAACAAAAAAGCATCCGTGTAAATTTATTTACAGGCTGTAACTTGAAGGCGACGACCCTATTTGAGCTTCTGAAAGGAAATCTCAGGCTTTTATGTATCTAAAAAGGTGCCAGTCTTATGTTAAGGCCAAATTCATTAACATTAGTTGAAGAACGAATATGAATTTACTATGAACAACCGCTAAGGTATGGTAATAAATGAATTATTGTTAATTATTTAATAATACGTTGGTATTTTTTATACCTAATGTAAGTAATGTTAACAAATTCTGTGGCTTAAAGGTTTTGAAACATTTTAATATGGTGATCCGGCCATCCGGTGAGTAAACTTAAAATACTTAAAGTAGCAATCTGAGTGAACAAGATTTAGGAACACATACAAATAATTTTTTTATTTTCTGTATATTATAAAATCATTACAGTTAAAGCAAAGATGCGTTAAATGAGACGTGACAACTCTACAGGTCTTCTGTAGCAGTAACTTAAACTTGTGGTGAAGCAGTTTATTTTAAGAATATTCAAATCGCATTTTTGAAATTCGAATAGTTATTGCGGACTTGTAAAAGCAGAACATTCGCACATAAACTGAGTGCGCAGAGAAATACATCTCTGCGTTAGCTGCGCACTAACTATTAGATGAACGTTTTGAAATAAAACACAGAGTAAAAATAAAGTGAAATCCTGCCCATCGTCCATCGGAAGTAGACTTTGAACCTGAGCTCACGGGTCCTTTCGTTTGTGCAACCTGAAATTTTGTAGTCTACATTTCAAAGTCAACATGCCATAAGCAAGTCTGTGATTTCTTTAACCTCTGCTCTTTTTACTTCTTTAATTAATATGCACAAAATTCATTGTTTAAACCTTTTTAAAATGATTTAGTTTATCCTCATTTCCAAATGTGAGAAGGGACAGTCAGTGAAATGACCGACCAATCGCCCTTGTTTTTTTTCCACTGGCTCATTGCTGGTGCTTGTTTTTAAATTTACAACCAGAGCACCTTGGTTAAAAAAAAGCTGTCCAGCACCTGCTTTTAGCTGTCTAACAAACGCCCTGGTAGATATAGAGCATATATCAGTATCGGCTATCGGCTTAATTGAGGTGAAAATTATTGGCATATCAGATATCGGCAAAAATACAATATCGTGCATCAATACTGTATATGAATGTCAGATCTCATTTCCCTGTACTGCCATAGTAAGAAAAAAATACTATGGCAGTCAATGGGACCTGACATTCTTCCAAATATCTCCCTGTGTGTTCAGCAGAACAAAGAAATGTAAACACGTTTGGAACAATCTGAGGGTGAGTAAATGATGACAGAATCTTCATTATTGTGTGAAGTGTCCCTTTAATGAAATGAAAGATCACTATAGTCTAGAACAGTGCTTCACTCCAAAATCATGAGGGTTCTTTACTGTTTAATAGAAGTTTGTTCTGCTTGCATTTGCTGTGCCACAAGCTGTTTAGTTCGAATTATTATTGATAGCGCAAAGGTTATTACATATTTAAGGACACAGTTTGTAAGATCTGCCGCTTAAGGACACACTTTCAAAACAATATGTTTAATACAACAACAACGGTGTAGTGTGATGTGAAGGAACATGAAATAATAACGTCAGTAAAGGAATCTAAACAGTTGCTCACCTGTCTAGTGAAACACATGTAAGATCAGCGTCACTGTCTAGAAAAACACATGTAAGATCAGCGTCACTGTCTAGTAAAACACATGTAAGATCAGCGTCACTGTCTAGTAAAACACATGTAAGATCAGCGTCACTGTCTAGTAAAACATGTGAGATCAGCGTCACTGTCTAGTAAAACACATGTAAGATCAGCGTCACTGTCTAGTAAAACACATGTGAGATCAGCGTCACTGTCTAGTAAAACACATGTAAGATCAGTGTCACTGTCTAGTAAAACACATGTAAGATCAGCGTCACTGTCTAGTAAAACACATGTAAGATCAGCGTCACTGTCTAGTAAAACACATGTGAGATCAGCGTCACTGTCTAGTAAAACACATGTATGATCAGCGTCACTGTCTAGTAAAACACATGTAAGATCAGTGTCATCTATCTAGTAAAACACATGTAAGATCAGTGTCACTGTCTAGTAAAACACATGTAAGATCAGTGTCATCTGTCTAGTAAAACACATGTAAGATCAGTGTCACTGTCTAGTTAAACACATGTAAGATCAGCGTCACTGTCTAGTAAAACACATGTAAGATCAGTGTCACTGTCTAGTTAAACACATGTAAGATCAGCGTCACTGTCTAGTAAAACACATGTAAGATCAGCGTCACTGTCTAGTAAAACACATGTAAGATCATCGTCACTGTCTAGTAAAACACATGTAAGATCAGCGTCACTGTCTAGTAAAACACATGTAAGATCATCGTCACTGTCTAGTAAAACACATGTAAGATAAGCGTCACTGTCTAGTAAAACACATGTAAGATCAGCGTCACTGTCTAGTAAAACACATGTAAGATCATCGTCACTGTCTAGTAAAACACATGTAAGATCAGCGTCACTGTCTAGTAAAACACATGTAAGATCAGCGTCACTGTCTAGAAAAACAGATGTAAGATCAGCGTCACTGTCTAGTAAAACACATGTGAGATCAGCGTCACTGTCTAGTTAAACACATGTAAGATCAGCGTCACTGTCTAGTAAAACACATGTACGATCAGCGTCACTGTCTAGTAAAACACATGTGAGATCAATGTCACTGTCTAGTAAAACACATGTAAGATCAGCGTCACTGTCTAGTAAAACACATGTGAGATCAGCGTCACTGTCTAGTAAAACACATGTAAGATCAGCGTCACTGTCTAGTAAAACACATGTGAGATCAGCGTCACTGTCTAGTAAAACACATGTAAGATCAGTGTCATCTGTCTAGTAAAACACATGTAAGATCAGTGTCATCTATCTAGTAAAACACATGTAAGATCAGTGTCACTGTCTAGTAAAACACATGTAAGATCAGTGTCATCTGTCTAGTAAAACACATGTAAGATCAGTGTCACTGTCTAGTTAAACACATGTAAGATCAGCGTCACTGTCTAGTAAAACACATGTAAGATCAGTGTCACTGTCTAGTTAAACACATGTAAGATCAGCGTCACTGTCTAGTAAAACACATGTAAGATCAGCGTCACTGTCTAGTAAAACACATGTAAGATCATCGTCACTGTCTAGTAAAACACATGTAAGATCAGCGTCACTGTCTAGTAAAACACATGTAAGATCATCGTCACTGTCTAGTAAAACACATGTAAGATAAGCGTCACTGTCTAGTAAAACACATGTAAGATCAGCGTCACTGTCTAGTAAAACACATGTAAGATCATCGTCACTGTCTAGTAAAACACATGTAAGATCAGCGTCACAGTCTAGTAAAACACATGTAAGATCAGCGTCACTGTCTAGAAAAACAGATGTAAGATCAGCGTCACTGTCTAGTAAAACACATGTGAGATCAGCGTCACTGTCTAGTTAAACACATGTAAGATCAGCGTCACTGTCTAGTAAAACACATGTACGATCAGCGTCACTGTCTAGTAAAACACATGTGAGATCAGTGTCACTGTCTAGTAAAACACATGTACGATCAGCGTCACTGTCTAGTAAAACACATGTAAGATCAGCGTCACTGTCTAGTAAAACACATGTGAGATCAGCGTCACTGTCTAGTAAAACACATGTAAGATCAGCGTCACTGTCTAGTAAAACACATGTGAGATCAGTGTCACTGTCTAGTAAAACACATGTACGATCAGCGTCACTGTCTAGTAAAACACATGTAAGATCAGCGTCACTGTCTAGTAAAACACATGTGAGATCAGTGTCACTGTCTAGTAAAACACATGTACGATCAGCGTCACTGTCTAGTAAAACACATGTGAGATCAGCGTCACTGTCTAGTAAAACACATGTACGATCAGCGTCACTGTCTAGTAAAACACATGTAAGATCAGCGTCACTGTCTAGTAAAACACATGTGAGATCAGCGTCACTGTCTAGTAAAACACAAGTAAGATCAGCGTCACTGTCTAGTAAAACACATGTGAGATCAGCGTCACTGTCTAGTAAAACACATGTAAGATCAGCGTCACTGTCTAGTAAAACACATGTGAGATCAGCGTCACTGTCTAGTAAAACACATGTAAGATCAGCGTCACTGTCTAGTAAAACACATGTAAGATCAGCGTCACTGTCTAATAAAACACATGTAAGATCAGCGTCACTGTCTAGTAAAACACATGTAAGATCAGCGTCACTGTCTAGTAAAACACATGTAAGATCAGTGTCACTGTCTAGTAAAACACATGTAAGATCAGCGTCACTGTCTAGTAAAACACATGTGAGATCAGCGTCACTGTCTAGTAAAACACATGTATGATCAGCCTCACTGTCTAGTAAAACACATGTAAGATCACATTTACATTTACATTTAGTCATTTGGCAGACGCTTTTATCCAAAGCGACTTACAGTGCACTTATTACAGGGACAATCCCCCTGGAGCAACATGGAGTAAAGTGTCTTGCTCAAGGACACACTGGTGGTGGCTGCTGGGATCGAACCAGCAACCTTCGATTTACCAGTTCAGTGGTTTAACCCACTAGACCACCATCTCCATGTGTTTTACTAGATCAGTGTCACTGTCTAGTAAAACACATGTAAGATCAGTGTCATCTGTCTAATAAAACACATGGAAGATCAGTGTCATCTGTCTAGTAAAACACATGTAAGATCAGTGTCACTGTCTAGTAAAACACATGTAAGATCAGTGTCATCTGTCTAGTAAAACACATGTAAGATCAGTGTCACTGTCTCGTTAAACACATGTAAGATCAGCGTCACTGTCCAGTAAAACACATGTAAGATCAGTGTCACTGTCTAGTAAAACACATGTAAGATCAGTGTCATCTGTCTAGTAAAACACATGTAAGATCAGTCTCACTGTCTAGTAAAACACATGTAAGATCAGTGTCATCTGTCTAGTAAAACACATGTAAGATCAGTGTCACTGTCTAGTTAAACACATGTAAGATCAGCGTCACTGTCCAGTAAAACACATGTAAGATCAGCGTCACTGTCTAGTAAAACACATGTAAGATCAGTGTCATCTGTCTAATAAAACACATGAAGATCAGTGTCATCTGTCTAGTAAAACACATGTAAGATCAGTGTCACTGTCTAGTAAAACACATGTAAGATCAGTGTCATCTGTCTAGTAAAACACATGTAAGATCAGTGTCACTGTCTCGTTAAACACATGTAAGATCAGCGTCACTGTCCAGTAAAACACATGTAAGATCAGTGTCACTGTCTAGTAAAACACATGTAAGATCAGTGTCATCTGTCTAGTAAAACACATGTAAGATCAGTGTCACTGTCTAGTAAAACACATGTAAGATCAGTGTCATCTGTCTAGTAAAACACATGTAAGATCAGTGTCACTGTCTAGTTAAACACATGTAAGATCAGCGTCACTGTCCAGTAAAACACATGTAAGATCAGCGTCACTGTCTAGTAAAACACATGTAAGATCAGTGTCATCTGTCTAGTAAAACACATGTAAGATCAGTGTCATCTGTCTAGTAAAACACATGTAAGATCAGTGTCACTGTCTCGTTAAACACATGTAAGATCAGCGTCACTGTCCAGTAAAACACATGTAAGATCAGTGTCACTGTCTAGTAAAACACATGTAAGATCAGTGTCATCTGTCTAGTAAAACACATGTAAGATCAGTCTCACTGTCTAGTAAAACACATGTAAGATCAGTGTCATCTGTCTAGTAAAACACATGTAAGATCAGTGTCACTGTCTAGTTAAACACATGTAAGATCAGCGTCACTGTCCAGTAAAACACATGTAAGATCAGCGTCACTGTCTAGTAAAACACATGTAAGATCAGTGTCATCTGTCTAATAAAACACATGGAAGATCAGTGTCATCTGTCTAGTAAAACACATGTAAGATCAGTGTCACTGTCTAGTAAAACACATGTAAGATCAGTGTCATCTGTCTAGTAAAACACATGTAAGATCAGTGTCACTGTCTCGTTAAACACATGTAAGATCAGCGTCACTGTCCAGTAAAACACATGTAAGATCAGTGTCACTGTCTAGTAAAACACATGTAAGATCAGTGTCATCTGTCTAGTAAAACACATGTAAGATCAGTGTCACTGTCTAGTAAAACACATGTAAGATCAGTGTCATCTGTCTAGTAAAACACATGTAAGATCAGTGTCACTGTCTAGTTAAACACATGTAAGATCAGCGTCACTGTCCAGTAAAACACATGTAAGATCAGCGTCACTGTCTAGTAAAACACATGTAAGATCAGCATCACTGTTTAGTAAAACACATGTAAGATCAGCGTCACTGTCTAGTAAAACACATGTAAGATCAGTGTCACTGTCTAGTTAAACACATGTAAGATCAGCGTCACTGTCAGTAAAACACATGTAAGATCAGCATCACTGTTTAGTAAAACACATGTAAGATCAGCGTCACTGTCTAGTAAAACACATGTAAGATCAGTGTCACTGTCTAGTAAAACACATGTAAGATCAGCGTCACTGTCTAGTAAAACACATGTAAGATCAGCGTCACTGTCTAGTAAAACACATGTAAGATCAGCGTCACTGTCTAGTAAAACACATGTAAGATCAGTGTCACTGTCTAGTAAAACACATGTAAGATCAGCGTCACTGTCTAGTAAAACACATGTAAGATCAGCATCACTGTTTAGTAAAACACATGTAAGATCAGCGTCACTGTCTAGTAAAACACATGTAAGATCAGTGTCACTGTCTAGTAAAACACATGTAAGATCAGCGTCACTGTCTAGTAAAACACATGTAAGATCAGCGTCACTGTCTAGTAAAACACATGTAAGATCAGCGTCACTGTCTAGTAAAACACATGTAAGATCAGCGTCACTGTCTAGTAAAACACATGTAAGATCAGCGTCACTGTCTAGTAAAACACATGTAAGATCAGCGTCACTGTCTAGAAAACACATGTAAGATCAGCGTCACTGTCTAGTAAAACACATGTGAGATCAGCGTCACTGTCTAGTTAAACACATGTAAGATCAGCGTCACTGTCTAGTAAAACACATGTAAGATCAGCGTCACTGTCTAGTAAAACACATGTAAGATCAGTGTCACTGTCTAGTAAAACACATGTAAGATCAGCGTCACTGTCTAGTAAAACACATGTGAGATCAGCGTCACTGTCTAGTAAAACACAAGTAAGATCAGCGTCACTGTCTAGTAAAACGCATGTGAGATCAGCGTCACTGTCTAGTAAAACACATGTAAGATCAGTGTCATCTGTCTAGTAAAACACATGTAAGATCAGTGTCATCTATCTAGTAAAACACATGTAAGATCAGTGTCACTGTCTAGTAAAACACATGTAAGATCAGTGTCATCTGTCTAGTAAAACACATGTAAGATCAGTGTCACTGTCTAGTTAAACACATGTAAGATCAGCGTCACTGTCTAGTAAAACACATGTACGATCAGCGTCACTGTCTAGTAAAACACATGTGAGATCAGTGTCACTGTCTAGTAAAACACATGTAAGATCAGCGTCACTGTCTAGTAAAACACATGTAAGATCAGCGTCACTGTCTAGTAAAACACATGTAAGATCAGCGTCACTGTCTAGTAAAACACATGTGAGATCAGCGTCACTGTCTAGTAAAACACATGTAAGATCAGTGTCATCTGTCTAGTAAAACACATGTAAGATCAGTGTCATCTATCTAGTAAAACACATGTAAGATCAGTGTCACTGTCTAGTAAAACACATGTAAGATCAGTGTCACTGTCTAGTAAAACACATGTAAGATCAGTGTCACTGTCTAGTTAAACACATGTAAGATCAGCGTCACTGTCTAGTAAAACACATGTAAGATCAGTGTCACTGTCTAGTTAAACACATGTAAGATCAGCGTCACTGTCTAGTAAAACACATGTAAGATCAGCGTCACTGTCTAGTAAAACACATGTAAGATCATCGTCACTGTCTAGTAAAACACATGTAAGATCAGCGTCACTGTCTAGTAAAACACATGTAAGATCATCGTCACTGTCTAGTAAAACACATGTAAGATCAGCGTCACTGTCTAGTAAAACACATGTAAGATAAGCGTCACTGTCTAGTAAAACACATGTAAGATCAGCGTCACTGTCTAGTAAAACACATGTAAGATCATCGTCACTGTCTAGTAAAACACATGTAAGATCAGCGTCACTGTCTAGTAAAACACATGTAAGATCAGCGTCACTGTCTAGAAAAACAGATGTAAGATCAGCGTCACTGTCTAGTAAAACACATGTGAGATCAGCGTCACTGTCTAGTTAAACACATGTAAGATCAGCGTCACTGTCTAGTAAAACACATGTACGATCAGCGTCACTGTCTAGTAAAACACATGTGAGATCAGCGTCACTGTCTAGTAAAACACATGTAAGATCAGCGTCACTGTCTAGTAAAACACATGTGAGATCAGCGTCACTGTCTAGTAAAACACAAGTAAGATCAGCGTCACTGTCTAGTAAAACACATGTGAGATCAGTGTCACTGTCTAGTTAAACACATGTAAGATCAGCGTCACTGTCTAGTAAAACACATGTAAGATCAGTGTCACTGTCTAGTTAAACACATGTAAGATCAGCGTCACTGTCTAGTAAAACACATGTAAGATCAGCGTCACTGTCTAGTAAAACACATGTAAGATCATCGTCACTGTCTAGTAAAACACATGTAAGATCAGCGTCACTGTCTAGTAAAACACATGTAAGATCATCGTCACTGTCTAGTAAAACACATGTAAGATAAGCGTCACTGTCTAGTAAAACACATGTAAGATCAGCGTCACTGTCTAGTAAAACACATGTAAGATCATCGTCACTGTCTAGTAAAACACATGTAAGATCAGCGTCACTGTCTAGTAAAACACATGTAAGATCAGCGTCACTGTCTAGTAAAACACATGTAAGATCAGCGTCACTGTCTAGAAAAACAGATGTAAGATCAGCGTCACTGTCTAGTAAAACACATGTGAGATCAGCGTCACGGTCTAGTAAAACACATGTATGATCAGCCTCACTGTCTAGTAAAACACATGTAAGATCACATTTACATTTACATTTAGTCATTTGGCAGACGCTTTTATCCAAAGCGACTTACAGTGCACTTATTACAGGGACAATCCCCCTGGAGCAACATGGAGTAAAGTGTCTTGCTCAAGGACACACTGGTGGTGGCTGCTGGGATCGAACCAGCAACCTTCGATTTACCAGTTCAGTGGTTTAACCCACTAGACCACCATCTCCATGTGTTTTACTAGATCAGTGTCACTGTCTAGTAAAACACATGTAAGATCAGCGTCACTGTCTAGTAAAACACATGTAAGATCAGCGTCACTGTCTAGTAAAACACATGTGAGATCAGCGTCACTGTCTAGTAAAACACATGTAAGATCATCGTCACTGTCTAGTAAAACACATGTAAGATCAGCGTCACTGTCTAGTAAAACACATGTAAGATCAGCGTCACTGTCTAGTAAAACACATGTAAGATCAGCGTCACTGTCTAGAAAACACATGTAAGATCAGCGTCACTGTCTAGTAAAACACATGTAAGATCAGTGTCACTGTCTAGTAAAACACATGTAAGATCAGTGTCATCTGTCTAGTAAAACACATGTAAGATCAGTGTCACTGTCTAGTAAAACACATGTAAGATCAGTGTCATCTGTCTAGTAAAACACATGTAAGATCAGTGTCACTGTCTAGTTAAACACATGTAAGATCAGCGTCACTGTCTAGTAAAACACATGTAAGATCAGTGTCACTGTCTAGTTAAACACATGTAAGATCAGCGTCACTGTCTAGTAAAACACATGTAAGATCAGTGTCACTGTCTAGTTAAACACATGTAAGATCAGCGTCACTGTCTAGTAAAACACATGTAAGATCAGCGTCACTGTCTAGTAAAACACATGTAAGATCATCGTCACTGTCTAGTAAAACACATGTAAGATCAGCGTCACTGTCTAGTAAAACACATGTAAGATCATCGTCACTGTCTAGTAAAACACATGTAAGATCAGCGTCACTGTCTAGTAAAACACATGTAAGATCAGCGTCACTGTCTAGTAAAACACATGTAAGATCAGCGTCACTGTCTAGTAAAACACATGTAAGATCATCGTCACTGTCTAGTAAAACACATGTAAGATCAGCGTCACTGTCTAGTAAAACACATGTAAGATCAGCGTCACTGTCTAGAAAAACACATGTAAGATCAGCGTCACTGTCTAGTAAAACACATGTGAGATCAGCGTCACTGTCTAGTTAAACACATGTAAGATCAGCGTCACTGTCTAGTAAAACACATGTACGATCAGCGTCACTGTCTAGTAAAACACATGTGAGATCAGCGTCACTGTCTAGTAAAACACATGTAAGATCAGCGTCACTGTCTAGTAAAACACATGTGAGATCAGCGTCACTGTCTAGTAAAACACAAGTAAGATCAGCGTCACTGTCTAGTAAAACACATGTGAGATCAGTGTCACTGTCTAGTTAAACACATGTAAGATCAGCGTCACTGTCTAGTAAAACACATGTAAGATCAGTGTCACTGTCTAGTTAAACACATGTAAGATCAGCGTCACTGTCTAGTAAAACACATGTAAGATCAGCGTCACTGTCTAGTAAAACACATGTAAGATCATCGTCACTGTCTAGTAAAACACATGTAAGATCAGCGTCACTGTCTAGTAAAACACATGTAAGATCATCGTCACTGTCTAGTAAAACACATGTAAGATAAGCGTCACTGTCTAGTAAAACACATGTAAGATCAGCGTCACTGTCTAGTAAAACACATGTAAGATCATCGTCACTGTCTAGTAAAACACATGTAAGATCAGCGTCACTGTCTAGTAAAACACATGTAAGATCAGCGTCACTGTCTAGTAAAACACATGTAAGATCAGCGTCACTGTCTAGTAAAACACATGTAAGATCAGCGTCACTGTCTAGTAAAACACATGTGAGATCAGCGTCACTGTCTAGTAAAACACATGTATGATCAGCCTCACTGTCTAGTAAAACACATGTAAGATCACATTTACATTTACATTTAGTCATTTGGCAGACGCTTTTATCCAAAGCGACTTACAGTGCACTTATTACAGGGACAATCCCCCTGGAGCAACATGGAGTAAAGTGTCTTGCTCAAGGACACACTGGTGGTGGCTGCTGGGATCGAACCAGCAACCTTCGATTTACCAGTTCAGTGGTTTAACCCACTAGACCACCATCTCCATGTGTTTTACTAGATCAGTGTCACTGTCTAGTAAAACACATGTAAGATCAGCGTCACTGTCTAGTAAAACACATGTAAGATCAGCGTCACTGTCTAGTAAAACACATGTGAGATCAGCGTCACTGTCTAGTAAAACACATGTAAGATCATCGTCACTGTCTAGTAAAACACATGTAAGATCAGCGTCACTGTCTAGTAAAACACATGTAAGATCAGCGTCACTGTCTAGTAAAACACATGTAAGATCAGCGTCACTGTCTAGAAAAACACATGTAAGATCAGCGTCACTGTCTAGTAAAACACATGTAAGATCAGCGTCACTGTCTAGTAAAACACATGTAAGATCAGTGTCATCTGTCTAGTAAAACACATGTAAGATCAGTGTCACTGTCTAGTAAAACACATGTAAGATCAGTGTCACTGTCTAGTAAAACACATGTAAGATCAGTGTCACTGTCTAGTAAAACACATGTAAGATCAGTGTCACTGTCTAGTTAAACACATGTAAGATCAGCGTCACTGTCTAGTAAAACACATGTAAGATCAGTGTCACTGTCTAGTTAAACACATGTAAGATCAGCGTCACTGTCTAGTAAAACACATGTAAGATCAGCGTCACTGTCTAGTAAAACACATGTAAGATCATCGTCACTGTCTAGTAAAACACATGTAAGATCAGCGTCACTGTCTAGTAAAACACATGTAAGATCATCGTCACTGTCTAGTAAAACACATGTAAGATCAGCGTCACTGTCTAGTAAAACACATGTAAGATCAGCGTCACTGTCTAGTAAAACACATGTAAGATCATCGTCACTGTCTAGTAAAACACATGTAAGATCAGCGTCACTGTCTAGTAAAACACATGTAAGATCAGCGTCACTGTCTAGTAAAACACATGTAAGATCAGCGTCACTGTCTAGAAAAACACATGTAAGATCAGCGTCACTGTCTAGTAAAACACATGTGAGATCAGCGTCACTGTCTAGTTAAACACATGTAAGATCAGCGTCACTGTCTAGTAAAACACATGTAAGATCAGCGTCACTGTCTAGTAAAACACATGTGAGATCAGTGTCACTGTCTAGTAAAACACATGTAAGATCAGCGTCACTGTCTAGTAAAACACATGTGAGATCAGCGTCACTGTCTAGTAAAACACATGTAAGATCAGCGTCACTGTCTAGTAAAACACATGTGAGATCAGCGTCACTGTCTAGTAAAACACATGTAAGATCAGCGTCACTGTCTAGTAAAACACATGTAAGATCAGCGTCACTGTCTAGTAAAACACATGTAAGATCAGCGTCACTGTCTAGTAAAACACATGTAAGATCAGCGTCACTGTCTAGTAAAACACATGTAAGATCAGTGTCACTGTCTAGTAAAACACATGTAAGATCAGCGTCACTGTCTAGTAAAACACATGTGAGATCAGCGTCACTGTCTAGTAAAACACATGTATGATCAGCCTCACTGTCTAGTAAAACACATGTAAGATCACATTTACAATTACATTTAGTCAGTTGGCAGACGCTTTTATCCAAAGCGACTTACAGTGCACTTATTACAGGGACAATCCCCCTGGAGCAACATGGAGTAAAGTGTCTTGCTCAAGGACACACTGGTGGTGGCTGCTGGGATCGAACCAGCAACCTTCGATTTACCAGTTCAGTGGTTTAACCCACTAGACCACCATCTCCATGTGTTTTACTAGATCAGTGTCACTGTCTAGTAAAACACATGTAAGATCAGTGTCATCTGTCTAGTAAAACACATGTAAGATCAGTGTCATCTATCTAGTAAAACACATGTAAGATCAGTGTCACTGTCTAGTAAAACACATGTAAGATCAGTGTCATCTGTCTAGTAAAACACATGTAAGATCAGTGTCACTGTCTAGTTAAACACATGTAAGATCAGCGTCACTGTCTAGTAAAACACATGTAAGATCAGTGTCACTGTCTAGTTAAACACATGTAAGATCAGCGTCACTGTCTAGTAAAACACATGTAAGATCAGCGTCACTGTCTAGTAAAACACATGTAAGATCAGCGTCACTGTCTAGTAAAACACATGTAAGATCAGCGTCACTGTCTAGTAAAACACATGTAAGATCAGCATCACTGTCTAGTAAAACACATGTAAGATCAGCGTCACTGTCTAGTAAAACACATGTAAGATCAGTGTCACTGTCTAGTAAAACACATGTAAGATCAGCGTCACTGTCTAGTAAAACACATGTAAGATCAGCGTCACTGTCTAGTAAAACACATGTAAGATCAGCGTCACTGTCTAGTAAAACACATGTAAGATCAGTGTCACTGTCTAGTAAAACACATGTAAGATCAGTGTCACTGTCTAGTAAAACACATGTAAGATCAGAGTCATCTGTCTAGTAAAACACATGTAAGATCAGTGTCACTGTCTAGTTAAACACATGTAAGATCAGCGTCACTGTCTAGTAAAACACATGTAAGATCAGTGTCACTGTCTAGTTAAACACATGTAAGATCAGCGTCACTGTCTAGTAAAACACATGTAAGATCAGCGTCACTGTCTAGTAAAACACATGTAAGATCAGCGTCACTGTCTAGTAAAACACATGTAAGATCAGCGTCACTGTCTAGTAAAACACATGTAAGATCATCGTCACTGTCTAGTAAAACACATGTAAGATCAGCGTCACTGTCTAGTAAAACACATGTAAGATCATCGTCACTGTCTAGTAAAACACATGTAAGATCAGCGTCACTGTCTAGTAAAACACATGTAAGATCAGCGTCACTGTCTAGTAAAACACATGTAAGATCATCGTCACTGTCTAGTAAAACACATGTAAGATCAGCGTCACTGTCTAGTAAAACACATGTAAGATCAGCGTCACTGTCTAGAAAAACACATGTAAGATCAGCGTCACTGTCTAGTAAAACACATGTAAGATCAGCGTCACTGTCTAGTTAAACACATGTAAGATCAGCGTCACTGTCTAGAAAAACACATGTAAGATCAGTGTCATCTGTCTAGTAAAACACATGTGAGATCAGCGTCACTGTCTAGTTAAACACATGTAAGATCAGCGTCACTGTCTAGTAAAACACATGTACGATCAGCGTCACTGTCTAGTAAAACACATGTGAGATCAGTGTCACTGTCTAGTAAAACACATGTAAGATCAGCGTCACTGTCTAGTAAAACACATGTGAGATCAGCGTCACTGTCTAGTAAAACACAAGTAAGATCAGCGTCACTGTCTAGTAAAACACATGTGAGATCAGCGTCACTGTCTAGTAAAACACATGTAAGATCAGCGTCACTGTCTAGTAAAACACATGTGAGATCAGCGTCACTGTCTAGTAAAACACATGTAAGATCAGCGTCACTGTCTAGTAAAACACATGTAAGATCAGCGTCACTGTCTAGTAAAACACATGTAAGATCAGCGTCACTGTCTAGTAAAACACATGTAAGATCAGCGTCACTGTCTAGTAAAACACATGTAAGATCAGTGTCACTGTCTAGTAAAACACATGTAAGATCAGCGTCACTGTCTAGTAAAACACATGTGAGATCAGCGTCACTGTCTAGTAAAACACATGTATGATCAGCCTCACTGTCTAGTAAAACACATGTAAGATCACATTTACATTTACATTTAGTCATTTGGCAGACGCTTTTATCCAAAGCGACTTACAGTGCACTTATTACAGGGACAATCCCCCTGGAGCAACATGGAGTAAAGTGTCTTGCTCAAGGACACACTGGTGGTGGCTGCTGGGATCGAACCAACAACCTTCGATTTACCAGTTCAGTGGTTTAACCCACTAGACCACCATCTCCATGTGTTTTACTAGATCAGTGTCACTGTCTAGTAAAACACATGTAAGATCAGTGTCATCTGTCTAGTAAAACACATGTAAGATCAGTGTCATCTGTCTAGTAAAACACATGTAAGATCAGTGTCACTGTCTAGTAAAACACATGTAAGATCAGTGTCATCTGTCTAGTAAAACACATGTAAGATCAGTGTCACTGTCTCGTTAAACACATGTAAGATCAGCGTCACTGTCCAGTAAAACACATGTAAGATCAGTGTCACTGTCTAGTAAAACACATGTAAGATCAGTGTCATCTGTCTAGTAAAACACATGTAAGATCAGTGTCACTGTCTAGTAAAACACATGTAAGATCAGTGTCATCTGTCTAGTAAAACACATGTAAGATCAGTGTCACTGTCTAGTTAAACACATGTAAGATCAGCGTCACTGTCCAGTAAAACACATGTAAGATCAGCGTCACTGTCTAGTAAAACACATGTAAGATCAGCATCACTGTTTAGTAAAACACATGTAAGATCAGCGTCACTGTCTAGTAAAACACATGTAAGATCAGCGTCACTGTCTAGTAAAACACATGTAAGATCAGCGTCACTGTCTAGTAAAACACATGTACGATCAGCGTCACTGTCTAGTTAAACACATGTAAGATCAGCGTCACTGTCCAGTAAAACACATGTAAGATCAGCATCACTGTTTAGTAAAACACATGTAAGATCAGCGTCACTGTCTAGTAAAACACATGTAAGATCAGTGTCACTGTCTAGTAAAACACATGTAAGATCAGCGTCACTGTCTAGTAAAACACATGTAAGATCAGCGTCACTGTCTAGTAAAACACATGTAAGATCAGTGTCACTGTCTAGTAAAACACATGTAAGATCAGCGTCACTGTCTAGTAAAACACATGTAAGATCAGCGTCACTGTCTAGTAAAACACATGTAAGATCAGCGTCACTGTCTAGTAAAACACATGTAAGATCAGTGTCATCTGTCTAGTAAAACACATGTAAGATCAGCGTCACTGTCTAGTAAAACACATGTAAGATCAGTGTCACTGTCTAGTAAAACACATGTAAGATCAGCGTCACTGTCTAGTAAAACACATGTAAGATCAGCGTCACTGTCTAGTAAAACACATGTAAGATCAGCGTCACTGTCTAGTAAAACACATGTGAGATCAGCGTCACTGTCTAGTAAAACACATGTAAGATCAGTGTCATCTGTCTAGTAAAACACATGTAAGATCAGTGTCATCTGTCTAGTAAAACACATGTAAGATCAGTGTCACTGTCTAGTAAAACACATGTAAGATCAGTGTCATCTGTCTAGTAAAACACATGTAAGATCAGTGTCACTGTCTAGTTAAACACATGTAAGATCAGCGTCACTGTCTAGTAAAACACATGTAAGATCAGTGTCACTGTCTAGTTAAACACATGTAAGATCAGCGTCACTGTCTAGTAAAACACATGTAAGATCAGCGTCACTGTCTAGTAAAACACATGTAAGATCATCGTCACTGTCTAGTAAAACACATGTAAGATCAGCGTCACTGTCTAGTAAAACACATGTAAGATCATCGTCACTGTCTAGTAAAACACATGTAAGATAAGCGTCACTGTCTAGTAAAACACATGTAAGATCAGCGTCACTGTCTAGTAAAACACATGTAAGATCATCGTCACTGTCTAGTAAAACACATGTAAGATCAGCGTCACTGTCTAGTAAAACACATGTAAGATCAGCGTCACTGTCTAGAAAAACAGATGTAAGATCAGCGTCACTGTCTAGTAAAACACATGTAAGATCAGCGTCACTGTCTAGTTAAACACATGTGAGATCAGCGTCACTGTCTAGTAAAACACATGTAAGATCAGTGTCACTGTCTAGTAAAACACATGTAAGATCAGTGTCACTGTCTAGTAAAACACATGTAAGATCAGTGTCACTGTCTAGTTAAACACATGTAAGATCAGCGTCACTGTCTAGTAAAACACATGTAAGATCAGTGTCACTGTCTAGTAAAACACATGTAAGATCAGTGTCACTGTCTAGTAAAACACATGTAAGATCAGTGTCACTGTCTAGTAAAACACATGTAAGATCAGTGTCACTGTCTAGTAAAACACATGTAAGATCAGTGTCACTGTCTAGTAAAACACATGTAAGATCAGCGTCACTGTCTAGTAAAACACATGTAAGATCAGCGTCACTGTCTAGTAAAACACATGTAAGATCAGCGTCACTGTCTAGTAAAACACATGTAAGATCAGCGTCACTGTCTAGTAAAACACATGTAAGATCAGCGTCACTGTCTAGTAAAACACATGTAAGATCAGCGTCACTGTCTAGTAAAACACATGTAAGATCAGCGTCACTGTCTAGTTAAACACATGTAAGATCAGCGTCACTGTCCAGTAAAACACATGTAAGATCAGCGTCACTGTCTAGTAAAACACATGTAAGATCAGCGTCACTGTCTAGTAAAACACATGTAAGATCAGTGTCACTGTCTAGTAAAACACATGTAAGATCAGCGTCACTGTCTAGTAAAACACATGTAAGATCAGCGTCACTGTCTAGTAAAACACATGTAAGATCAGTGTCACTGTCTAGTAAAACACATGTAAGATCAGCGTCACTGTCTAGTAAAACACATGTAAGATCAGCATCACTGTCTAGTAAAACACATGTAAGATCAGCGTCACTGTCTAGTAAAACACATGTAAGATCAGTGTCACTGTCTAGTAAAACACATGTAAGATCAGCGTCACTGTCTAGTAAAACACATGTAAGATCAGTGTCACTGTCTAGTAAAACACATGTAAGATCAGCGTCACTGTCTAGTAAAACACATGTAAGATCAGCGTCACTGTCTAGTAAAACACATGTAAGATCAGCGTCACTGTCTAGTAAAACACATGTAAGATCAGCGTCACTGTCTAGTAAAACACATGTAAGATCAGTGTCACTGTCTAGTAAAACACATGTAAGATCAGTGTCATCTGTCTAGTAAAACACATGTAAGATCAGTGTCACTGTCTAGTAAAACACATGTAAGATCAGTGTCACTGTCTAGTAAAACACATGTAAGATCAGTGTCACTGTCTAGTAAAACACATGTAAGATCAGCGTCACTGTCTAGTAAAACACATGTAAGATCAGTGTCACTGTCTAGTTAAACACATGTAAGATCAGCGTCACTGTCTAGTAAAACACATGTAAGATCAGCGTCACTGTCTAGTAAAACACATGTAAGATCATCGTCACTGTCTAGTAAAACACATGTAAGATCAGCGTCACTGTCTAGTAAAACACATGTAAGATCATCGTCACTGTCTAGTAAAACACATGTAAGATAAGCGTCACTGTCTAGTAAAACACATGTAAGATCAGCGTCACTGTCTAGTAAAACACATGTAAGATCATCGTCACTGTCTAGTAAAACACATGTAAGATCAGCGTCACTGTCTAGTAAAACACATGTAAGATCAGCGTCACTGTCTAGAAAAACAGATGTAAGATCAGCGTCACTGTCTAGTAAAACACATGTAAGATCAGCGTCACTGTCTAGTTAAACACATGTAAGATCAGCGTCACTGTCTAGAAAAACAGATGTAAGATCAGCGTCACTGTCTAGTAAAACACATGTGAGATCAGCGTCACTGTCTAGTTAAACACATGTAAGATCAGCGTCACTGTCTAGTAAAACACATGTACGATCAGCGTCACTGTCTAGTAAAACACATGTGAGATCAGTGTCACTGTCTAGTAAAACACATGTAAGATCAGCGTCACTGTCTAGTAAAACACATGTGAGATCAGCGTCACTGTCTAGTAAAACACATGTAAGATCAGCGTCACTGTCTAGTAAAACACATGTGAGATCAGCGTCACTGTCTAGTAAAACACATGTAAGATCAGCGTCACTGTCTAGTAAAACACATGTGAGATCAGCGTCACTGTCTAGTAAAACACATGTAAGATCAGCGTCACTGTCTAGTAAAACACATGTAAGATCAGCGTCACTGTCTAGTAAAACACATGTAAGATCAGCGTCACTGTCTAGTAAAACACATGTAAGATCAGCGTCACTGTCTAGTAAAACACATGTAAGATCAGTGTCACTGTCTAGTAAAACACATGTAAGATCAGCGTCACTGTCTAGTAAAACACATGTGAGATCAGCGTCACTGTCTAGTAAAACACATGTATGATCAGCCTCACTGTCTAGTAAAACACATGTAAGATCACATTTACATTTACATTTAGTCATTTGGCAGACGCTTTTATCCAAAGCGACTTACAGTGCACTTATTACAGGGACAATCCCCCTGGAGCAACATGGAGTAAAGTGTCTTGCTCAAGGACACACTGGTGGTGGCTGCTGGGATCGAACCAACAACCTTCGATTTACCAGTTCAGTGGTTTAACCCACTAGACCACCATCTCCATGTGTTTTACTAGATCAGTGTCACTGTCTAGTAAAACACATGTAAGATCAGTGTCATCTGTCTAGTAAAACACATGTAAGATCAGTGTCATCTGTCTAGTAAAACACATGTAAGATCAGTGTCACTGTCTAGTAAAACACATGTAAGATCAGTGTCATCTGTCTAGTAAAACACATGTAAGATCAGTGTCACTGTCTCGTTAAACACATGTAAGATCAGCGTCACTGTCCAGTAAAACACATGTAAGATCAGTGTCACTGTCTAGTAAAACACATGTAAGATCAGTGTCATCTGTCTAGTAAAACACATGTAAGATCAGTGTCACTGTCTAGTAAAACACATGTAAGATCAGTGTCATCTGTCTAGTAAAACACATGTAAGATCAGTGTCACTGTCTAGTTAAACACATGTAAGATCAGCGTCACTGTCCAGTAAAACACATGTAAGATCAGCGTCACTGTCTAGTAAAACACATGTAAGATCAGCATCACTGTTTAGTAAAACACATGTAAGATCAGCGTCACTGTCTAGTAAAACACATGTAAGATCAGCGTCACTGTCTAGTAAAACACATGTAAGATCAGCGTCACTGTCTAGTAAAACACATGTACGATCAGCGTCACTGTCTAGTTAAACACATGTAAGATCAGCGTCACTGTCCAGTAAAACACATGTAAGATCAGCATCACTGTTTAGTAAAACACATGTAAGATCAGCGTCACTGTCTAGTAAAACACATGTAAGATCAGTGTCACTGTCTAGTAAAACACATGTAAGATCAGCGTCACTGTCTAGTAAAACACATGTAAGATCAGCGTCACTGTCTAGTAAAACACATGTAAGATCAGTGTCACTGTCTAGTAAAACACATGTAAGATCAGCGTCACTGTCTAGTAAAACACATGTAAGATCAGCATCACTGTTTAGTAAAACACATGTAAGATCAGCGTCACTGTCTAGTAAAACACATGTAAGATCAGTGTCATCTGTCTAGTAAAACACATGTAAGATCAGCGTCACTGTCTAGTAAAACACATGTAAGATCAGTGTCACTGTCTAGTAAAACACATGTAAGATCAGCGTCACTGTCTAGTAAAACACATGTAAGATCAGCGTCACTGTCTAGTAAAACACATGTAAGATCAGCGTCACTGTCTAGTAAAACACATGTGAGATCAGCGTCACTGTCTAGTAAAACACATGTAAGATCAGTGTCATCTGTCTAGTAAAACACATGTAAGATCAGTGTCATCTGTCTAGTAAAACACATGTAAGATCAGTGTCACTGTCTAGTAAAACACATGTAAGATCAGTGTCATCTGTCTAGTAAAACACATGTAAGATCAGTGTCACTGTCTAGTTAAACACATGTAAGATCAGCGTCACTGTCTAGTAAAACACATGTAAGATCAGTGTCACTGTCTAGTTAAACACATGTAAGATCAGCGTCACTGTCTAGTAAAACACATGTAAGATCAGCGTCACTGTCTAGTAAAACACATGTAAGATCATCGTCACTGTCTAGTAAAACACATGTAAGATCAGCGTCACTGTCTAGTAAAACACATGTAAGATCATCGTCACTGTCTAGTAAAACACATGTAAGATCAGCGTCACTGTCTAGTAAAACACATGTAAGATCAGCGTCACTGTCTAGTAAAACACATGTAAGATCATCGTCACTGTCTAGTAAAACACATGTAAGATCAGCGTCACTGTCTAGTAAAACACATGTAAGATCAGCGTCACTGTCTAGTAAAACACATGTAAGATCAGCGTCACTGTCTAGAAAAACACATGTAAGATCAGCGTCACTGTCTAGTAAAACACATGTGAGATCAGCGTCACTGTCTAGTTAAACACATGTAAGATCAGCGTCACTGTCTAGTAAAACACATGTAAGATCAGCGTCACTGTCTAGTAAAACACATGTAAGATCAGTGTCACTGTCTAGTAAAACACATGTAAGATCAGCGTCACTGTCTAGTAAAACACATGTAAGATCAGCGTCACTGTCTAGTAAAACACATGTAAGATCAGCGTCACTGTCTAGTAAAACACATGTAAGATCAGCGTCACTGTCTAGTAAAACACATGTAAGATCAGCGTCACTGTCTAGTAAAACACATGTAAGATCAGCGTCACTGTCTAGTAAAACACATGTAAGATCAGCGTCACTGTCTAGTAAAACACATGTAAGATCAGCGTCACTGTCTAGTAAAACACATGTAAGATCAGTGTCACTGTCTAGTAAAACACATGTAAGATCAGCGTCACTGTCTAGTAAAACACATGTAAGATCAGCGTCACTGTCTAGTTAAACACATGTAAGATCAGCGTCACTGTCTAGTAAAACACATGTAAGATCAGCGTCACTGTCTAGTAAAACACATGTAAGATCAGCGTCACTGTCTAGTAAAACACATGTAAGATCAGTGTCACTGTCTAGTAAAACACATGTAAGATCAGCGTCACTGTCTAGTAAAACACATGTAAGATCAGCGTCACTGTCTAGTAAAACACATGTAAGATCAGTGTCACTGTCTAGTAAAACACATGTAAGATCAGCGTCACTGTCTAGTAAAACACATGTAAGATCAGCATCACTGTTTAGTAAAACACATGTAAGATCAGCGTCACTGTCTAGTAAAACACATGTAAGATCAGTGTCATCTATCTAGTAAAACACATGTAAGATCAGCGTCACTGTCTAGTAAAACACATGTATGATCAGCCTCACTGTCTAGTAAAACACATGTAAGATCACATTTACAATTACATTTAGTCATTTGGCAGACGCTTTTATCCAAAGCGACTTACAGTGCACTTATTACAGGGACAATCCCCCTGGAGCAACATGGAGTAAAGTGTCTTGCTCAAGGACACACTGGTGGTGGCTGCTGGGATCGAACCAGCAACCTTCGATTTACCAGTTCAGTGGTTTAACCCACTAGACCACCATCTCCATGTTTTTACTAGATCAGTGTCACTGTCTAGTAAAACACATGTAAGATCAGTGTCATCTGTCTAGTAAAACACATGTAAGATCAGTGTCATCTATCTAGTAAAACACATGTAAGATCAGTGTCACTGTCTAGTAAAACACATGTAAGATCAGTGTCATCTGTCTAGTAAAACACATGTAAGATCAGTGTCACTGTCTAGTTAAACACATGTAAGATCAGCGTCACTGTCTAGTAAAACACATGTAAGATCAGAGTCACTGTCTAGTAAAACACATGTAAGATCAGCGTCACTGTCTAGTAAAACACATGTAAGATCAGCGTCACTGTCTAGTAAAACACATGTAAGATCAGCGTCACTGTCTAGTAAAACACATGTAAGATCAGCATCACTGTTTAGTAAAACACATGTAAGATCAGCGTCACTGTCTAGTAAAACACATGTAAGATCAGTGTCACTGTCTAGTAAAACACATGTAAGATCAGCGTCACTGTCTAGTAAAACACATGTAAGATCAGCGTCACTGTCTAGTAAAACACATGTAAGATCAGTGTCACTGTCTAGTAAAACACATGTAAGATCAGCGTCACTGTCTAGTAAAACACATGTAAGATCAGCGTCACTGTCTAGTAAAACACATGTAAGATCAGCGTCACTGTCTAGTAAAACACATGTAAGATCAGCGTCACTGTCTAGTAAAACACATGTAAGATCAGTGTCATCTGTCTAGTAAAACACATGTAAGATCAGCGTCACTGTCTAGTAAAACACATGCAAGATCAGCATCACTGTTTAGTAAAACACATGTAAGATCAGCGTCACTGTCTAGAAAAACAGATGTAAGATCAGCGTCACTGTCTAGTAAAACACATGTGAGATCAGCGTCACTGTCTAGTTAAACACATGTAAGATCAGCGTCACTGTCTAGTAAAACACATGTACGATCAGCGTCACTGTCTAGTAAAACACATGTGAGATCAGTGTCACTGTCTAGTAAAACACATGTAAGATCAGCGTCACTGTCTAGTAAAACACATGTGAGATCAGCGTCACTGTCTAGTAAAACACATGTGAGATCAGCGTCACTGTCTAGTAAAACACAAGTAAGATCAGCGTCACTGTCTAGTAAAACACATGTGAGATCAGCGTCACTGTCTAGTAAAACACATGTAAGATCAGTGTCATCTATCTAGTAAAACACATGTAAGATCAGTGTCACTGTCTAGTAAAACACATGTAAGATCAGTGTCATCTGTCTAGTAAAACACATGTAAGATCAGTGTCACTGTCTAGTTAAACACATGTAAGATCAGCGTCACTGTCTAGTAAAACACATGTAAGATCATCGTCACTGTCTAGTAAAACACATGTAAGATAAGCGTCACTGTCTAGTAAAACACATGTAAGATCAGCGTCACTGTCTAGTAAAACACATGTAAGATCAGTGTCATCTATCTAGTAAAACACATGTAAGATCAGTGTCACTGTCTAGTAAAACACATGTAAGATCAGTGTCATCTGTCTAGTAAAACACATGTAAGATCAGTGTCACTGTCTAGTTAAACACATGTAAGATCAGCGTCACTGTCTAGTAAAACACATGTAAGATCATCGTCACTGTCTAGTAAAACACATGTAAGATCAGCGTCACTGTCTAGTAAAACACATGTAAGATCAGCGTCACTGTCTAGTAAAACACATGTAAGATCATCGTCACTGTCTAGTAAAACACATGTAAGATCAGCGTCACTGTCTAGTAAAACACATGTAAGATCAGCGTCACTGTCTAGAAAAACAGATGTAAGATCAGCGTCACTGTCTAGTAAAACACATGTGAGATCAGCGTCACTGTCTAGTTAAACACATGTAAGATCAGCGTCACTGTCTAGTAAAACACATGTACGATCAGCGTCACTGTCTAGTAAAACACATGTGAGATCAGTGTCACTGTCTAGTAAAACACATGTAAGATCAGCATCACTGTCTAGTAAAACACATGTGAGATCAGCGTCACTGTCTAGTAAAACACAAGTAAGATCAGCGTCACTGTCTAGTAAAACACATGTGAGATCAGCGTCACTGTCTAGTAAAACACATGTAAGATCAGCGTCACTGTCTAGTAAAACACATGTGAGATCAGCGTCACTGTCTAGTAAAACACATGTAAGATCAGCGTCACTGTCTAGTAAAACACATGTAAGATCAGCGTCACTGTCTAGTAAAACACATGTAAGATCAGCGTCACTGTCTAGTAAAACACATGTAAGATCAGCGTCACTGTCTAGTAAAACACATGTAAGATCAGTGTCACTGTCTAGTAAAACACATGTAAGATCAGCGTCACTGTCTAGTAAAACACATGTGAGATCAGCGTCACTGTCTAGTAAAACACATGTATGATCAGCCTCACTGTCTAGTAAAACACATGTAAGATCACATTTACATTTACATTTAGTCATTTGGCAGACGCTTTTATCCAAAGCGACTTACAGTGCACTTATTACAGGGACAATCCCCCTGGAGCAACATGGAGTAAAGTGTCTTGCTCAAGGACACACTGGTGGTGGCTGCTGGGATCGAACCAGCAACCTTCGATTTACCAGTTCAGTGGTTTAACCCACTAGACCACCATCTCCATGTGTTTTACTAGATCAGTGTCACTGTCTAGTAAAACACATGTAAGATCAGTGTCATCTGTCTAGTAAAACACATGTAAGATCAGTGTCATCTGTCTAGTAAAACACATGTAAGATCAGTGTCACTGTCTAGTAAAACACATGTAAGATCAGTGTCATCTGTCTAGTAAAACACATGTAAGATCAGTGTCACTGTCTCGTTAAACACATGTAAGATCAGCGTCACTGTCCAGTAAAACACATGTAAGATCAGTGTCACTGTCTAGTAAAACACATGTAAGATCAGTGTCATCTGTCTAGTAAAACACATGTAAGATCAGTGTCACTGTCTAGTAAAACACATGTAAGATCAGTGTCATCTGTCTAGTAAAACACATGTAAGATCAGTGTCACTGTCTAGTTAAACACATGTAAGATCAGCGTCACTGTCCAGTAAAACACATGTAAGATCAGCGTCACTGTCTAGTAAAACACATGTAAGATCAGCATCACTGTTTAGTAAAACACATGTAAGATCAGCGTCACTGTCTAGTAAAACACATGTAAGATCAGTGTCACTGTCTAGTTAAACACATGTAAGATCAGCGTCACTGTCCAGTAAAACACATGTAAGATCAGCATCACTGTTTAGTAAAACACATGTAAGATCAGCGTCACTGTCTAGTAAAACACATGTAAGATCAGTGTCACTGTCTAGTAAAACACATGTAAGATCAGCGTCACTGTCTAGTAAAACACATGTAAGATCAGCGTCACTGTCTAGTAAAACACATGTAAGATCAGTGTCACTGTCTAGTAAAACACATGTAAGATCAGCGTCACTGTCTAGTAAAACACATGTAAGATCAGCATCACTGTTTAGTAAAACACATGTAAGATCAGCGTCACTGTCTAGTAAAACACATGTAAGATCAGTGTCATCTATCTAGTAAAACACATGTAAGATCAGCGTCACTGTCTAGTAAAACACATGTAAGATCAGTGTCACTGTCTAGTAAAACACATGTAAGATCAGCGTCACTGTCTAGTAAAACACATGTAAGATCAGCGTCACTGTCTAGTAAAACACATGTAAGATCAGTGTCACTGTCTAGTAAAACACATGTAAGATCAGCGTCACTGTCTAGTAAAACACATGTAAGATCAGCGTCACTGTCTAGTAAAACACATGTAAGATCAGCGTCACTGTCTAGTAAAACACATGTAAGATCAGCGTCACTGTCTAGTAAAACACATGTAAGATCAGTGTCATCTGTCTAGTAAAACACATGTAAGATCAGCGTCACTGTCTATTAAAACACATGTAAGATCAGAGTCACTGTCTAGTAAAACACATGTAAGATCAGTGTCACTGTCTAGTAAAACACATGTAAGATCAGCGTCACTGTCTAGTAAAACACATGTAAGATCAGCGTCACTGTCTAGTAAAACACATGTGAGATCAGCGTCACTGTCTAGTAAAACACATGTAAGATCAGTGTCACTGTCTAGTAAAACACATGTAAGATCAGTGTCACTGTCTATTAAAACACATGTAAGATCAGAGTCACTGTCTAGTAAAACACATGTAAGATCAGTGTCACTGTCTAGAAAAACACATGTAAGATCAGTGTCACTGTCTAGTAAAACACATGTAAGATCAGAGTCACTGTCTTTTAAACACATGTAAGATCAGCATCTCCGCCATTTTTTGACTAAAGGTTTCAGGCTTATCATCTAGTGTCTTTGGTAACGTGGATATGACGCCATTGACAGACGACTGCACAGCCCCTAGTCACTGGTTCAAATGACAATCTTCTCACGATTTACAAATAGTTGAAACATTTGATATATTGTAAATTCTCAAATGAATAAAATATATAACACTGGTCTAGTGGTTTGGGGATATTCTGCCGCAAAAAAACTTATTTTAGTTTCAAAATTTTCCCCTAAACTTTCAGAACTGTGGTCCCACCCCTGCCTGGTGATGAAAGTTACAGTACGAAAATAATAAAATATTTTAAAATACAAAATACAGTCTCGCAAAGTATTTAATTACAAATTACATTTGAGTATTTTTGTTAAGGAAAATACAAATATCAGAATACTCAAAAGTAATTAAATATGTATTTCAAATACATGTAATTAAAATACTATCATCTCTGATAATTGAGGCACTCAAATGAATCATTTCAGTATTTATTTAAGGTGTAAACACAATTACTTTTGCATATTTCATAAGAATGTTACAGAGGGTCATGATGGACTAAAAGTGCACGTAAAGGACTTCACTAGAGGACGTCCTCTCACAACAGATTCACAACAGGGGATTTATAGAATTACACGCAGCTAAAAGTCAAAGTAACAATTATACATGAAACCCCAGAGAACTGTTGACATGTTCACATGTATCTGAATGTATTTTTAGGAAATGTTCTGTGTCACATATTTGACTGATTTATGTCGTTCTACTTTGACGATTCTAGGTCAGGGACATGATGTTGCTGTCAGACCAATGTTTGCTGGGTAATATCTTCTAAATGGGAAGATTGTCAGCGTGTAGGATCATATCAGTTTATTGATGTCCTTAAAGCAAACTTATTTTTAATAAAAGTAAATAAAACTTTTTGGTTTCACTTGGGCTTTAAAATGTCAGTTTTGTACAACGTGAAAAAAGAAGAAAAGCAACATTTTATGAGTTTAAAATGTTAAGAGTAAAATATCAATCTATAAATGTGTCACATTTCAAAATATACTCATATAAACAAACTTAATGGAAATTAATCTGACTCTAAAAATTGCTGACATGTTATCTCCAGTTTAGTTGAGAATGACAGAATGACATATTAAGAGGTTGTTTTACCTCATGTTTCTTTAATGAAATTCTTAATAAATATTTGTGTTTGTACATTTTTATTTGTGCTTAATTTAGATGTTTTGGTTTAAATTATGCAATTACTGTATCATGTATATATGTATGTAGAAAGCATTTGGGAACCACTGATTTATTGTGTTGGATTTTCAATGTTTATTACAGAGACACATAAATCACACATTATAGTTTACTTTAAGTTTTTCTTTCTCTCTCTCTGCAGGATTGGATCTGAAGGTTGTGTTGCTCTGACTTCAGCTCTGAGATCAAACCCCTCACACCTGACAGAACTCAATCTGAACGGTAATAATCCAGGAGATTCAGGAGTGAAGCAGCTCTCTGATCTACTGAAGGATCCACAATGTAAACTACAGAAACTAGAGTGAGTGAAAGTGTTATTATGTCATTAGTAGAAAAAAATAAGAGATGTTTGTATATAAGGACGTGTAAATATCTTTCATCAACTTCAAGTCCTTGTGTTCAAAAGTTTATTTAAATTTGGACATTTTTAAACACATTTGTTTTTTATTTGGCTCTCGCAAGTAATTTCAGACTTAAACACATTTATTTTGTCTGTTATTGTAGAAGAGTTTTAAATCCAAAACCAGCAGTTTATATCTGTGAATGAATGTTTCAATCTCTGTCATGTGTTTCTCTATTAACTGACAATAATCCCACAAATATTATAAATCATGAATCATTTGCTGTAAGTGTGAAGAGTTTTTCTTTGTGTTACAGTCTGTCTGGTTGCAGTATTGGATCTGAAGGTTGTGTTGCTCTGACTTCAGCTCTGAGATCAAACCCCTCACACCTGACAGAACTCAATCTGAACTATAATAAACCAGGAGATTCAGGAGTGAAGCAGCTCTCTGATCTACTGAAGGATCCACAATGTAAACTACAGAAACTACAGTGAGTGAAAGTGTTATATTTTTATATAATTTTCAGACTTCATGTGCAAGTTTACTGAAGTCTGCAGGATTTTAAAATACAAACTCAGAGTTTTGTTTCAGTGTATTTAGTGAATACTCTCGTATACATTTACATTTAGTCATTAGGCAGACGCTTTTATCCAAAGCGACTTACATAGAGTTAGGGAGCAACAAGCGATATGTCATACAGGAGCCATAATACATTAGGTGCCAATACAAAGTTACTAGTTTCAATAAAAGCTAGACCACTACCTGTTGAGAGAAAGGGTTAGTGAGTTTTTTTATTTTTTATTTGTCAGATATTCATAGAAGAGTTGGGTTTTGAGTAGCTTTTTGAATGTTGTAAGAGATGTGGTTGACCGGACAGAGTTAGGAAGAATGTTCCACCAGGAAGGAGTTGTGAAGCGGAATGAAAGCGATTTACTGTCCTTATGAGAAGGCAATACAAGACGGCCCTGGTTTGCTGAATGCAGGGATCTTGATGGGGTGTAGGGTTGCAGGAGGGTGTGAAAGTACCCCGGTGCAGATCCAGTGATAGTCCTGTAGCCAAGCGTTAGTGACTAGAATCTGATGCGGGCTTCGACGGGCAGCCAGTGGAGAGAGATGAAAAGGGGTGTCACATGAGCCCTTTTGGGCTGTTGGAAGACGAGGCGTGCTGCTGCGTTCTGGACCAGCTGGAGCAGTTTGATAGCCTTTGCAGGAAGACCAGCAAAGAGCGCATTGCAGTAGTCCAACCTTGAGATTACCAGGGCCTGGACAAGGAGTTGTGCAGCATGCTCCTTGAGATAAGGTCTAACCTTTCTAATGTTGAATAAGGCGTATTGGCATGACCGTGTTGTCTTTGCAATGTGATCATTGAAGGACAGCTGTTCATCAAATATGACTCCGAGGTTCCTGGCTGTTTTGGAAGGAGTGATTGTAGTATTGCCAAGATGGATGTTGAGATCGTGTTGCACCGTAGGGTGCGCCGGAAACACAAGTAGTTCAGTCTTGGCAGGGTTCAGCTGGAGGTGATGCCCTTTAATCCAAGCTGAGATGTCCTCGAGGCAAGCTGTAATGCGAGCTCCTACGGTGGCATCGTCTGGTCGAAACGAGATGTAGATCTGGGTGTCATCAGCATAACAGAGATACGAGAAGCCATGAGCCTGTATGACGGATCCCAAGGATGTCATGTAGATGGAAAAAAGCAGCGTCCAAGTACCGATCCCTGAGGGACCCCAGTGATCAAGTGGTGAGCAGTGGACAGCGAGCCCCTCCATGACACCTTGAAGGATCTGTTGGATAGGTAGGATTTGAACCAGCGGAGAGGAGATCCTGAGATTCCTAACGATGACAGGGTTGCTTTCAGTATCTGGTGATTGACAGTGTCAAACGCTGCAGATAAGTCTAGCAGAATCAGGACCGAGGATTTAGATTCCGCCTTGGCTAGCCGTAGTGCTTCTGTGACTGATAGCAGTGCAGTCTCAGTGGAGTGGTTTATTTTGAAGCCAGACTGTTTGTCATCCAGTAGTTTGTTCTGGGATAGGTAGGAAGACACCTGGTTAAACGCTGCCCGTTCCAGTGTTTTTGAAATAAATGGTAGAAGAGAGACAGGTCTGTAACTGTCGGGAGTAGAGGGGTCCAACGTGGGTTTCTTCAGGAGGGGCATGACCTGGGCCTGTTTGAATGTGGATGGAAAAGTGCCGGTGAGCAGTGAAGTGATGATGAGTCCAGGTGTGAGTGTGCTGGATATGGCCTGAAGGAGATTGGAGGGTATTGGGTCAAGGGGACATGTGGTGGGGTGGCTCGAGAGAAGTCTGGTTACTTCAGTTTCCGTCAGTGGGGTGAAAGAGGAGAGCTCGATGGTTGAAGTGTGGGAGGTGTGTAACAAGGACTGAGGTACCGAGAATTGTTTGCTGATTGATTATGTTTTCTCAGTGAAAAACACCGCAAAGTCTTCGGCAGTCAAAGATGAAGTGGGAGGGGGAGGAGGGGGGCAAAGAAGAGAGTTAAATGTCTTGAAAAGCTGTCGAGTGTTAGGTGCATTGCTCACCTTGGTGGTATAAAAAGACATTTTAGCTGTGGAAACACTAGGAGAGAAAGAGGAGAGTAATGACTGGTAGTCCTCTAGGTCAGCAGGATTCTTAGTCTTGCGCCATTTCCTTTCCGCAGCCCTGAGTGTGCTACGTTGTTCACGGATGATGTCAGACATCCAGGGGCATGAGGGGGTGGCACGAGCTGGTCTGGAGGACAGAGGACAAAGAATATCTAGACAGGATGTAAGTGTTGAGCATAAGGTGTCGGTGGCAGTGTCAGCATCTAGAGATGCAAAGTTGGAGGGAAGAGTGGATGTCACTTTAGCAGAGAGTGTGCTTGGGGAGAGAGAACAAAGGTTCCGTCTAAAGTAAACGGGTGGTGGTGTTGGTGTAGTGCATGTAGGAAGGAGCATGTGATGAAGAAGTGGTCCGAGATGTGAAGAGGTGTGACTTGACTGTTATCTGTGGTGCAGTTACGGATGTAGATGAGATCCAGCTGGATTCCTGATCTGTGAGTACAGGCTGTGATGAGACGCGTGAGGTCGAACGAGGCTGTAAAGGTGTGGAAGTCAGAAGCATAGGGTTTTTCCAGGTGGATGTTGAAGTCCCCAAAGACAACAAGAGGGCCGCCATCCTCCGGGAATGATGAGAGCAGCACATCTAACTCTTCAATGAAGTTGTGAAGAGGACCTGGGGGGCGGTAAACTACAACAACCCTGAGTTGAATGGGAAAAGTAATATTAACAGCATGGTATTCAAATGAATAGTTGTTACATAGGGAAGATAGTGTGGAATATTTCCAGTCATTTTTGATAAGCAAACCTGTGCCTCCTCCTCTTCCGGTTTGGCGGGGAGACTGAGAGAAGGAGTAGTTTGTGGAGAGAGCAGCGGGTGTGGCGGAGTCTTCAGGACGAATCCATGTCTCGGTAAGACCAAGAATGTGGATGTCAGACTGGCTGGCAAACGCATGGATGAAGTCAGTCTAGTTCACAGCTGACTGGCAGTTCCAGAGACCCATAGAGAGAGACAGAGGTGTAAAAGGGGAGATGTGAATGGGACGCGCGTGAGTGTGAGCGCATCGTGTCTTGCGTCTTGGGTGAGAACGCTGCCTACAGTGGAGCACAGGAATAAACTTGAAACACATGTTAGTAGACAATTACATGAAAACAAAGGGATGTAAAATATACTTATGAGCCTTGCGGTGTCCTTGCTCGGTGGATTCGCGCAGGTTGAGTCGCAGGTCTTTACACAAGGGGGCTGAACACGAGGGCTGACGCAACCGCTGACGCTTGTCGCGCCAGCGCAGAGGCACTGCTTAAGTATGTGATGAGATTAGCGCGAACAGAATACAGCTGGAACACGCCTTCTCGATTAGCAAAACAAAGTCTGAAACGACTTGAATGGGCCACGGATCAAACAGCGATCATCTAGCTCGGTGCTTTTAAGTGCAAACTTATAATGTCAAGCCGTAACGAGCGGCTAACGGCAACTTCACTTCAGTACCAACGCAACAAAAACGGCAACAACTTAGCAATCAGTCAATGAATAATTTAATAAACAAGCTCAAACTATCAGTCAACGAGTGATTAAATAAACAACTTCAAATAATCTTAACTAGCAACAGGCAACAGTCCAGTTCAATAGTTCAAACAAGGTAACAGAGTAAATAGCAGACTCACGCATCACAGCAGACTTGATGACTTTTTCGCTTCTCCATATACTGTATGATTACTCATGTAGACTATATATGTTCACATCAGGATAATGATGTCTTCTGTCCTCTAATCCAGAGGTGCTCAATCCTGCTCCTGGAGATCTACTGTCCTACAAAGTTTAGTTCAGATCATAATCAAACACACTAGAGCTGAGCGGATCAATACTAATATCAATACTATTGATACCAATGTTGGTATTGGTCTGATGAAATTAATATTTCAGTGTGAATCTCTCTAATCTGCACTAAAGTTTTGCTCCTGTTTCATCAAAGAGCAGACGTGGGTGTGAACACTCTGCTTCTTTATTGCTTCTCCTCTACAGGAAAGCACACATGTAGGTTTAAGTGTATTCTTTAAAAAGTCAGAAGTATCTGTATTGATATCAGCAATGCTGGCCCTGTATTCAGTATACCCTGTATACCTGCTTTCACATCAATAACAGATTTAGTATTTCACACCCCAACAGCAGAGCACAGGAGGAGCTGTGTGTGTTTCAGATGTGAAGAAGCAGCATGTTCAGACCCGCTACTGCTCTTTAATGAAACAGGAGCAAAACTTTAGTGCAGATTAGAGAGATTCAAACTGAAATATCAATCTCATCAGATTAATAAAACCAATATTGGTATTAAAAGTATTGATATTAATATCGATCCGCACCCCTAAAACACACCTGAACAAGATAATCGACATTTTCAAGATCATTAGAAACCCTGACAGAAAACAACCATTGAATCAATGTTCATATGTGTTGATTTATCAGTGTTAATGACATTCAATATTTTTCAAACGTTCAGTTTTTTAACTCACCTTAATGACATACAATAAAAACTTGACATTAAAATACAAGAGTCAAGAGGTCAACTAAAGCAAACACTGATCACAGTAACAATGATTTTTTTAAATGTCAACATTTTTCAGCATTAACTGTGAATACAAAGGTGATATTGATTCAATGCACTTAACATTGACAAATCAATCATTTATAACATTGATTCAATGGTTTTCATCTGCTCTCTTGATATCAGGGAAGCTACAGGCAGGTGTGTTTGATATTTTTATTACAGTTGGAGCTCAACTTTGTAGGATAATGGCCCTCCAGGACCCAAATTGTCCATTCCTGTCATAAACATTTCTCTCAATGAGCTGATGATGTGAAACAGGTGTTTAATAAGAGACACACAAAATGTGCAGAGCAGTGGATCCTCAGGACTGTTGAGAACCATTAGGCTTGTTTGAGATGCCATTTTGAGCAAAACTAACTGTTATTAACATGAGATGAAACTTCTCTCTGATGGACTGAAGAATCTGTGTATGTGTGTGTCTCTGTTGAAGAAACAGCATGTGCTGGGTCAGGTATGTTTTAGTGCTGGTTTGACCATCTTAAACTAGCTAAGGACCAGCACTTGACCAGCTTAAACCAGCATCAAAACATACCAAACCAATATATGCTATTGTTTTCAATAAGTGTGTTATAGTGATGGTGCTGAATATTATCATTATTATATTTAAATGAAATTAATTTAATGTTTTCTCTGCAGTCTGTTTAAGTGCAGTATTGGATCTGAAGGTTGTGTTGCTCTGACTTCAGCTCTGAGATCAAACCCCTCACACCTGACAGAACTCAATCTGAACAGTAATAATCCAGGAGATTCAGGAGTGAAGCAGCTCTCTGATCTACTGAAGGATCCACAATGTAAACTACAGAAACTACAGTGAGTGAAAGTGTTATTATGTCAATAGTAGAGACAAGAAATGTTTGTATATTAATTGTCTATAAATCACTCAATGGTCTTGGACCTAAATACATCTCAGATATGCTCATTGAATATAAAGCAAACAGACTTCTCAGATCATCAGGATCAAGTCAGTTAGAGATAACAAGGGTTCACTCAAAACAAGGCGAGTCAGCGTTTAGTCATTACGCCCCCGTAGCTGAAATCTGCTTCCAGAAGACATCAGACGTTCACCAACAGAAGCTTCTTTTAAATCCAGATTAAAAACACACTTGTTTAGCTGAGCATTCACAACCTGAGCACTGTGCTGCTTTACATCTACTGCTCTTCTATTTCTAATGGATTTTTCTTTGGCTCTTATTCTTTTTATATATACAGTACACTCACATTTTTTATCACTTTTATTGCTGTTTTATTGTTTCTTAAAATCTAAAGTATTTGTGATCTTAAATCATTTCCATTTTAAAGATACGTCTTATATCGTTCTGTCAATCATTTTATGTAAAGCACTTTGAATTGCCCTTGTGTATGAAATGTGCTATATAAATAAACTTAATATATATATATATATATATTTGGTCCACTCAAAATAATTTCATATTTAAACACATATTTATTTTGTCTGTGCTGGAAGAAGAGTTTTAAATTCAACACCAGCAGTTTATATCCCTGAATGAATGTTTCAATCTCTGTCATGTGTTTCTCTATTAACTGACAATAATCCCACAAATATTATAAATCATGAATCATTTGCTGTAAGTGTGAAGAGTTTTTCTTTGTGTTACAGTCTGTCTGACTGCAGTATTGGATCTGAAGGTTGTGTTGCTCTGACTTCAGCTCTGAGATCAAACCCCTCAAACCTGACAGAACTCAATCTGAACTATAATAATCCAGGAGATTCAGGAGTGAAGCAGCTCTCTGATCTACTGAAGGATCCACAATGTAAACTACAGAAACTACAGTGAGTGAAAGTGTTATTATGTCAATAGTAGAGACAAGAAATGTTTGTATATTAATTGTCTATAAATCACTCAATGGTCTTGGACCTAAATACATCTCAGATATGCTCATTGAATATAAAGCAAACAGACTTCTCAGATCATCAGGATCAAGTCAGTTAGAGATAACAAGGGTTAACTCAAAACAAGGCGAGTCAGCGTTTAGTCATTACGGCCCCGTAGCTGAAATCTGCTTCCAGAAGACATCAGACGTTCACCAACAGAAGCTTCTTTTAAATCCAGATTAAAAACACACTTGTTTAGCTGAGCATTCACAACCTGAGCACTGTGCTGCTTTACATCAACTGCTCTTCTATTTCTAATGGATTTTTCTTTGGCTCTTATTCTTTTTATATATACAGTACACTCACATTTTTTATCACTTTTATTGCTGTTTTATTGTTTCTTAAAATCTAAAGTATTTGTGATCTTAAATCATTTCCATTTTAAAGATACGTCTTATATCGTTCTGTCAATCATTTTATGTAAAGCACTTTGAATTGCCCTTGTGTATGAAATGTGCTATATAAATAAACTTAATATATATATATATATATTTGGTCCACTCAAAATAATTTCATATTTAAACACACATTTATTTTGTCTGTGCTGGAAGAAGAGTTTTAAATTCAACACCAGCAGTTTATATCCCTGAATGAATGTTTCAATCTCTGTCATGTGTTTCTCTATTAACTGACAATAATCCCACAAATATTATAAATCATGAATCATTTGCTGTAAGTGTGAAGAGTTTTTCTTTGTGTTACAGTCTGTATAACTGCAGTATTGGATCTGAAGGTTGTGTTGCTCTGACTTCAGCTCTGAGATCAAACCCCTCACACCTGACAGAACTGGATCTGGACAATAATAAACCAGGAGATTCAGGAGTGAAGCAGCTCTCTGATCTACTGAAGGATCCACAATGTAAACTACAGAAACTACAGTGAGTGAAAGTGTTATATTTTTATATAATGTTCAGACTTCATGTTCAAGTTTACTGAAGTCTGCAGGATTTTAAAATACAAACTCAGAGTGTTGTTTCAGTGTATTTAGTGAATAATCTCGTATACTGTATGATTACTCATGTAGACTATATATGTTCACATCAGGATAATGATGTCTTCTGTCCTCTAATCCAGAGGTGCTCAATCCTGCTCCTGGAGATCTACTGTCCTACAAAGTTTAGTTCAGATCATAATCAAACACACTAGAGCTGAGCGGATCAATACTAATATCAATACTATTGATACCAATGTTGGTATTGGTCTGATGAAATTAATATTTCAGTGTGAATCTCTCTAATCTGCACTAAAGTTTTGCTCCTGTTTCATCAAAGAGCAGACGTGGGTGGGAACACTCTGCTTCTTTATTGCTTCTCCTCTACAGGAAAGCACACATGTAAGTTTAACTGTATTCTTTAAAAAGTCAGAAGTATCTGTATTGATATCAGCAATGCTGGCCCTGTATTCAGTATACCCTGTATACCTGCTTTCACATCAATAACAGATTTAGTATTTCACACCCCAACAGCAGAGCACAGGAGGAGCTGTGTGTGTTTCAGATGTGAAGAAGCAGCATGTTCAGACCCGCTACTGCTCTTTAATGAAACAGGAGCAAAACTTTAGTGCAGATTAGAGAGATTCAAACTGAAATATCAATCTCATCAGATTAATAAAACCAATATTGGTATTAAAAGTATTGATATTAATATCGATCCGCACCCCTAAAACACACCTGAACAAGATAATCGACATTTTCAAGATCATTAGAAACCCTGACAGAAAACAACCATTGAATCAATGTTCATATGTGTTGATTTATCAGTGTTAATGACATTCAATATTTTTCAAACGTTCAGTTTTTTAACTCACCTTAATGACATACAATAAAAACTTGACATTAAAATACAAGAGTCAAGAGGTCAACTAAAGCAAACACTGATCACAGTAACAATGATTTTTTTAAATGTCAACATTTTTCAGCATTAACTGTGAATACAAAGGTGATATTGATTCAATGCACTTAACATTGACAAATCAATCATTTATAACATTGATTCAATGGTTTTCATCTGCTCTCTTGATATCAGGGAAGCTACAGGCAGGTGTGTTTGATATTTTTATTACAGTTGGAGCTCAACTTTGTAGGATAATGGCCCTCCAGGACCCAAATTGTCCATTCCTGTCATAAACATTTCTCTCAATGAGCTGATGATGTGAAACAGGTGTTTAATAAGAGACACACAAAATGTGCAGAGCAGTGGATCCTCAGGACTGTTGAGAACCATTAGGCTTGTTTGAGATGCCATTTTGAGCAAAACTAACTGTTATTAACATGAGATGAAACTTCTCTCTGATGGACTGAAGAATCTGTGTATGTGTGTGTCTCTGTTGAAGAAACAGCATGTGCTGGGTCAGGTATGTTTTAGTGCTGGTTTGACCATCTTAAACTAGCTAAGGACCAGCACTTGACCAGCTTAAACCAGCATCAAAACATACCAAACCAATATATGCTATTGTTTTCAATAAGTGTGTTATAGTGATGGTGCTAAATATTATCATTATTATATTTAAATGAAATTAATTTAATGTTTTCTCTGCAGTCTGTCTGGTTGCAGTATTGGATCTGAAGGTTGTGTTGCTCTGACTTCAGCTCTGAGATCAAACCCCTCACACCTGACAGAACTCAATCTGAACAGAAATAATCCAGGAGATTCAGGAGTGAAGCAGCTCTCTGATCTACTGAAGGATCCACAATGTGAACTACAGACACTACGGTGAGTGAAAGTGTTATTATGTCATTAAATAAGAAATGTTTGTATATAAGGACGTGTAAAAGTCTTTCATCAACTTCAAGTTCTTTCGTTCAAAAGTTTATTTAAATTTGGACATTTTTAAAACACATTTGTTTTTTATTTGGCTCTCGCAAGTAATTTCAGACTTAAACACATTTATTTTGTCTGTGCTGGTAGAAGAGTTTTAAATCCAACACCAGCAGTTTATATCTCTGAATGAATGTTTCAATCTCTGTCATGTGTTTCTCTATTAACTGACAATAATCCCACAAATATTATAAATCATGAATCATTTGCTGTAAGTGTGAAGAGTTTTTCTTTGTGTTACAGTCTGTTTAACTGCAGTATTGGATCTGAAGGTTGTGTTGCTCTGACTTCAGCTCTGAGATCAAACCCCTCACACCTGACAGAACTCAATCTGAACGGTAATAATCCAGGAGATTCAGGAGTAAAGCAGCTCTCTGATCTACTGAAGGATCCACAATGTAAACTAAAGACACTACAGTGAGTGAAAGTGTTATATTTTTATATAATGTTCAGACTTCATGTTCAAGTTTACTGAAGTCTGCAGGATTTTAAAATACAAACTCAGAGTGTTGTTTCAGTGTATTTAGTGAATAATCTCGTATACTGTATGATTACTCATGTAGACTATATATGTTCACATCAGGATAATGATGTCTTCTGTCCTCTAATCCAGAGGTGCTCAATCCTGCTCCTGGAGATCTACTGTCCTACAAAGTTTAGTTCAGATCATAATCAAACACACTAGAGCTGAGCGGATCAATACTAATATCAATACTATTGATACCAATGTTGGTATTGGTCTGATGAAATTAATATTTCAGTGTGAATCTCTCTAATCTGCACTAAAGTTTTGCTCCTGTTTCATCAAAGAGCAGACGTGGGTGTGAACACTCTGCTTCTTTATTGCTTCTCCTCTACAGGAAAGCACACATGTAGGTTTAACTGTATTCTTTAAAAAGTCAGAAGTATCTGTATTGATGTCAGCAATGCTGGCCCTGTATTCAGTATACCCTGTATACCTGCTTTCACATCAATAACAGATTTAGTATTTCACACCCCAACAGCAGAGCACAGGAGGAGCTGTGTGTGTTTCAGATGTGAAGAAGCAGCATGTTCAGACCCGCTACTGCTCTTTAATGAAACAGGAGCAAAACTTTAGTGCAGATTAGAGAGATTCAAACTGAAATATCAATCTCATCAGATTAATAAAACCAATATTGGTATTAAAAGTATTGATATTAATATCGATCCGCACCCCTAAAACACACCTGAACAAGATAATCGACATTTTCAAGATCATTAGAAACCCTGACAGAAAACAACCATTGAATCAATGTTCATATGTGTTGATTTATCAGTGTTAATGACATTCAATATTTTTCAAACGTTCAGTTTATTAAATCACCTTAATGACATACAATAAAAACTTGACATTAAAATACAAGAGTCAAGAGGTCAACTAAAGCAAACACTGATCACAGTAACAATGATTTTTTTAAATGTCAACATTTTTCAGCATTAACTGTGAATACAAAGGTGATATTGATTCAATGCACTTAACATTGACAAATCAATCATTTATAACATTGATTCAATGGTTTTCATCTGCTCTCTTGATATCAGGGAAGCTACAGGCAGGTGTGTTTGATATTTTTATTACAGTTGGAGCTCAACTTTGTAGGATAATGGCCCTCCAGGACCCAAATTGTCCATTCCTGTCATAAACATTTCTCTCAATGAGCTGATGATGTGAAACAGGTGTTTAATAAGAGACACACAAAATGTGCAGAGCAGTGGATCCTCAGGACTGTTGAGAACCATTAGGCTTGTTTGAGATGCCATTTTGAGCAAAACTAACTGTTATTAACATGAGATGAAACTTCTCTCTGATGGACTGAAGAATCTGTGTATGTGTGTGTCTCTGTTGAAGAAACAGCATGTGCTGGGTCAGGTATGTTTTAGTGCTGGTTTGACCATCTTAAACTAGCTAAGGACCAGCACTTGACCAGCTTAAACCAGCATCAAAACATACCAAACCAATATATGCTATTGTTTTCAATAAGTGTGTTATAGTGATGGTGCTAAATATTATCATTATTATATTTAAATGAAATTAATTTAATGTTTTCTCTGCAGTCTGTTTAAGTGCAGTATTGGATCTGAAGGTTGTGTTGCTCTGACTTCAGCTCTGAGATCAAACCCCTCACACCTGACAGAACTCAATCTGAACAGTAATAATCCAGGAGATTCAGGAGTGAAGCAGCTCTCTGATCTACTGAAGGATCCACAATGTAAACTACAGAAACTACAGTGAGTGAAAGTGTTATTATGTCAATAGTAGAGACAAGAAATGTTTGTATATTAATTGTCTATAAATCACTCAATGGTCTTGGACCTAAATACATCTCAGATATGCTCATTGAATATAAACCAAACAGACTTCTCAGATCATCAGGATCAAGTCAGTTAGAGATAACAAGGGTTCACTCAAAACAAGGCGAGTCAGCGTTTAGTCATTACGCCCCCGTAGCTGAAATCTGCTTCCAGAAGACATCAGACGTTCACCAACAGAAGCTTCTTTTAAATCCAGATTAAAAACACACTTGTTTAGCTGAGCATTCACAACCTGAGCACTGTGCTGCTTTACATCAACTGCACTTCTATTTCAATGGATTTTTCTTTGGCTCTTATTCTTTTTATATATACAGTACACTCACATTTTTTATCACTTTTATTGCTGTTTTATTGTTTCTTAAAATCTAAAGTATTTGTGATCTTAAATCATTTGCATTTTAAAGAAACGTCTTATTTAGTTCTGTGATTCATTTTATGTAAAGCACTTTGAATTGCCCTTGTGTATGAAATGTGTTATATAAATAAACTTGCCTGTTTAAGAACCTGTAAAACTCTTTCATCAACTTCAAGTCTTAATGTTCAAAAATTAATTGAATTAAAAATATTTAAACATTCATTTTTTATTTGGTCCACATAATTTCAGATTTAAACACATTTATTTTGTCTGTTATTGTAGAAGAGTTTTAAATCCAACACCAGCAGTTTATATCTCTGAATGAATGTTTCAATCTCCGTCATGTGTTTCTCTATTAACTGACAATAACCACACAAACATTATAAATCATGAATCATTTGTTGTAAGTGTGAAGAGTTTTTCTTTGTGTTACAGTCTGTCTGACTGCAGTATTGGATCTGAAGGTTGTGTTGCTCTGACTTCAGCTCTGAGATCAAACCCCTCAAACCTGACAGAACTCAATCTGAACTATAATAATCCAGGAGATTCAGGAGTGAAGCAGCTCTCTGATCTACTGAAGGATCCACAATGTAAACTACAGAAACTACAGTGAGTTATTTATTTACTCTTGAAATGATCATTCTGTTATTAAATTCAATGTCAATATAAATTAATTTGTTGATAAAAGTGACTCTTTAAAAATACACTTTCATCTATTAGTCTTGTTATGTTTACACTATCTGTGTTGTGTTGTTCTTTGGATGAAGTGTTTCTGTGTTATTCTCATTTGTAAATGACTTTAGAAGTGTGTACATTATATTTATCATATTTTATGATCACTACACAAGTCATTGTTGTATGATATTTGTTGATAATCACTGTAATGAGTTCATAATAATAATATCTGATGTTTCTCTTTAATGTTTACAGGATTGAGCCAAAATTATAAACCTAGCAACTGTGTTTTGTCATAAACTACAAGAGTTGTTTTCTGCCTCCTACTGGACAAACAACATCAGTGACTCATAAGAGCTCAACATGAGGCGTCTGTTAGAGATGTAAACACACAAACTGTTGATTGTTTGTCTTTTCATGTTTTTCTGCTCCAGCGCACTATAAAGAGCTCAAATGCAGCAGGATCGTCCTTAAATCTGAGCTTTTTGTGTCACATCCGCAGAATAAAAGTTAATGTTGACATAATATATGTCTGTGTACTGAGCATTTTATTGTTGTATTAATAAACACATACATGCAAATATTTCAGAAAATATACGAATTAATAAACATTTATATATAATTCAAAATATTTGTAAATATAAATAAACACCTGTCAATTTTCCTAAATATGTAATTGTACATAAATATGTTGACAAAAGTAATACAAACACAGTACAAAGACATAAATTATTTTAAACAAAAACTTTTATTCTGGATACAATGAATCATGATTAATCATTTTGACAGCCCTGGTTAATATAAATGTGAATAATAATACATTTGTACTCAATTCTGAATATTTATGTAATGAGATATTATGCTAATGATTATTGTTGAAAATGTCCTGCCAGATAAAAAAATGTGTTCCTTAGACGTTCTTTAGACCAAAGTTTCTCAACTCCAGTCCTCAGGTCTCCTGAACAGAATGTTTGAGATCTCTCCCTAAATAACACATTAACACTCTCATGAGTTAAACAACAAGTCACACTAATAGTGTTCAGTGTTTCCTTTAGTTGAGCTCTTGATTCTTGATTTCTTAAGTTAAATGTGTTCAGATCAGCTGTGATGGTGTTACTGAAGTTCAGCTCCAGATCCACAGTGTCTTGTTTAACATGTGGTGATGCTTGTTTCAATCAGAGGTGTGTTAGTTACTATGATACTCTGAATGTGGAGAAACACGACGTCTGCTGCTGTTTGAAACTATTGAAACTTTTCTCCAGTTTTTACTCAACTTTCTTTACCCTTTTTACTTTAAAACTGTAAATATGAAGTGTGTTTATAATGTTGGAGGTCCTTCAAAAAGTTAAAATATGGATCAAATGCATTTTATAATATCTAAAAATATCTTGTATAGACCTATATTAATCTCACGATGATTTTATAATAATATGGATGTTTGTAATGTTTTTGACCAACAATAATAAAATGTATGAAAATACACCAGATAGCGTCTTTATTTTCTTTATTTATAATTTTCTTTTTATCTCACAGAACATTTTATCTACAGAAGAACTGATGTGTGTGTCTGTGTTCAGTTTGGCTGTCTGTGGTGCAACCAGATAATGTCATGAAGATAATGGCGTCTCCTCAGGTTAAAATGAGGAATACATTTAGTTTTTTTAAAGGGGTGGTGCAACAGTGGTCAACTTGTCAAAAACATGTTGGACGCATCACATAGTATTTCTGTGCTCGAACCATCCCCCCTTGGGTCCGTATAGGTTTTTTCACAAAAAAAACATTAAAGCTATTATCGCTCTTAGACTCATGTTGAAGAAAACTTCCGTTCACACTGTAAAGTTCACGCGCACATCCATATAAGAAATCACTATGCATGTAAACTAAAGCGTGTCATACTTTTTATGTATGTTTGAGTGTTTAATAGATGTTTGTGTATGCAGAGTTTATATGTGTGTGCGAAAACGTGTATATTAGGCCTACTAACATAAGATGTGCTAAATTATTTCCTTTTATCTTCTGGTGATATATTCTTTATTGTTGTTTGTTTGTTCTCATGTTTGTTAAGTTGTCTTGTTTTTCACTTAATGTTAGGGGAATTAGAGACTTAACCAAGTGAAAAGCTTTATTTTATATATTGTAAATCGAAGTGCTGTGATGTCTTTTTTTGCAAGAAACGCACTCAAATTCAAAAGATGAATATTTTTCAGGGGTTATAATAAGTAAATAAAGTGAATAAAAGTGTAATAAAAGTCTTTTCCAAATGCAAAAGTTTAATTGTAATATAAATGTAAATTATTTAATTTAGTCTGGAGCTAACATTGTTATTTTGGCCAATGTTTATGGGTTGAATAGACCGAATCTCAATACTTGTCTCTTTACGAATTTGGGGTCCAAATGAATATCTGTAAAGATCAAATATTCATCTACATCACTAATATTGGGTGAGGCTCCTGATTCATGCCGTGATAGATTTCCTCCCAGAAATAATATTTCCACTCCTAACAAAATATTAAAGCGATATTTGTTCAAAGCTTTACATGGTAGATATTTACAGAATTTTACATAATGATATTTTTCCTCCTTTACTTGGTTTGAATCTGATTTATCACAAGAATCGCGTATTGATTGATTTTTAACTGTTAACAGTTTACAAATTGTGTCACGTTGTTTTAATCTTAGCTATCATATGTAGTAAATCGTTTAACAAGTGTTAAGTGATTTTTAAATGTTTAGAATGAGTAAGGCAAAATGTTATTTTTTAACTCTTTTGGCAATTTTTAGGGTAGAAAGTAACCAACTTTTACATCTTAACTCATGTAGAAATCATTTTAATTAATGTGACAGGTGTGCGAGTGCAATGTGTTGTCATAGCAACGCGATTCTTCCTGTTGCCAGTATGTCCTACGAATTATAAGTTGAGACTCTTCCGTATACCTCATCCTTTAGGACAGTTGTTCTCAAACTATTTTGGCTGAAGTACCCTTTTTATGATTTTACAACATTTTACTTTAAAATACAGTGAAATGAGAGTCAAACCTTTATTATATCTACATTTATTCATTTATTTTTATGCATCTTTGTGTAGTCCTGATTTCATATATAAATATTATTATCATAATTTATTGATTTTCATTATTTATTCCTAAATGTCTCTCACATACCTCCTGCAGAACCCCTGGGGTACACGTACCCCCATTTCAGGACAACAGCTTTAGGGGATGATACCTATAGAGGACACAAGCGAAACAAGACACAGATAATGTCTCTCACACCGGAGACCGGGGTTCTAGTCTGAGTCTTGACACATTAGGCTTTAGTGAAAAGGAAATCTCTTCTCAGAATATGTGGTCAGATATCAATAACTACATAATCCTAAAAAATGAAAGAAACTCGCTTTAAAATAATTTAAGGATATTATCCTTGTAATGACTTTATTGCAAAGTTTAAAGAAGGGTTTTCACCAGTGTGCTGATTTTGTAAAGATAAACCTGAAACAGTTGTAGATTAGTTTCAGTCGCTCTTACATTAAAATGTTTTGGTGTAGGATCTCTTTTTTGATGTTTAAAACGTTTTACAAGTTTATTAATATAACTGACAGAATGGTGCTGATTCTTGATTGTGATACAGGTTCATTGGCAATAGATAATATACTAAAAGTATTCTAATTTGAAAATACCATATACATAATGCAAATATTTTATCAATTGTAACAAATTGTAGATTGTTTTCCACTGATGTAAAGAATTTTTATGACTCTTTAATATTATTACTTGACAAAAGCAAAACCTGATAAGACATCTCGGCAACTGGAAAAAAAAATCTTAATGTTTTAGATGTATACTGTTGCTGTAATTTTTGTTTTGGTTATTTGCATTTTGCAGAAATGTTCTGTATTTATACTAATTGTACTATTACATATTGAATTTACCCTATTGATGAATAAACTTTTTTTTTAAAGCACGATGCACTCTAACGGCTGAGATTACCCACAACTCACCGCGAGTAGGCGGAGTTTATTGGCGCTCCACTGCATTAATAAATGATATAACTGATGCGTCACTAAATGAACAAATGTAAATATACAGTAAACATATGAAATAATGAATGAATGTAAAGAAGAGATGTGTTTTGATGTGTGTGACAGTTGATTCTCACGGTACGCAGCAGTCGCTGTGCAGTTCATTTTCAAAGAGAAACATGCGGTAAGAGATAAAACACGAAACACTTAAAATCAAGAGACATTAAACACTGTAGAAATTAATAGTTTGGAGAAACTTAGGAGGGACACTAAGAACTCTTTTAAGAGCGGAAAATATTTTTTCTATTATTTGTCTATGTTGCTTTTTTATTTTTTATTTTCTATTTTTAAAACGTATGAAAAAAATACGAAAAAATGTAGCATGTCAGGGGTGAGAAATATAATTTCATTTATAAAATGATAATAATAATAAAAAACATATGATAAAAGTTTTTTGTTGTCATTTTATTCTTGAATACTTTTTTTGGCCAATTATGTTGAGGATAATTTGTGGCACAAATTGTAACCCAAATGAAATGATTGAAATTGAAAAATAAAATTAAAAAAATAAAATTTAATTTAATAGATTAGTAAATTTACTAAAGTGTGTGTGTTTTATTTATATGTTATGCTCTACATATTTTAGCATACTTTAACAATGTCTGTATTTAAGACACATAGACTTTTCAGAATTCATTTAATTTATCATTTGTTCCTTTTCTTTCTTTAGTCACTACCTCCCTCCATCTCTGCCTCCCTCAGTCAAATACTCACTCACTCATTTTTTTAATTTAGTCATTTGGCAGACGCTTTTATCCAAAGCGACTTACGTTACATTATCCTATATATTTATACATAGCTATGTGCAATCCCCTGGGATCGAACAAACAACCTTGGTCTTACCAATGAGCTTCAGGAAAGCTCATGTATTTTCATCTTCTTAAATTGTCGATTAAGGAACATGGCATTGACCTTTAGGCCTTGTTCATCAATACAGTTTGCCACAAACTGTTTCCAAGTCTTCTTGATACTGAAATTTAAACAAAAAGTAATCACTCGCCTTGGAGAATTGACCCTCAGGACCTTCCTGAGGACAATTTGTTGATCATCCAACTCAACTCAACTCAACTTTATTTATATAGCGCTTTTTACAATTTTCATTGTTACAAAGCAGCTGTACATGAGACACATTGAATACAAGTAAAAAAACTAAAGGCATATACCTGTAAGAACAAGACAAAGGTGTAAACAACAAAGACAGACATACAAATGCTCCACACACACAATATGCAAACATACATACACACACACACATTGACATAGACGCACACACACACAGTGAAAGCACACATTGGCGATTAAGGAGAAAGAACCACAGGTCAAATATTGGACTATAAATTCTTATATGCAATATTAATTATGTCTAATTTCTGAATTCTAAAGCAGCCCCCCCGGCCAGGCAGATAGTGCAAAACAATATGCAAACGGTGGTGAGGAACCCAAAACTCCCATCAAGAAAAAAAACCTCAGGAGAACCCAGGCCCAACCAGGGGATTCCAGTTCCCCTCTGGCAAAAGCTGCTGCCTCTGCACAAGCTCAACAGTGCTTGCACAACAAGGCTAAATAAAAATAAAAAATGATAGATTTAAGATTATCATTCACAATCTAATAACATATGAAATGTTGTAGGAAAATCAAAGTTGTGGCGTCCTTTATCCAGCTCTATCCTCTTAGCTCTTGTCAGGTCACCGCTTCCCATTCTCAGCTCTGCCATCGGGTCTGGGCATGAACTGCATCCTGCGGTAACCTTGGAACAAAGAGACAAGACTGGCTGAGAGTAGAGTACTGTTCTGCACTCTTTGATGCAACAAGTACATCATTAGTACATCATCCCTGTGCATCCGCAAAAATACAGCCTCTGTAACCTCCTCATGGAATAAGTCTCTGTGACTTTGTACTCAGTACCATGATGAATGTAGGTCTCTGATGATGGCAGGCTGCTGCACCTGATAAAGTAAAGACACAAGTGTGCATCCAGCGTAGGGGACGATTCACATTTCGTGTCAAAAACCGCGCCGCGCCGCTTTTTCTGGTCAAATAACCCTCTTAAAAGTTTAACTATTTCCATCTTGATGCTGCCCCGACTATTTGCGTGCAGCTCCCGCGTGTCTACATTTAAAATAAAGAACTTGCGCACGCAAAAGAAGCGAAATATGTATCGCCCCTGAAAGCGCCTCGGTAGACACAGACCCTAACTGTGCCCCTAAAAATAATGAAGTAATGAAGTGCGCATGCCCAGTAGAGGTAGCTGTGACCCTTCTAGCCAAAAACGTGGGGCGCCGTCTTCCTAAAGAACAAACTGCTAATGCACTAACGTGACCAAATCGTCGAATCTATTGACCAAACGTAAAGATTTATCGGCCGTATTTGCTCATTTTGGGGTTTTAATAAAATGAAAACTAAAAACATTGAGTCTGCGAGTCTGTCTTACTAAGAAATTCATTTATAAGAAATGTTACGACAAAATGCACATCCCTGATAGCACATACATGATGGAGATGTCTATTGATGTCTGTATTTACATCTGCAAACATTTTTTTTATTGTTTGCTCATCTGCAATACGTAAGATGTTGATAATTCAGAGTATGATCTTTCAAGGAGTTTATCAGATGTTTTATTTTTACACAGCAGATGTTTTCAGGTCTTCAGATCTTAAGCTTAACGGTTATCTGCTATCTGGGACCACATTCACAAAATAGGTAATTTTGTGCGAATGATAACGCAAATTAATTTCAAGTAATCCTCCATGCGCGACACGGCAATGCCAGGCGTTAACGCTCGATAAACCATCCACAACAGTCTGGGGGAACACAGCATACCAGGCAACATCAAAGTACCGCGAGAGCAAACTCCTGTGTATGGTTTTCAATCTCTCTCGCGATACTTTGATGTCATCCTCTGTCAGATCTTGCAGCGCCGAATGAAGTTAAACAAACCTGATGTAGAAGACATTGCAGACAGATTCTCATTTTTGACACATTTTTGAACCAATACAATAGAGATCATAGGTCAAAGTTTACATATTTCTGAGTTAAAACAAATCTTTGTGGAAATTTGAATCGCTCTCCAATATTTTGCTGTCATGTGACACAATCGGTGCGCTCAGAAGCGCATAAAGACGCATTTGCGCATGCGCATCAGCTGATCAGAGTCATGTGTCCATAGCAACCGTCTCTTTCGTTGAGGCGTTTAACCGGTCCACGATGTTTTAGTTGGCAAAAGGGATCATTTAAAGTCAGAATCAGACGAAACGAACCGATGGCGGAGAAGCGCAGGTCCGGTCCTGTGGTGTCCGATCCAAAAGCAGCCAAATGCGAGACGGACCACGAGTTTCTATCTCAGTCCGGCGTCAGCGCGCTGCTCAGAGGGGCTCTGCTGAAACTGGTCGAGTCCAGATCCGAGGACCCCATCGGCTTTCTGGCCGAACATTTCGGTCATTTGTCGTCGGAGGTGGATGACGGAGGTGCGGAGAATCTGACCGTCAGCAGAACGCTGTGGCACCTGAGTCTGTCCCATCACTCGCAGAGGTCCTAACACTTCTTTACTATATTGACAAAACCTTTGTTTTCACGTTTTTCTTTATAATTGTAAACAATTTCGTATAATGAATTAGTACAAGATTGTGATAGTTGAACTTTGATAAAGGGGTAGTCCACAAATGGTTGTTTTCATCGTTTAATCGTCCTCATGTCATGTGTAGCCTGTGTGAGTTTCTTCTGTTGAACACCAAAGAAGATATTTGGAAGAATGTTGATAATGGAACAGCATTGATCCCCATTGACTTTCATTGTATTAACACAAAACCACTGAGACATTTCTCTACATACCTTTTGTGCTTAACTACCAAAACACTTGCCTACAGGTTCACTCCCACGACACAAAATACCATTAAAGAAACATAAAAGCATTAAAAATCTATTAAATGAACCGTTTCTCTCTTTAACATGACACAGATCTGCATTCAACAATAACGTCCGAGTGGCGTATGAGCTTCTGACTCAGAGTTCCCCCCGTCGCCGCAGCGCCGGAGGGGTCCATGGGGTCGTCTACACAGAGGTGCTCCGGTGCCTGTGCAGTGAGGGCGGGCTCTCCGGTGCTAGCGCCGCACCCCTCCTGCAACGCATCCAGTGTCACGATTATGAGGCCGTGCCCTTCGAGCTGTTCCGGCAGGGTGTGCTCACGTGCTCCGTGTTCGCAGACTACATCCATAAGTCTCAGTGCCTGTACGCGCCGGTGGCCAGAGCTCCGGACAGACCCGCAGAGAGAGCGCTGTGCCAGGCCGTGCTCGCCACCCTCCAGGAGGCGCTCGAGACGGCCAACGGGGCAGACGTGGCACGATACCTGGAGGCCAACGCTAAGATCTCGCCCGCTAAGCTGGCGCAGGCCATGGTAGAGGTAAGGCCCCCTTCACAACAGCAGGAGGGTCCCACTATGGACGCTCAGGAGTTTGAAGATGCTGCAGCTGCACTCTTCATAGCTCGGGTGCGAAAGGTCACTTGAAGGCCTTCGGTCGCATGAAGAGAGCTTTTGAAGAATAGACTAAACGTTCTGGAATTTACAACATCACTTGAGTTACTGGTTTAGATTTTAATTCTGGTGAGAACATCAGACTGACATGAGAAGTGATGCTGTGCGCTGGGGCCGGGATGAAACTCCTGCTTTAACCTCAGCTTCATCTACTGTTTGTGAACTTTGAGAGTCGTGAAGTCAAGAGGGAAATTAAAGATTTGTGAAAATCTTGTTTGGCACGGTTTCCTTTTCATCTTCATAACTTTTGCTTTAGCTTGTCTGAATGAATTAAATCCAGGTTCAATATTATTAAATCTTGAAAGGGATACTTCACCCAACATTCTGTCATCATTTACTCATCTTTGATCTGTTCCAAATCTGTATAAATGTCTTTGTTCTGATAAACACATAGACCCAATGTAAGACCCAAATATATAAAAAAAGGTGAAAAAAAAAAATGTTTCACCCTTTAAATGTAGTTGTTGGAGTCCTCTGTATGAAGGTAAATTTGTTGCAAAACGCCTGAGCGTCCATGACAGCAGAATTAGTAGTTGAAGAGAATAGTCACACATGTGTGTCAGTCAATTTGAAGACACAGACAAAAGTTGCAAGCATGTAGATTTTTTTCTCTCTCTGACAAACACAACACAACAGTTACACCTTCTCAAATCCTTCATTGCAGATACACAAATTCTATTCAACGAATCACACATCAAGAAACTCGTACGTCACATGTTTTGCTAGAGAAGAGGAGGATTGGAAGGAAAACAGATCAAATGAAGCATAAAAATAAAAGAGAAAATATAAGACAGAGAGGAAAGAGAGAGCAAGACACAACATTTGAATCCTTAGAAGTCTTAAATATCTCATGAGTCTGAGTTCTTATAAAAGTCAAAATATGGATAAAATGCATTTTATAATAGCGAAAAATATATTGTATAGACCTTTATCAAATTCACAATGATTTTATGTTAATATGTATGTTTGTATTGTTTTTGACCAACAATAATAAAATATATGAAAATACACCAGATAGCGACTTAATTTTCTTTATTATTTTATTTTTATCTCACAGCACCTTATATCTACAGAAGAACTGATGTGTGTGTCTGTGTTCAGTTTGGTTGTCTGTGGTGCAACCAGATAATGTCATGAAGAAAGATAATGGCGCCTCCTCAGGTTAAAATGAGGATTACATTTAGTTTTTTTAAAGAGGTGGTGCAACAGTGTTTCATGCATGCTGACTTCTTTACACTGTTAAACGTGCTGGCTTCTCATGCTTAACATGGTCAACTTGTCATAAGACATGTTGGACGTATCACATAGTATTTCTGTGCTCGATCATCCCCCCCCCATGGGTTTGTATAGGGTTTGGACACCAGAGGAATACTGGTGCCATCAATGGGTGACATGGTCTGGAACAATGCTTAAGTAGGTGGTGCGTGTTAAAGAAACATCCACATGGATGGCAGGACCCAAAGTTTGCCCAAAGCATCACACTGACTCCTCCAGATTCTCTTCTTCTCACAGTGCATCCTGGTGCCAAGTGTTCCACAGGTAAGTGAAGCACACGCACTGATCCACGTGATGTAAGAGAAAATGTGCTTCATCAGACCAGGCCACCTTCCTCCATTCCAATTTGAGCTACAGTAGCTTGTCTGTTGCTTGGATCACTCGGGACGGGCAAGCCTTCACTCCCCATGTGCATCAATGAGCTCATGTGTACATGACCCTGTCGCCGGTTCACCACTGTTCCTGATCCAATCATCTAGCCATCACAATATGATCCTTGACAAACTCGCTCTAATACAACACTTGCCCATTTCTCCTGCTTCTAACACATCAACTTTGAGGACCAAATGTTCTCTTTCTGCCTAATATATCTCACCCACTAATAGGTGCTGTGATGAAGAGATACTCAGTGTTATTCACTTCACCTGTCAGTGGTCATAATGTTATGATCGGTGTACAGTATATATCATATATGTCATATCCTGCTCCACGCTCATATCACAGCTGCATATGACAAATATTCACATGCTGAAAGTCCAGTTTGACCACAGATTTAATGAAATATAAGTGGCTTGAAACAAACAATTAACAAATCCTGCAGTTTCACAATATCAACACAAGGTGGCAACACTAACATTATCACATGAATCTCCAGTCCTCCTGCTGAAGAGCTTCTGTCATTCACATTTCAGCTCAAACCCCATCAAAGGCTGAGTGTAATATTGCATTCTCAATGAGTAGGTCTCAATGTCAGTAGGTATGTACTCACCGGGGCTAAATGGGTAAGTACTGTTTTCCCTGAATGGGTTGTCCACGATATGGATGATCTTCTTTTTCGTTTTATTGGCGGGGAGCAAATTACGTTTGTGGTGCATATGTGACACTCACTAAATAAGTGTTTTGTTTAGATTATTTTTAGTTTTCTTTATATTGTAATTTTATTTTATTCTGACTGAAAGAATTGAATACTATTGAGAGTTCACAAAGAAGCACAATGACATGCTGTTTTATAAAATGGACTCAAGGGGGCAGCACCTATCAGCAGCGTTACACTGAGACCTTAGTAATAAGCAGAGCAAGAGGAGCTCATAATCCGAGTGATTGGATAGCAAGCTACTGTTGTATTTTTTCAATATTTCCAGGTTAGTTACACACCTGTTATGTGATTACATATGTTTATAAACTAATATGAATCCCCGGTGATGTGTGGTCTGTAAGTTAAAAGTATGTCAAGTGTGTAAACAGTAAAGTTTGACGGTACGTAGCTGAGGACATGGCGGCCAAAGGCCCATCTATAGTTTTCTTTGACTTGTTTCTAGCGGCTCCTCGGCATTTGTGTGTAAAGTAGCTGTGTGTGTGTAGTACATTGTTCAAAGAGAAGTAAGTTAATGCTAATGTACAGAGTAAGACCAGTTACGGGTGCAGCCGTATTTAAACGCGCACACGTTCATAGTTTCATTCATAGGATTGGGTGCCAAGTTATGAGCCAGACATGTTTATTATGGACGTTGGTGTTTATATAGAGTTATGTAATACAGCTTAACAGCAAATGATATTTATTCTGTTATACAAAGTGAACACTTGTAAAATATTTGGTGATTACAAAAATATTCTATTGATTATAGACAGAAAAATGTGAGTTAAAGGGAAAAAGGTTGTTTTTGGGTTCGAACAAATTGTCAATGCTTGGAAAACATGGGAGGAGACATTTATATAAAAACAGACTCTTGAAGAATATATGGCGTTATGTTATCCAAATGTGGATATAACCTGTGCTTCAATGTAAAGCAGAATAACAGAAATAATTCATGATTGCAGATATAAAGTTAAAATGATGTTAGAAATAAAGCATAATCCGAGTGATTGAAGAACGAGCTTCTGTTGTCATGCGTCGCTGAATTCTATGCAATATTTTCAATATTTCCAGATCACCCCTATCAGAAGATTATCTATATATCTGCCAGCGGAGACCTAACCGGGACACATATCCACCACCTACTGTACTGCAGTCTACTTGGGCCAGAGATTAACCAACGTAATAAATGCAACAACTGAAGTTATGAGAGACAGGTGCATTAATATCAGTAATGCTATGACTTTACCTTCCATGAGTTTTCACAGCATTTGCAACATGTTTGTAATCCCGTCACAAAGGAGACATCGGGCAGCTAATCGACAATCTCGCTTTATGACAGCACTGCTGATTTTACTGTCAAGGATTAGAATTGTTATTGCTTATAAATTAAGTGTACCCTAGAAATGCATTGCTAGCCCACACCTACATTTGTGCACAATATTATTGTTAAGTGCGGACCATTTCCTGAAAATGATATATTGTATTAAAATAGGCTACTAAATGTAAAAGTATAGTCATATGCCATCTATGCATTAATACAAACTACAGGATTGTGAATGCATACGTGTTCAGTGAAGCACTGACATAATGCATGAAGTAATGGAATATGTTTTATTTACAGGAAACTATAGAAAAAAACATGAATAAAAAATATGTAAATTCGATTTAGAAAATAATTGTATTTAATCATTATAAATACATATAAAAGTAAACATCACATATATCAAAGCTTTATTTCAATTTATTGTTGTAACAAATGATCCTCTATCTACAGGCGTTGTAACCCACATCCTACAGTCATCTCACAGCTGACCACAGTCGCCACTTTCGTGATTTTAATGAGTGTTCTCATCTGTCCCTGTAACAGACAAACAAGATTCAAGTGACCTCTGTGATTTCTGCTCAATACTGCACAGATCATATATATACATTGTTTACTTACTTGAGTTAATATGTTTATTTACATTAATTGTGCATCTATGTAAGCAAACAATGCTTTGTACCACATATTAACAGACGTAAGCTTCATTAATGTGATGTGTATTTCATGTTGTGATGTGCTCATGTGCAATACTTAAGGAGAAAATGACAGGTCACATGTTACACAGACATTAAAAAGTGTCTGTAACATGCGTTACATTCTCCGCCATGATGCTGAATGAACTTATCCTGTCCCGTGGGCTCATGTGATGGAGAAGAATCCCAAGTATCTGTCACTGGGTGCTTCAGAATGTGGACGTAACCAGTAAGTCATCCGGGAATTTCTCAGCTACTCTTTTATGAATACGGAGGATTCAGACATACTATATTGTTTTCTCTGACTATATAGTAGGTAAGAAGGCGTTTTCTGATGCAACATTAGTACACACACGTCCAAATCTCGAAAGAAATATTTCAAGAGCCGGGAATTTCTCACCTACTGATCAGTATGAAGACCGATGTTTCTTACATACTATTCGTTCGCCTACTAGATTGTAACCGGTCTCACTGTCAATATATTTGGATACTTGCTAATCGACCCGAATGATAGGTTCACTACTGAGGGCAAGAATGAGAGAACACACAACAAACAGTAGACCGACCAGGAAAACACTTTCATCAAGAAGGTTTTGATTTCCAAAGAAGACTTAAATTAATCTAAATGTGAACATGAAATGAAATGAACAATAAAAGTAAATGAAACAAATGAGATTGACTTTCCCTCCTCTTTCCCTTTAAGAAATGTAAGTTTTGAGCTCCTTTGTAGTTTACTTGATCTCATTATATTATATTTATTTATATCCGGTTTACATGTGCTACTTTGGTTTATAAATCGTCCCTTTTTGTAGATACATTTGTATTTTATTGATTTAAATTCCACCTTTTCCTTGATGTCGCTTTAAAATCTCTTATTATTTTTGGAGCTTTGTTTCTTATTACCTCGGTTGAATCAGAACCTTTAATCCACAAAGAATATAATTTCCACTAAACAGATCACATCACGAAAAATAACAATTTAACTGAAAATGATACAAAAGCTTGTCAGTAATTCACCATAGATGAGCAGTTCTCAAACCATCAAACAAGTGTGGATGTATACATACGTGTGCAAAGAAAATAGTGAATCCAAATGATGAATCGGATAAATGCAAAACTCTCTTACTTTTGCATTTGCTTCTCTCGGGAGAAGCAGTTTGTTTGCAGCTTAAGAATCAACTGAAACACGTAAGTTTAATTGTAATTGATTATAAGTGTCTTATTGGGTCTAACGCAGTTTCATTTCCATTGTGTGCGTCCGCTGAGTCACGTGTTAATAGTTGCGTTTGTTTCGCGTGTTATTGGGAGATATTGGAAGGCGTGTCCTGCTGAATTCAATTACGTGATTTAAACGGGTATATAAGAGCGATTAACAAGCGCGTGCAGCGGTCGCGTGAAGACCGAAGAGAGTAAAGACCATCGCCTCTACCTGTGCGACTAAAGACCGAAGAGAGTAAAGACCATCGACTCTACCTGTGCGACTAAAGACCGAAGAGAGTAAAGACCATCGACTCTACCTGTGCGACTAAAGACCGAAGAGAGTAAAGACCATCGACTCTACCTGTGCGACTAAAGACCGAAGAGAGTAAAGACCATCGCCTCTACCTGTGCGACTAAAGACCGAAGAGAGTAAAGACCATCGCCTCTACCTGTGCGACTAAAGACCGAAGAGAGTAAAGACCATCGACTCTACCTGTGCGACTAAAGACCGAAGAGAGTAAAGACCATCGACTCTACCTGTGCGACTCCACCGAGCAAGGACACCGACAAGGCACTTGAGTATTACTGCTTTGCACTTATACTATTGCACCTTATTTATACGCTTTTCTTTATTTGTCTTGTACATTCCTTCAGTTTTCACTATGTGTTTTCAAATCCACACTGTCATTACAGCTCGTAAATCACCGGTAACACGCAGAAGGCCACGCATGGCTAATAACAACAATCTGCGCACTCTTTCAGCATCCAAAACTACCTTTATTATAGGGCTGCACGATTTGAAGAAACAATCTAATTGTGACTTTCTGACCAAAATTGCGATTTAAAATGCGATTTGACTACTGTTTTTAAAAAAGAGCTAGGTTTGTTGTGTTGCTTTTAACAGCATGCATCGAAGAAAAACCAAGCAGAATCACAAACTATTGTCAGTCATGACAAATTAAGAGATTAACAGCAGTATCTTAAATAGTAAAATTAACAAGTATAAACAAAACCTTAAACTTTAAAGATCCCAAACACACTGTAAACAATTACAGTTATGTATGGCGTCTGTTATTTTGATGAACCTTTGTGAAAATGTGTCGTAGTGTGTGCTTATTTCAAACGCGTGACCAATTGAATTTTGCTTAGATGTCAGTTATGGTGGTTGTTGCGACGAAGTGGGTTTATCTGTGGACTTGTTGGCCTCGCATTCATCATAGAATAGTCTTTGATTCCTCTGCAGGTGTTGATAGAGATTGGTTGAGTTGCCTCGCGAGGTCGACACAGACTTTCAAAATAATTCCATACATAAGCTGCTTTTTCTTTTAGGTACCAAGTCGTCTGGTGCTGCAGGACTTTGCGCTTCAGCAGACATGACGTTACTTTGTTGCGAATTTGAGCTGCTGCTCCCGGTCGCGCTCATCTTTAACAAATGACGTTCTTTGCTAATTCAAAAGCATGTACAGTAGAGATGCGCAGATAAGCTAAAATGTCACCCGCATCCGCTGCTTCAAATACATGATCCACCCGCCCGCACGTATAATTTTCTCTGATATAAATATCCGCACCCGACCCGGACCCGATCGTCACTTTAATTACTCAGTAAATGTTTAGCACTGTCTTTGTCTGTAAATGCTTAAATCTAATCTTTCGATTTAGCACACACATGATGTACCATATAAGAGGTACCAGTCTTATGGCTTTCATATACATACAGTGCCTCAGTCGTTGCATATTACATACCCAGCACTTGATTCATCCCACTTCGCTAAAACGCTCCCACACTGTACTTTTCTTTCCTACCTTTTTTATGTTTTTAATTCTCCCTTTTTAAATTTCTCTCGGATCTGTTTTGCCTCCATTTCTGCTTAAAGAAATAGACCGTCCTCTACCGCCGCCAGGCGCACATTTCTTTTAAATTACTGCAAATTAGCGCCTGATTAAAAATGCATTTAAAACATATTCGTATTTTTTGAGAAATTGTGTTAATATTGTATATGATATCATCCACCCGTGACCCACATGCAATTAATCTGAATGTATTTTTTATAATCCCGACCCGCGGATCATCCGCAGCGCCCGCGGATTTAACTGCCATCCGCGCATCACTAAAGTGTTGAAATGCCCCCTATTGGTTAAACGTAAAATTGCAGATGCAAACTATCAAATATACGTAGGTGCATTTTATCATATTTAAAGCCCTTTTAATCGAAATATTCGCAGCTTTTGCGATTTGAGCATCGCACCGCTTCAAATTGCGATTTCGGTTTAAAAACGATTAATCATGCAGGCCTACTTTATAACCTTTCCTATTGGTTTATGGAACTGCCAATCTGCTGTAAACAAGGCAGATTTCATCACAGCTATTGCCAAACATTATGGTCTTTCTCTTTTAGCACTTACCGAAACCTGGATCAAACCGGAGGACATTGCCACACCGGCTGCCCTCTCCAATAACTACACTTTCTCCCACAGCCCACGCAAATCAGGGAGGGGTGGAGGAACCGGACTACTTAGTCCTAATGACTGGAAATTCAAACAGCTGGCACCCTCTTGCAACAACACCGCCTTTGAGTCTCATGCTGTTACTGTCATCCACCCTGTTAAAACGCATGTTGTAGTTCTCTATCGTCCCCCAGGTCACCTTGGACTTTTCTTGGAGGAGCTGGATGCGCTTCTGTCATCTTTCCCCGAGGATGGTACTCCTCTGGTGGTACTTGGAGACTTCAACATCCACCTGGAAAAACCACAGGCCGCCGACTTCAACAACCTGACTGCGTCGTTTGACCTCAAGCGAGTCCCCACTTCCGGAACCCATAAATCTGGTAATCAACTTGATCTTATCTACACACGCTATTGCTTCGCCCATCACTCCCAGGTCACCCCGCTGCACACGTCAGATCATTTCCTCATCACTCTTGATCTCGACTTCTCCAGACACTACACATGCTTCCCCACTGGTCACATTCAGACGCAACCTACGATCACTCTCTTCCTCCCGCTTATCCTCTGCAGTCTCTGCTACTCTCCCACCCCCAAACAGTTCTCTCTCCTTGATGCTAACACCGCCACCCACACCCTTTGCTCCACACTAACCTCCTGCTTGGACAGCTTATGCAGCTGAACCTTTCAAAAACAGAACTGCTTGTCATCCCTGCCGATACAAAGACTAATCACAACCTCTCCATTCAACTGGGCTCATCAACCATCACATCTTCCAGAAAGGCAAGAAACCTGGGAGTGGTGATCGATGATCAGCTCAACTTCACAGATCAAGTCGCTAGCACCGCCCGGTCCTGTAGATTCATCCTCTACAATATTACAAAATTAGACCCTTCCTATCAGAGCATGCTACGCAAGTCCTAGTACAGGCTCTGGTCCTGTCCAGACTGGACTACTGCAATGCGCTACTGGGTGGACTTCCAGCTTGCACAACCAAACCTCTACAGATGATCCAGAATGCTGCGGCAAGAGTTATCTCTAATGAACCCAAGAGAGCACACATCACTCCTCTATTCATTAAGCTACATTGGCTCCCTATAGTCGCTCGCATCAAATTCAAGACTCTGCTCCTGGCCTACAAGACCAGCACTGGTTCGGCACCACCTTATCTTCACTTGCTAATGCAGACATATGTACCCGCCAGATCCCTACGCTCTGCAAACGAACAGCGTTTTGTGGTGCCATCCCATGAAGGTAAAAAATCTCTCTCGCGCACCTTCTCGGGATCTGTTCCACCTATGTGGAAGGATCTGCCCGGTGCTACAAGATCTGCAGATTCTTTAGCCATCTTTAAGAAACGTCTGAAAATACATCTCTTCTGTCAACATCTGACTGGTCTGTTGTGACTCTATTTTCTTCTCTACTCTTTAAAAAAAAAAAAGAAAAAAACGTATGCTGTCCCAATTGCTTCCATTGCCTACCCCACCTGTAAGTCGCTTTGGATAAAAGCGTCTGCAAAATGACTAAATGTAAAATGTAATGTAAAAAGTATTTCTGTAGTAAGTGCAAATGTCTGTGGTATAAACGTTCAAGAGTACTACAATCAGTTCTGTGCAATGTTGAGGTAATTGAGAAATACCAATGAGCAGATAAAGCAGTTGTCACTCGAGGAGTTAGAAATTCCCTTCTTTCCGTCTCTTTAAGGGTCTCAAACTGGGCGGCTCGCCATCTCAGGATCACAGTCTATCACAGACTTCACAAAAACCTGACCTGTTCATACAACAGCGCCATAAACATCATAGACAATTTATATGACTTTTAAGCTCAGCATATCTTATAAACTTGAACTCAACTGGGTGGAAAATAAAATTTTTGCACATGTAGCACTCCATACATGACCAATTATTTACATAAGTGTCAATACTCTGCTGATAATCATCTTTTTTGAGCTCTTAATAAACACAAAATACACTTACAACTTACCAACAAGACAAACTCCTATAAAACACTTCTGAACATGAATGTAACTCATTAACGCTTCATTTCAGAGAACTGAACATTATATTATTTTGAAAATCACCAAATCTGGAGGATTCCAACACAATTAATCAACCGCATCAGATCTACAGGCCCCACAATCTGCTATCATCCACTTCAATATCATCAATCATCACACTAAGACACGAATAAGTTTTATACAAGAGTTATAACACCATACAACATGTTATTTGTGCAAAGTAAACAAGGATGATTGTTATAATTGCCTTTAAATTCACTTTGATCACAACCGCTAACTGCTAAGTGCGGCTCTCTGTGTGACTATTCCGTCTCATCTCTATGACGGCATACGTACCGTGTTTGTATATTTTCTTTTTTTTTTATTCTCAGCACAGCAGGACCACTTTAGTTACACATTATATTAATTCTTTTAATATTTTATGTAAAAGTATAATTGTTGCAAAAAAACATTCAATTCTAACCTGTGTTACAATATAGTATGACAGTATGCGATTTAGGATTCAGCCATTCTCTCTCGAGCCGGACCACCGGAACAGATGAGATGAGTCACTGACGGTCAGCGGCCTTTAAACAAGCTTTGACTAAAAGTGAGCAGTTTTATCAATATTACCTCACGGCTTCAGGACGAACTCCTCGCTGGCGCGTCGCTAACACTGAAGATGATGCGTTTGATGTGTTTGTCGGAGGCGGGACCGAAAGAAATATTGTGTATTTTCATAAGAAATGCACCAATTGTATGAACGAACAGTTGAAGGAAAATAACCACAAAAGAAGTTTGGAGACGTAAAGCAGGAGAACAAGTGGTTATACGCTAATATAGATCTTTAGAAGTCGTTATTGGCAAACAGCGCTGTGGAAAAGGTAAGTATACGGCGTATGAGTGCGTATGGCCCCGACTACACCACTGGTGTGATCTAAAATCCCTCTTGTTTGTCTCCATGTCTTATTCCCAGGGACACCCCAAGGCCAACAGACCCAGCTCCAGCCCACCCTGATGCTCATCCTTGCACCGCCTGGAAGGGCTGCACGATATATGAAAAAACAGACATCTCAATATATATCGCAAAAAACAAAAACATTGCTATGTGTAGAAATGCAGGAGGACCCTTGGACACTTCATTATCACACTATAGGGAAATAACTAGGTGATAAAATAAGTCATTTAAAATTTTATTAAAAAATGACAAACCTCTTTTTGAAAACAGTAGTTGTTGTTGTTTATAAACAACTGTTGTTTATGGTAAATATAAATGTTCAAACATACCGCTTTGACTTAAGCTTTGACTCAAGCTACTGTATGCATCAATTTGCTCACTCCAGATTAGAGGTTTCTGGCCAAGAATACAAGTCTATTCAGCATTGCAGGCTTGAGACTCGAGCGTTTGCATGTTATTATGTTGACACTTGCACTAAAAAGCCTCTCTGATGGGGAACTTGTAGCGGGGATTGAAAGATATTTGCGAGCAAGCTTGGTGAGATGTGAAAGCTAACTCTGTGTGTTTTCCACCATGCAAGTGGATCTTGCTCTTTGTCTATAGACGTTTTTAGCAGATCGTGGGTTAATTCTGCTTTCACAGCATCCTTAAGAGTCACAGAGAAATTATCCTTTGCTGCAGACCCGCTCAGTTTAAAGAAACTTTCCTGGGACATCTTGGCTTTTTTTGTATGGGATGTCTCAGCAACTTCGGGCAACTCTGGCCTTCACTCTCGACTTGTTGCCTTCAATGATGAAGTCCATCCTGAACCGGGGGTCCAAACATGAAGTCACATCTATCAGCTCCTGAGTAGCATCATCTTTATATTTCAAAGTATCTTCTTCTTCAGGCTCTTGGTCAGGTCTTTGTCTTCCTCTTGCATTAGTAGGATGAAGTGTTAAAGAGGTGAAGAACTGGCTTCACATAGAAGACATCAGGGCTGTACTGGGACAAGTACGCATGCGCACACACGCAAATAATTTCTTATCAGTCTAAATACCTAAAGGCTTTAGTTTAGGTGCTGTTTATTATTCTGATGGGAAAAAAGTAATGCTTAAATATACAATGTTTGCTGTAACTATCAACAGTTTTCAATGTTTCACGGCAGGGCCTACAGAAGAAGCTTAGAAAACAATTCACTTTTCGCTGCAACTTTGTCACTTATCACATCAGAATCAAGAGAGAAGAGGATGTCCCTCTCTGTTGCCATCAACATAAAAGCTTCCAAAAGCTCCTGTGAGAGTTTGAGTCTGATTTTAATGAATCAATTTAGTTTCTTTACTTTCATTCAGTGTGTATGTTCTTACTTCTTCTTCACTCTCTCCTATTCTTCCTTGTAGCCTATTCTGTCCTCCATCACGTGTTTTATCTTCTCCTCTGTCTTCCTTTTCTTCTTGCTCCGTTCTACTCATTTCATCTCTCATCTCTTCTTTCTTCTTCACATTCCTCTCCTACCTCAAGCCCTGTCTCCTCTCCACTCTCCTCTAATGTGGACCCACTAGGCCTAGCCTAAGAATCAAAATTGAAGATGTCAGAAATGCATAAAAACAAACAAAATGTAATAAATTCCGCACCATAAAGAAAAAAGGTGATCCAGGGTGCAGACAAAAGGATAAAATTCATATTCATAATGGCAAAGAATTGAATAAGTATTATATTGTTCCTTTAAATTTGACAAGTGAGCAGTAAAGAAAAAAGACACATGCACCATTTGGAATTATCACAAGTACAACATTTTAGGAACTGGAAAAAGCTTGTTGTAGAACTGACTTCACTTAGATAGGTTTTTAAGATCATAATATTGTTTTAAATAAATTGATTGTTGTGGTCATTGTTTTTCTATAATAATTAACATGTTGACAACTAATCTACAATAAAGTAAAACAGTGATTAAGATCATTGTGTGGTTTATTCTTTTTTTTTAACACTTACTCACTTTCAAATGCAGAGTTCAAAGTTAAGGTTAAGATTTAAATAATACATATATAAAAAGATGTTTTTTTTTAAACTCACATTCAGTTTTATACGCCCCAAAAAAACCCAGAATTGAGCTTTGTTTTACATAAAAGTCAGATTTCACAGTGGTGGCTTATTATCGCTTCAATTTTGAAAGAAAACAATGCAGAACGTGGATGTCAGTCTCATCTCAACAGTCAGAGCCGTCCTGTCATCTTTACTGGAGTCTTTTGCAGCTCTTCCAGCAAAGAGTTCATTGATTTCACACACTTGGTGCTTCTGCTTCGAGTGCTTGTCTTTTCTTCTCTCTTAACTTCTCCTCCTTTACGTTTGGAGATTTTGTGCTTTAACATGTTAACTGTCAGGTCGTAGTAAAAGTAAACGCTCCAGTTACGTAGCCACCTCTCTGTAGCCAGCAGATCTGTTCCTAAACTCTGATTGAACAATGTTGGTCACGTGTGTCAGTCTGGCAGACAGCTAGCGGCCGCAAGAGCTTCAGCGTCAGTGAGACAGAAGCCTGGAGTTGGACTGATAGAAGAATAAACTTAGCAGTTACGCATATAATTACACTTTTAAAATAACAGCACGACTCACCGGCCCACACACCTCTCGGCCCAGCAGGAATCTCTCCGTAGTCCTGATGTCCAGTACATGCCTGGAAGACTCTAACATAATCTCACATAATCTCAATGCCGTGCCTCCTTGTCCTCAGACAGGACCTGAGTGAAAGCCTTCTGCTGCTCTAAAATCCTGCTGATCATCATCTGTCTGATGACATCATCTTGTTTTGGCTTGCTGGTAAATTGAGTTCCTTCTGGACTTCTTCAAGAGCACTTCTGGTCTTCCAGCTGTGAGAAAAGTGACGCAACAGCTTCTTGCAGATACCTGTAGCACGGTCAATGCGTCCATCTTTTTTCAGTACATTTTCTAAGAGGAAAAATAAAAACAAAACCACAAAGATTTTTACATTTAATAATGAAAAATTGATTGCTCATATAACTCTTATTGTAATTGTGAAAATAAATGGGTTATATTATATAATATAATTTGTGTATTATAACTCCTCATCAAACCCCACATAAATGGCATTTGTTTTTGAAGATAAAAATGTTTGCCTTAATAGACTGCTTGCAAAACAAACATTTATGATAAGTTATTATTTAAATTGTATTCAAAGGATTATTATATCAGTCAGGTCATGCCATAGCAATAGCAACAGGAGTAAAATTCATGGACATAAGTTACCGATTGTTAGATGGAGTCTGTGGCCAAAGCACTGCAGACTGGTCCACTTGTTGAGTGCAGCGGCCTTCATCATGTTCGCCGTCTGTTGTTATACAGACCCCACACACACAGAGCTTCTCTCATCCACGTTGATGTTCTCGCTTACGATGATCCTCCGGGAAACATGCTGTTTGTAAACAGCGGCTCTTCAGCAGGAAGTCTTCATTAATAAAGTGTAGGTCAGACTGATGTAGGGCTCTGTTGTTCAGCTGGACCAAAGGTCTTTTGTTGCTGCATAATATGTCACTTGTGATAGCTCAGTTTTCACTTGTGCCTGCATTTCTCGGACAGCTCTGGGGTGACAACTTGAGAAAAATATGTGTGTGATTAGAGCTGCACCATTCTGGATGAATTGAGGATCCTGATTCTTTGGTTTCAAATAGAGATTGCGATTATTTTACGATTCTGAATGATGACTAGTAGTAACACATAATTGAATAGGTCCTGACAAAAAATATTTTTTATCTAGGTATGTGATATGTAGTAATTGGCTTCAAAATTATTAAATATTTAATGGTTAACCTAAAGTAACTATGGTGAGAAATTTTTATTGCAAATTCCATAAGTAAACTAAAGTGTTTTTTCTTTTTTTTTACTTTAAATGCAAAAGTTTAACTGAAATATTTCTCAGTAAAACAAATGCATAAGGTGACACTTGCAATTAAAGGTCTGCAATTAAACATGTTTCATATAACCTGAAAACATGACATGCTGTGCAACTAGATGAAGAGCTGTAATAGCGCAGCTTCTCTATTAGTGTAAATACAGAGATAAACGGCACACAGTCTGATGACGTGTTTTACCATAATGACGGATTGAAGCAGATTTGTCCGCGCTACAAACTACAATCGTTAGTTTTGTTTCAAACATGTCCAGTTAAGATGTGAATTATAATCAGAACAATGTAACACAATCCTGAAAGACACTCATAAGAGCAGTTTTGTTGTCAGGCTGTATTTACTTTATATGTTGGTCTGTTATTTGGTGTGAGATTAATTTGGGAGAGTGGGAACTTCTAAACGTGTCTCATCCATGTGAGTTGGTAACTCTCTGCTTTAATCTCAGTAAAATTACTTCATCATTTGGCACAGAAATATTAATAGTGTGTGTTTGAAAAGACTGTTTGTGACGTTGTTACATACCTTATGATAATAATGGTTTCTCTGCTTCAGCGGCAGCACGATTCTCGACAGAATCGAGATCGCGGTCTTTTAACGATTAATCGTGCAGCTCTATACATGATGCTATAATACTTGTCAAGTGACCAGATCATGTTTTTAAAATCCTGTTTGGTAACAGTGTTAACTGGTACTTTCTCTTTCGCAAGGTGACATGTTATAGCACCTGTGAGCTCTTTCTGCCGCTCAGAACTCTTCTCATGGTGTAACACTGGAAAACACGAACAAAATAGTTTTTTGCTTTGGACGGCAATTCCAATTCTACGTAATTTATCTCATTTATCACAATATTCATCTATCATATGTATTCATTCATTTATTTTATTATTCACTTTTATTCGTATTATTTGTTACATTTCATCCAAACTTTCAATATTGTTTAACCTCATTGGGAGTTTTATTGTCTCTTATGCTGATATGAGTCTCCATCTCAAGGCTCATAATAACGTCATGAATCTGTCTATATACAAATATTGAATCTGTTTCTAGTCAGATGAAGTTTGACAGAGCTAGACTGAGCATTAAAGCACAACTGAGATTATTCAATAAATGATTTTTCTGTTTATTTAACATCACTTCATCTCCTGCCTGCTGTTCTTCCCTTCAGCTCTGTGTATCCCTGCTGGTTGTGTTAAAGTATTGACACACAATGGAGTTGATATTTCCTCATTTTATAAATTCCTGACCGAGAGAGATCTAGTGAAACTGGACTCATGTTTTAGATCGATACGATCTAGCCATATCCTAGAGTTAGATCTATCATTACTGACGTCAAGTTTCTTTTTGTGACCAAATCTGCCATTTCTGTGCTTTTCTCCTGTTACGCGCTCATTTTGTTGTGCGAAGATGTGAACCCAGCGCCTGCCACCTGTGTGTCAAATAACGTGACGCCTCAAACATTCCCCAAATTAATGTATATTAGACAAATATAGACATTTGGGTGTTTTTTCCTTTTGGTATTAAACAAAAATATGTATGCTTTGCCCTATCAGGCCTTCTGTGATGCGCACATCGCGATGACGATGCTGAAATGATGTTTCATGCGGCTCTACCGCCTGGGACACCTTAGGCCAACAGGCACAACTCCAATTCTCTTTTTGTCATAAATACATCTCTTCTTTATATATATGTGTGTGTGAAGCAGCTTTGAACCTGTGACTGGAGTTTCCCCTGAGGGTTCCGCCGGTGTGACAATGTGAAGAACCCCAAATGGTTCCTCAAAGAACCTTTAAGTTTAACAGTATGTTAAAATACAATTGTTTAGCATTCTTATCAAAATTCACGATTGATAACCTCATTCTTTTAAATATAAAAATACAATAGTCTAATAACGTCTTTGCATACTGTTGAGTACAGACCGTGTCACGGTTTTTTTAATGTAGTTTTTTAATGTAGCTTCTGTTAAATAAGTTGTAGACAAGGAAGTGTTTATGTTGTGCACCACCTCAACACCCTCACATCCACTTTCACAGCTGAACTTCTGAGACTGCAATAGACTGCCATGAGACGAGAGTTTTACTATCAAACCTCTCCATCACCATATTTTGTGATGTACATCTGATCTAGCAAGGAAATCCAAGACGTCCTGAGAGTAACTGCTTCGGTTTTACTTTATTATGAAGGAATTCATTTGTGTTAAACAAATAGTCAAATGTTTTTAATGGTTTGCTCCAGATCTAAAACTTCTCAACTGGGCATGTTTTATTTAATTCTCAGCCTTTTCTTATGTTACCTGCTTTTCACTCAAAACATGCTTTATTTTCTGACACATACTGACTGAACGTATGAGTCAAAACTAGGCTAAGTTGTAACACGCACAGCTGGTTCAACCGGCCCCTGAAGAATGTAACAACAACATGAATATTCCTTTTGTCCTCTTACGACCAACCCTGTGCACAACATCAATTCCTTCTTTAAGATGTCACTCTTCCGTACTCACCTTGGCCACCAATGCAGAGGTGACACAACATGGCTTGGTAGGCAGCGTGGGTGCGACCTAGACAGCTTCTCCTGTTGTTCAGAGAAAATAGGAATTGATTCAATGGTTGCTTGCTATGATTGTTATGTTGATCAATGAATATGAACTAATTAATGTGACACTGTATTCAAATCAACAGACTTGAACGCACAAACAGGCAGAACCACATAACTTCACATAAGCAGCAGTCTCAACATTCACACATTTTTTTACATAGAAGTCAGCTCAGCTGTTACTTTTTACTGTCACAGTTGGTGTATGTTTTGTTTAGTTTTTTCCTCCCCTGTTTTATCTCATTATTAGTTAATTAATTTTTACTTGTGTTTTGTTATTGGTTAATTGTTTCCTTGCCTGTTTTCACTTGTTTCATTATTAGTTCATTGTTTTCACCTGTCCCTCATCATTGTTAATTAGTCCCGCACCTGATTCTGTTTTCCCTGAGTGTCTTCCTTTTGTATTTAAGCCCTGTGTGTTCCTTAGTTCTTTGTCTAGTATTATTAATGTCATCGTGTGTCGTCCCCTGTGTGGTTCCCTGGATGTTATTAAAGTTATGGTTTTAGATTATACTTTGAGTTTTGATTTAGATTAGTCATCCCGTGACATTTACAGTGAGGTTTTCAAATATATTACATGTCAATCACTTTAAGTGTAGTAACTGACATTAAAGTATATTTTAGTTCACATTAATAGTTTGTCATTCATTGAGCAGGACACTTAAACGTTATTTTAAAGGTTTCCTCAGATGAGCACTTTCAACAAGTTGGTATGATTTATTAGGGTCTTCATATTTTGCTTAAAAACCTTTAATGGCTGTGTAAACAAAACCCATCTTGCCTCATCAAAAACAGCTTCCTGAATTCATCTGCGGTTAGTTTCCTCTAAAACGTCTCAAATCATTCATCTGGAGACGAAAAATTCCTTTACAGCAAACAGTGCTCATGTTGTGTGTGTATGTTTGCCTAAAATCCGAAATAACGTGGATTTAAGCGCTTGTTGTTGACAAGTTATAACATTACACACAAAACGTGAAAGCATAACTAGTAACCTGTGAATGATTTTTCAGCCAAAGCACAAATGTTTTAGACGTTTAAAAACGAAACTAACCTGCAGTGTTCGGCCCTGTTCATTAGCAAAACAAACAGCTTGCCACAGCTAAACATATTAAAGAACATAATGTATTAACATTAGTGGTGGGCATAGATTAATTTTTTAATCTAGATTAATCTCGCTGTAATCTTGGAATTAATCTATAGATTAATCTGGATTAAAATGGCTAATTTGAATTCTGCCGAATTTAAAATTACATAACGTAGCCTACCTAAAGCGAAGGAGTGAATTTCTCAGCTGGCATGGATGAGGTGTACAGTAAGGCCGAGGTAGATAGCTTGGCTGATAGAGCTGTGCTGACGGACTTGCCTCGGTTGCACTCAAACATAGTAGTTTGACGACGACTTTTCTCCTGCACTACATCAGTGCTTGGCCCGGTATCTTCCTCATTACCTAAGTGATGCTTTGCGTTTAGGTGGTACTTGAGACTGGAAGAACTCCTACAGTAAACCAATTCCACATTGCACAAGGTGCAATAACCTTAGTCTTGTCGAGGTTTCCATTGGGAAGCTTCTTAAAAATAAATTTTCCCTGAAGGAAACCCGGCGGCTTCATAGCTGCATCCGTGTTAGCACGTCACGTTTGATGTGGTAATTTCACAGTAACGTTATGTTGTGTTCAGACCAAATGTGAGTGATTTACATGTTAAGTCAAGGCAAAGACGCGATAGACCTACTCGCGGCGCGAATGACGTGAATCGCCCAAATTGAAAAATCTGAACTTTGGCAAAAATTTGGCATACATGTTCGAAGACTCGTTCCCGTCCCCTACAGTGCAATTAAGCTAGGTATAAATCCGCGCTAACATATCAGGGTGAAAGTCATCATAGCTTGCGTAGTATAGACCCAGCTCCCAACCCAACTTTGAGAATAGATTAACGGCGACATTTTTTTTATCGCCCAATAAGAGTCTCACGTTAACGCAGCATGTTAACGCAGATAACGGCCCTCCACTAATTAACATTCATAAAGCTAAACTCCAAGTGTCCATCTGCACTTATATACAGTAAGTTGATCACTGGCTTTGATGCCTGTGACTGACACTTCCTTCGCTATCATATGCTAACGTCATCCTCCTATGGGGTACATTTATGTCAATTTAGACTGTTGATAAATATTACTCACATCGGCGGATTTGTCTCGTTCAGTCGGTCTCGATCCCTCTTGAGGAACAACTTTGAAGCTAATCCTGCTTGTACTGTCCCAGGTTGAAAAAGCACTCGGGCTTGAAGTAATTTGCGCAAACAATCCACTCCTCCCTCTTTCACGCTTGGACTCTGTGCAGCGACTACATTGCATGTTGTCCACGAACTTTAGCCATGGCGTCACGTACAGCGCTGTCGCTTGTGAAAACGACAATGGCGCAGCACTGTGGGTGGAACTGTTTAGAATAAGGGGCGGGAACATTATAATAAAATCCGTAACTGGAGCGAAATCTGAACCGATCGATTTCTCACACGCTTGCAAAACAAACATACTGGGTTCTAATTTTTCATTTTTTCTGGGTTGTTAGATGCACTGGGGACCCGATTATAGCACTTACACACAGAAAAAGTGGGTTTTCATATGATGTGTCCTTAAAAGACAATAGAAGCTGTTTTTAAAGTACTTATAAAGATGTGTTGAAGTCCAACTAATTAATGTGTGCAGTTCCACATAATACCACACAGTCTCACATATTATCATCACTTTTATATCTCAGAAGCTTAAATGTACATTCCCTTTACGTACCCACATTTGGATAAAAGCGTCTTCTTAAAAACATATATTGCACCTTTAAATGTTGTTTGGCTTAGACTCCTACTCCTCAAACTGAAAGTAAAGGTACAACTGGAAAGTCAGGATTCATTTAGTCATGAGAACAGAACATGATCCTTCACGAGTCTCTAAAGTGTCTAAAAGAAAACTATTGTTGTAGAAAAGTAAGATTGCAGACAGTGATGATGAAGTGAAGATCAACGGCTCAACACAGGTGAGAACTGAATCGATACAAAACAACAAGAGAACATTTTACTAACAAACTAAAACTCACAACACAACTGGAGTGAGACGTCAGTTAACAGGCTTGTGGACTCGAGTCACTTGACTTGGACTTGACTCGGCAAGTCTTTATATATTTTAAAACCAAACATCGAACTTGTGATCACGGTCAACAGTTCTCTGGAGTGAATCACACAGGTAAGAGCTGCGCTGTGTTTGGCACTGTGTCAGAGAAAGACTCGCCCATCGATCACCTCTGCACTGGTAACTGGTTCTACAGTTGATTTATTGTTCTCCCAAACAAGCTCACGGTTGATATCATGATTATAATTCATGATCGCGTGTTCATTCTGTGCAATCCGAAGCATTCAGCATTACATTTTTACTTGACAATCATAACACATTTCTTAAATACAAGCTCTATATTTGTGCCTGGTACTAACAGAAACAAAAGCTAACATAAAGTATGATTGTAGAATGTAGTGTTTAATTTAGAAACTTTGTATACCACACACATAAACAGGTGGAGACCAAACGACATTTAAATATATGTTTGTATTGTTATAGATTGATTTACAAGGTTTGTTTTTATTTTGGAGGGCAGCGAGAACAAACTGGTGCAAGAGTTAGAGAAAGGTCAAGTCCGACATTTCCGTTTGTGTTTTTTCCTATTGTGTCTCTGAATTGCAGAAAATCGAACCCAGTTGGATTTTTTTTATGACAGTAGAAAATCTCGGAGGCGTGTAAATGTGATTGAGACAATCTGAGGTAGTATTTCTTTTTTTTAAATGCGTAAATTTCGGAAGTAAATTGTACACTTTAATGTACACTCAATGTACAATGACCTTAAGAGATAATGAAGAAAATAACCATTTCTTACAACTGAAACACATGCCCAGTCATTAGTACGCCAGAAAATATTTTCTTACTTTCTATAGTCTTATTAAATTATGTTCAAATAGGATTCATAGTCAATAGATTATTTAACATGATAATTAATCCCCCCCTAAAAAATCCTGACATTATTTATTCACCTTCATGTTGTTCAATAACATTTTGATTTATGTTGTAAACTTACATTTTATGGGAAAGTTAATAATTAATTTATAACAATAAATTATTTAATTTAAATAATGTATCGTTTAATGAAAATTGCATTCTGTTTGTGATAAAACACTGTTTATTCCTACTCGATATACTATGTAAGACGAACGAACAACTATTGTATAACATTTAATTAATATTATCACACAAAATCCTAAAATGTTCTACAGTATATTATAATATAAACTGAGTATACAGTAATATTACAGTTATAGAGATCAGACTCAAAATAAGAATGGTTAGAATAGCTGGTGTGTCCCGTACAGTTATTATCTATAAGCTATATCTTCAGTCAGGTGTGTGAAGTACATTTCTACCACAGTGCCCTTTGAGAAAATAGTCTGAACTTCATCTTATATAAAACACTGTGAAGCCTTTCTGACATAAATTATTATAAATCTACTAAACTTTTAATACAGTGAAACTGATTTGGGGAAAGAGAACTAATGACTGGTTAAAGACTTGAACTCGACTTGGACTTGATTGTCTTGACTTGTACTATTCTATATAATCATAATGAATGAATACACCTTGACTATAGAGTATATATTCTTGTAGTAAATATTCAATAAATATAATATACACTTTCAATGTTTTAAGAGCACATTATGAGCACATTAAAGACCCAGTGTTGTCTAAGAGGCCAACAAAAAACGTCAGTGTGACCCAGACATAAGACTGAGCAATACCATTGGGGAAAACATACTATCATTCACCACGAGAAAGCAGAAATTATTCTTATTTACCTTGAGAAAGTAATGTTGTTATGAGAACATACTCTTGTATGCCACAGAAAAAATAATGATGTAATGGTTTATTATTTGAGAATGTCTTAAAAAAAATATTAATATTAAACAGGCCGACTTGCCACTATTTAAGTTGAACCGATGTGCTTAGAAACTAATGGTGGAAAAGAAAAGTGGACTGGCTAAATAAAAATGAGATAACGCTTGGACACCTGATTGGTGTAATAGGATCTACACCCCTCAATAGTAACAATATAATTGTTAATGTAAATGTTGTGTTGTTAGACAATCTCATGGCCATCTCACTACTTTGTTGGCTCGAGCAAAAAGGTTTTAACTCCTTCACACAAAGACTTGAGAATTACTTGTGACCTGAAAAGCAATGACTTTGACCTCTGTTTTACACAACTGAATGTGAAATAATGTCAGAAGTTTCCTCTGTGTGTTATAAGAACATTAAACTGTCGATTGAACGTTCAGATACAGACACTAAAACAGCACAAATACTGAGACTTCTGCTGCTTACATCTGAATATTCAATATGTGTTCAGTTCATCTGCAGGTATAAAGTCAACATTTGAGTCGCTGTCATGACCTCCAAAAAGAGTCTCTCTGGAGAAAGAAGCACAAACACAATGAACAGGTGAGAGAATCTGAGTTTATTTTTACAGAAAACTTAATGACAATAATATTCTCAATAACACTGAGAACATGAAGAGACTTTGTGTCAGAGTTGTGAGAGTTTGTAGTTGTTGTAACAGTGTGTATTTGCTGTTGTGTTTTAGTTTGACTCATGGAAAATCTCCTGAACCCAGCTGTGTGTCCATGAAGAGTGAGAGATCAATGAGTCTTCCAGATATAAACTTTAATTCAGGAGACTTTGATGATGCAGATGTGAGGTGAGGACAGTCTGATGCTTTAGACGAGTAAATCACTTCATCAGTCTGTATTCTCTAAACTTGACGAGTCTGTGCTGCTGATCTTCACCTGTACACTTTACACAACTGACAAATACACACATTTATACAAGTGTTTACTGTGTGTATTACATGTTTACATTTCCTCATATACACAAACATATTTAATGTGTTTTTATATTACAGTAACAGATCAAAGTCCAAAGGGAAGAACCTGGATTCAATTTTCCAGGTAGGTGTGTGTAAAGAAATCTGTAAAGAAGGGCTACTCTGATAATAAACAACAACTGAATCACATTTTAAAATAGTTAGTAAATAATTAATTAATGTTGAAAAAGGTTTACATTTTACTAAACCTACATTATTGTGATAAGTGTTTGCTTTAGTTGTCTTCTGGTGTTTTAATGTTTTCTTTGACTGTCTCTGTGGGTTAAAATACATTTGTTTTTAGCAAAGGAGATTAAATCTCTGTGTCTTTAAACAATAACTTCAGGAGCTTGAGCAGAAAATCATCTCTGTGATGAAGGAGGAGCTGAAGATCTTCAAGAGTCTACTGAGTTCAGATTACCCATCATGCTCTGAGAGAGAAGAAGATGATGATAAAGATCTGTGCAGAGTCAAAGAGATGTTTCTGAAGATCACACTGAAGGTCCTGAGGAAGATGAACCAGACAGAGCTCGCTAACACATTACAGACCAGTAAGAAAGTCATGAATTATTCCTGTGGATTATTTACTTTTATTTGACATATTTCATGCATTGACATTCATTTATTTTCCTTTACACAACAGAACTTGCACCGCTGTGCATGAAGAAACACAAATCCAAACTAAAAGAGAAATTCCAGAGAATGAATGAAGGAATCTCGAGTCAAGGAAGCTCAACACTTGTGAATGAGATCTACACAGATCTGTACATCACAGAGGGAGGGAGTGAAGACATCAATAATGAACATGAGGTGAGACAGATTGAGACAGCATCCAGAAGATCAGAGACACAAGAAACACAAATCAAATGTAATGACATCTTTAAAGTCCAAAACAAACCCATCAGAAGTGTGCTGACTAAAGGAGTCGCTGGAATTGGAAAAACAGTCTCTGTGCAGAAGTTCATTCTGGACTGGGCTGAAGGAAAAGAAAATGAAGATCTTCACTTCATATTTCCACTTCCTTTCAGAGAACTGAATCTGATCAAACAGAAAAATATCAGTCTGATGGATCTTCTTCATCAGTTCTTCACAGATACAAAAGAACTGAGATCAACAGACTTTGATGATTATAAAGTTGTGTTTATCTTTGATGGTCTGGATGAGTGTCGTCTTCCTCTAGATTTCTCAAAGAATCAGAGTTTATCTGATGTAACAGAACCAGCGTCAGTGGATGTGCTGCTGACAAACCTCATCAAGGGGAATCTGCTTCCTTCTGCTCTGATCTGGATCACGTCTCGACCAGCAGCAGCCAATCAGATTCCTCCTGAGTGTGTTGATCTGATCACAGATGTACGAGGATTCAATGACCCTCAGAAGGACGAGTATTTCAGGAAGAGAATCAATGATGAGAGTCTGGCCAACAGAATCATCACACACATGAAATCATCCAGAAGTCTGTACATCATGTGTCACATCCCAGTCTTCTGCTGGATTTTAGCCACTGTTCTCCAGAGAATGTTGAGTGAAGCAGAGAGTCAAGCACAGATCCCCAAGACTCTCACTCAAATGTTCACACACTTCCTGATGTTTCAGACCAAACTGAAGAGTCAGAAGTATGATGGGAAATGTGAGGTAGATCTTCAGCAGGCTAGAAAGAGTCTTGAGTCACTGGGAAAACTGGCTTTTCAACAGCTGGAGAAAGGGAACCTGATCTTCTATGAGGAGGATCTGAGAGAGTGTGACATTGATGTCAGAGAAGCGTCAGTGTACTCAGGAGTTTGTACTCAGATCTTCAGAGAGGAGTTTGGACTGAACCTGGGGAAGGTGTTCAGCTTTGTGCATCTGAGCGTTCAGGAGTTTCTCGCTGCTTTATTCAAGTTTCTGTTTTTAATTCAAGACAAAGACAACAAGTCAAGAGTGAGTGATTTACTGAAGAGTGAAGTGGACAAGGCCTTACAGAGTGAGAACGGACACCTGGATCTTTACCTCAGATTTCTTCTGGGTCTTTCACTGGAGTCCAGTCAGACAATCTTACGAGATCTGATGACACAGACAGGAAGAAGCTCTGACAGTAAACAGGAAATAGTCGAGTACATTAAAATGAAGATCAGAGACAATCTCTCTCCAGAGAAATCCATCAATCTGTTTCACTGTCTGAATGAACTCAATGATCATTCTCTAGTGCAGGAAGTTCAATCATATGTGAACAGAGGAGATGAGTCTAGTCTCTCTGGAGTCCGTCTCTCTCCTGCTCAGTGGTCGGCTCTGGTGTTTGTGTTACTGAACTCAGAAGAGAAGCTGGATGAGTTTAATCTGAGAAGTTATGATCGATCAGATGAATGTCTTCTGAGGCTGCTGCCAGTGATCAAAGCATCCAGAAAAGCTGAGTGAGTCATTTACATGTTTTTACAACTAAACAATAAATTCAGGAATGTGTAGTTTGTAAATAAGTAAGAGATAAGCACTAAAGTTTTAATGCATAACGCGGAGGCCAAGAACCAGACGACATGGAGTGGAGTTCATTAAATCCTTTAACGCTCAGCTAGCCGTGGATAATCCCGCTCTTACTATGGTGTTTTGTTGGAGTTAAAGCTTTAATTTATATTTACGGTGCAATTTTTGATCAGACAGGTGAAAATTTAAAAGTTAGTTTGTCAGTTAATTTCAAACATTGATCAAACTGACTGAAACTACATAAGTTTAAGTGCACACGTTCCAGCCAATCAGAATCAAGTATTCAAACAGGTTTTATGCAGAGCCATTTAGAGAGAGAGTTCTGCCAACGGTAGTCCAAAATTCTGGAGAGTCAATGTGATTCATGGAGCCTTCAGATAGTTCCGGGAAGTTTTGTTTTCTCTTTAAATGCTTTATTTCTTTCATTTTGTTATTCATTAAATGGCTTTCGTCTTTAAATGGGTTAGAAGTTTACCTCAGTTGTTCTGTTTAGTCGCAGCTCCATGAGTTACTAATAACTTCCGGGAACTATTGAAAGTGTTCCATTGGAGTCAACGGAGTAGACGCTCTCTCAAAGGCTCTGGTTTTATGTTGTGAGTGACAAAAATTATGTCTTTTTATCCTCCACAATATACATACAGTTTGAATTCAGTGTTGTCATTGTCCAGATATCAAGAGAGCAGATGAAAATCATAGAATGAAATTGTTGAAATGTTATTGGTATTGAATCAAAATAATTTGCACCGAGAATTAATGTTGAACTTCTTTAATTTTTTCAACAAACCATCATTATTGCTATCAGTTTTTGCTTCAGTTGCGATCTTGACTCTTGAGTTTCATTAAGTTATTTATTTCTTCTTTCTGTGCTTTCAACATCAAATCAAATAAATAAAATGTTATGTCATGCATGGTTTCCACAGATCTTTAAAAGTCTTCATTCATAAATATGCAAATTAAGGCCTTACTAAAGTTTAATTATAACGTGAAGAGAAGGAATTTATTTTCCTAATATTAGAGCGCTTAATAACTATTAAATATTGCTCAATAGATGGCGGTGTGTTCTGCTTCATCTGTCAATCACCTGTGGAAGAACTTGACAAACATGCACAGATATGTTTAGTTCTGTTAGATGTCTCAAAGGTTTGAAGGGTGATTCAAGTACTGCTGTGTCCACATTCACATACTATCTGTCCTAAATACTATTGAGAAGTAGAACTCGTATGTGTCAGATCATAGTCTGCTGACACGAGTCTCAAAGTACATGAGCGGTCTACTGTTTCTGGTGAACATTCAAAGGTTGAATCCAATACAGCAGCAGAGATGAATTATGACTTTGATGTGCTCTGGACATGAATGTTTTGAAGGTTTTCAGAGGTGATTTCCTCAGAGAAAACTCTTCTACAACATAATCCAAATCCAGCTGCCTCACAAGATTGCATTCAATGGTCTTTAAAGATAGTGATGTGAGATGTCTTTGACACATTTCTGTGGTTTTAAACTCATTTTGTTATTTTGTCTGCATGTGACTTCTGCACGCTTATATTACACAGTGTTACTCGCCTCTAGATGTCCTGCTGCACATTTCCATTGTTAGTGGAGCCAAATGTGACATCACAGATGAAATCTGAAACGGCTCAGATTTAAACTCTGACTCTGATTTATGGAAACAATATTGAATAAAAAGTAGCGGGTGAATAAACAACTGTATTTAAACACCATATAAAAGTGGTTCTCTTGATGATCCTCTATTCACACCAGCTGCTTAACATTGTACATCTGTTAGAAGTGAATGAACACACTGTTCTCTTGTTATTTCTCTCTCAGTCTGAGTCGCTGTAATCTGACAGAGAAAAGTTGTTCAGCATTGGCGTCAGTTCTCAGATCAAACTCCTCAAGTCTGACAGAACTGAACCTGAGTCACAATAGTCTACAGGATTCAGGAGTGAAGCTGCTCTCTGATGGACTGAAGAACACAAACTGTAAACTAGAGATATTACAGTAAGTACATTCTTAAACCAATAAGTGTGAGCGTCTACATTTGCATCATTTACATTTTGTGTTTTCTTATATTTAGCAGTAAACCTCACACAACAACAGAAACAACATTTAAATTAAACACGAATACTGAAGGTTTTTTATACTGAAGTTTAAGTTTTGCACCTTGTAAGACTCCAGTGTAGTGATAGTTATGAAAGTAAAAAAGCTTTACAACTGAATTCAAACATCAAGAATCAGTGAATGAATCTTAACACTCAACAAAACTGCTTTAAACTGAAATGCATGTTGAGTACCAACGTCATACAACCTTATTCATGACTCCCAGCATGCATTGCAACAGGAATAAATTAGTCGGATGAATTGTCCTATTATCTTATTTAATTTGTTCTGTTGGTGTGTATTTGGTTGTTTGATTGTGATTTTAATAGATTTTTTTAAGGATGTTTATCTGAATTATTCATTACTGTTGAGGTTTGTATAATGAGTGTAGATGTCTAAATGTGTGTCTGTTGCATCAAAGTGTTTTTTGTACCACAACAGCATTATCAATAATAACCTGCCAAACGTTCAATAACCTTTTCTATTATTTTACAGAAACGCTCACACAGACATTTAAATACAACAAAACTGCATACTTGTCTTTTGATAGTAACACACACATTAGTTGTGTAAATCACACAGTTCATCATGATACGATGCCAAATCAAAAAGTCAATTAATAAAATCATATTATAAGATATGTATACACACCCCACAAAGCCCCGCCACAGAACCCAATTGAACCCCTGCTTCTACTCTATAAATATTCTGTTTTACTATTTTAATACAGCGTATTGCCCAATAAAGCTGTTCTCATGTAAATAGTTTGTTTCATATATATATATGAAAACTAGTGAAAGAGTTGCTAACTTGGCAACACTGGCGAGACAAATTAGGAATTAATGAAACAGTGCATCTTGTGTAAATGAAGATAATAAACTGTAGAATTAGTCATTGTGAATTGCATTCTGGGTAATTGTTTTTGAGAATTTAGTCTGTTGTCCACCAGTATCTCACCAGAGGATTAAACATCTCCACAAACAACATCTTCACTTTAAACTCTGATAGTCTTCATTAGACGACCCTCTTTGTGACCTTCATGGACAAAAAACTAATGTCACAACACCTTATTTTATTTGTTTTTAACAATTTAAAATAACTTAAATCATGAATTTATTTAGTACATTATTGATGTCTTAAATCATTTAGAATGTAAAATATGAATTATGATGTTACTTTCACCTAATATTCAATTAAAAAAGATTTTCATAAAAATCTGCACTAATAAAAATACAGTAGTTTCGTTTTTTGTTTTATTTACATTTTAAATATCAATGTCCTCAATAAGGCTCTAGTAATCACTGGCTTCGTATAGACTGAAATTTATAAAGAAAGATTAAAAGTGAGCAATTTAGAATTTATAAAAACAATTGTGTTGGGCAAAACTGAGTGTGTGTGTCTGTGTGTTTGTGACTTTGTGTTGACACTCAATATTATAAATCATGATTCATTTGCTGTAAGTTTGAAGAGTTTTTCTTTGTGTTTCAGTCTGTCTCACTGCAGTATTGGATCTGAAGGTTGTGTTGCTCTGACTTCAGCTCTGAGATCAAACCCCTCACACCTGACAGAACTCAATCTGAACTATAATAATCCAGGAGATTCAGGAGTGAAGCAGCTCTCTGATCTACTGAAGGATCCACAATGTAAACTACAGAAACTACAGTGAGTGAAAGTGTTATTATGTCATTAGGAGAGACAAGAAATGTTTGGATATAAGAATGTGTAAAACTCTTTCATCAACTTCAAGTCTTCATGTGCAAAAGTTAATATAATTTTGGACATTTTAAAGACACGGTTGTTTTTATTTGGCTCTCGCAAGTAATTTCAGACTTAAACACACATTTATTTTGTCTGTTATTGTAGAAGAGTTTTAAATCCAACACCAGCAGTTTATATCTCTGAATGAATGTTTCAATCTCTGTCATGTGTTTCTCTATTAACTGACAATAATCCCACAAATATTATAAATCATGAATCATTTGCTGTAAGTGTGAAGAGTTTTTCTTTGTGTTACAGTCTGTCTGGTTGCAGTATTGGATCTGAAGGTTGTGTTGCTCCGACTTCAGCTCTGAGATCAAACCCCTCACACCTGACAGAACTCAATCTGAACTATAATAATCCAGGAGATTCAGGAGTGAAGCAGCTCTCTGATCTACTGAAGGATCCACAATGTAAACTACAGAAACTACAGTGAGTGAAAGTATTATTATGTCATCAAGATGATAATTCGCCGTTTGTCCTCCTGTTTTTCGTTCAGCTCCGCCCCCTTGTTCTCCGTTAATTTCCCATTAGTGTTTAGTCTTGTCACATGCCCTTCTCCGTCCCTGCTTAATCTCCCCTCGTTATTATGTCCCTATTTAGTACCTCTGTTTCCATCACACCTCGTCGGTTCATTGTATTGTTTTACCCTGCCTGTAGTGTATTGGATTAACCAGTTCCAGTTCCAGTTTCCTGCTTTGAGTGTATGTTATTTCTTGTCTTGCCCAGCCTAACTCTTCCTGACGGTTTTGGATTACCCCGAGTATGTTTCCTCCCCGTGAGTTTTGTCTGTGGATTTCGTTTTTTGGACTTATTATTTGTTAGCAGTTTTGATTTGTTCCCCTCGTGGAAAGTTTTCTGTTTTGTATTACAAGTCTCTGTTTTGCCCCATCGTGGGTTTTGTTTTGTTCATTTAAATAAAAGTCTATTTGTTAACTTCATCTGCCTGCATCTGGGTTCTGCTCACCCCGTTATCGTGACACATTTAGAACACATTCATTCTTTTTTGGTCCACTCAAGTAATTTCAGATTTAAACACACATTTGTTTTGTCTGTGCTGGTAGAAGAGTTTTAAATTCAACACCAGCAGTTTATATCTCTGAATGAATGTTTCAATCTCTGTCATGTGTTTCTCTATTAACTGACAATAATCCCACAAATATTATAAATCATGAATCATTTGCTGTAAGTGTGAAGAGTTTTTCTTTGTGTTACAGTCTGTTTAACTGCAGTATTGGATCTGAAGGTTGTGTTGCTCTGACTTCAGCTCTGAGATCAAACCCCTCACACCTGACAGAACTCAATCTGAACTATAATAATCCAGGAGATTCAGGAGTGAAGCAGCTTTCTGATCTACTGAAGGATCCACAATGTAAACTACAGAAACTACAGTGAGTGAAAGTGTTATTATGTCATTAGATAAGAAATGTTTGTAGCTATACAAGGACTTGTAAAACTCTTCCATCAACTTCAAGTCTTAGTGTGCAAATTTTTTTTTTTGGAAACATTCTTTTTTTTTTATTTGGCCCTCGCAAGTAATTTCAGATTTAAACACATTTATTTTGTCTGTGCTGGTTGAAGAGTTTTAAATCCAACACCATCAGTTTATATCTCTGAATGAATGTTTCAATCTCTGTCATGTGTTTCTCTAATAACTGACAATAATCCCACAAATATTATAAATCATGAATCATTTGCTGTAAGTGTGAAGAGTTTTTCTTTGTGTTACAGTCTGTCTAACTGCAGTATTGGATCTGAAGGTTGTGTTGCTCTGACTTCAGCTCTGAGATCAAACCCCTCACACCTGACAGAACTCAATCTGAACTATATTAATCCAGGAGATTCAGGAGTGAAGCAGCTCTCTGATCTACTGAAGGATCCACAATGTAAACTACAGAAACTACAGTGAGTGAAAGTGTTATTATATCAATAGTAGAGATAATAAGAAATGTTTGTATATAAGGACGTGTACAACTCTTTCATCGACGTCAAGATTTCATGTGCAAAAGTTTATTGAATTTAAAACGCATTCATTTTTTTTGGGTCCACTCAAGTAATTTCAGACTTAAACACACATTTATGTTGTCTGTGCTGGTAGAACTCAACTCAACTTTATTTATATAGCGCTTTTTACAATTTTCATTGTTACAAAGCAGCAGTACAGTAAAACAACTAAAGGCATATACCTGTAAAAACAAGAAAATGGTGAAAAACAACTAAAGTAATCTAGTCCTGATGTCATGAATTAATTTCTCTGCATTTGACAGTGACAGCATATGACGTAGTTTAGATATATTCTTAAAATGGAAAAATGCAATTTTACAGGTGTTGGCGACATGGCTTTCAAATAACAGATTACTATCGAATACAACGCCAAGATTCTTAGCTGACGATGAGGATTTTATGGAGCTTCCGTCAATCGTTAAGCAGTATTCTTGGTTGTTACGTATAACGGTTTTCGGTCCAGTAAGTAACACTTCTGTTTGGTCAGAGTTCAGTAGTAAAAAATTGTTACTCTTCCAGTTCAAGTCAACTATGCAATCCTTTATTCGATGGAACTGCTGGGTTTCATGAGGCTTCAAGGAAATATAAAGTTGAGTATCATCAGCATAACAGTGAAAGCTAATTCCGTGTTGCTTTACTATATCTCCTAGAGGTAGCATGTATAATGCGAAGAGCAGAGGCCCCAAGACTGAGCCCTGTGGTACACCGTACTGGACTTGCGATTTGCGGGACACCTCATTGTTTATTGCTACAAATTGAAATGGTCGGATAAATAAGACTTAAACCATTTCAATGCTATTCCGTTAATGCCGACGTAATTTTCGAGTCTATGTAGAAGTATGCTGTGGTCAGTATGCTGTGGTCAATGGTGTCAAATGCAGCACTAAGGTCAAGCAGCACCAATAACGAAATACAGCCACGGTCAGACGCTAAAAGCAGATCATTTGTAACTCTGATCAAAGCAGTCTCTGTACTGTGACATGCGCGAACTCCAGACTGGAATTCTTCGTTAATGTCATTCCATTGGAGGAAGGAGCATAATTGAGTTGAAACTACTTTTTCCAGAACTTTAGATGTAAAAGGTAAATTCGATATATTCGTCAACATTTGTACTCATGCTAGATATTTTAGACAATTCAGGCAGATTATCGAGAAACGCATCTTTGGTATTTGAAGTAATCGTTCTACCATATTTGTAACAAGGAGTTTGATTTGCAGCCGTAGGCCAGTGAAGCAAATGTAATATCAGATAATGATCCGAAATGTCTTCACTCTGCTGAACGATTTTAACATCGTCCACATTTATACCGTAAGAAAGTATTAAATCTAAAGTATGATTACGAAGGTGAGTGGGTCCTGACACATGTTGACCAACGCCAATGGAGTTAGGAGTGTCTTTGAAAGCCATTCCCAAGGCATCTGTATCATTGTCTACATGGATATTAAAGTCACCGACGACAAGGACTCTGTCTGCGGCCAGTACTAGTTCTGATAAGAACCCACCAAAATCTTTAATAAAATCTGTGTGGTGCCCTGGAGGCCTATATACAATAGCTAGAAGAAATTTTAAAAATGTTTTGTCCTTAGTATTAGGTGTTGATACGTGAAGTACCATGACTTCAAAAGAATTGTATTTAAAATTAGACTTCTGAGAGATGATAAAATAATTATTGTAAAGTGCAGCGACACTTCCCCCTCTACCTTTTAGACGAGGCTCGTGTTTATAGTAATAATCTTGAGGAACGGATTCATTTAGAGTAATATAATCATCTGGCTTTAGCCATGTTTCTGTCAAACAGAGCATGTCTATTTTATGATCGGTTATCATATCGTTAACAAAAAGTGCTTTATTTGAGAGAGATCTAATATTAAGCAATCCGAGTCGTAACAGTTGATTATCTGTATTTTGTTCATGTTTTATTTGTTTAACGTTTATTAAATTACTTTCAAGAGGTTTACGCAATATATTATGTTTGCTAATCCGGGGGACAGACACAGTCTCTATTTTATGTTGTTTGTAAGAAGGGATTATTACATGTTGTATATTTTGTAACGTGAGACGGCAAGCAGACAGTTGGTTAAGCCATTCTGTCTCCTTCCTGACCTGGGCCCTAGGTAGTCAGACTTTAGCATTATTAAGACTGTGTGCCAAATTTCTATAGAGGAGGGAAACCCCATCCCAGGAGAGATGGAGACCATCTCGTTTCAAAAGGTCAGGTCTGCCCTCAAAATTCTTCCAGTTATTTATAAAATCTACATTATTCTGCAGGCACCACTCAGACAACCAGCCATTTAGTGATGATAATCTGCTATAAATCTCATCACCACGGTAAGCAGTGAAGGGGCCAGAGAATATTACTGTGTCTGACATCGTGCTTGCGAGCTCACACACCTCTTTAATATTATCTTTAGTGATCTCAGATTGACGGAGTCTAACATCATTTGTGCCGACGTGAATAACAATCTTACTGAATTTACGATTAGCCTTAGCCAGCACATTTAAATTTGACTTGATGTCAGGCGCTCTGGCTCCCGGTAAACATTTGACTGTGGTGGCTGGTGCCTCTATGTTAATGTTCCGGACAATAGAATCACCGATCACTAGGGCACTTTCAACAGGTTTCTCAGTCGGTGCGTCACTGAGCGGGGCAAACCTGTTCGAGACTTTAATCGGAATGGTTGAGTGATGTTTTGTCCTGCGACTATGCCGTCTCACCGTCACAAAGTTTCCCAGCTGCAGGGGATTTTCAACCGGAACCGAGCTGTGTGCGCTAACATTGCTCTAATCCAAAGTGTTTTCTACGGTCCCTACACTCTTACTATCATCAAATAAAGATTGGATGCAAAACTCTAATTCTAAGATCTTCTCCGTCAGCCTAACTACTTCCCTGCATTTATCGCATGAAAAACCCTAGTCGCAGACAGAGAAGGCTAAGCTAAACATATGGCATGAGGTGCAAGTAACAACAATAGGAATAGAAGCCATGACTCACCGGGTATGAAGTGCAATCCTAACTTAACAAGGTTGCTTGATGAGTCTTAGTATATACGCTTAAAAAGAGAAGCAGTTAGCACACAAGACAAATAGGCGGATATGATATTCCACAGTTAACAGAAGGCAAGCTAACACGCTAATATGCTAATATGCTAGCGGCATTACGTTTCAATTAATATAGGTTTAGAATATATAGTTATAAATAATTTGGCAACGACAGTGATAGGAAACGATAGTAAAATACACTAGTATTAAGACCAAGAACAAATGTGAGGTGAAGCAAGTGTCAGAGGATGCAAAGGAGCCGCCGGCAGCGATCAGTTTTAAAAGTTTTAGTAGAGTTTTAAATCCAACACCATCAGTTTATATCTCTGAATGAATGAGTCAATCTCTTCGATCAATAATTTGATGTCACGTGAGCTTTCAGAATACTCATGATGGTGTTGTCTCAATGTAACCTCACAGCACACTCACTATGTGCTCAATCTGTGCTCTTATTATTTCCTTTATTACAAAACACTTTGACTTTATTTCTGTCATACGTCTACATAAGCTCTTAATGTGAAAAAACAGAAGTTTAGATGTCGCTGGTTTTCATTCATCATTATGGTGTTTAGTGTTTGCTTTGAAGTGTTTGTTGTCTCTTCCTCATGGGTAATTGTTGATGATGAGAAGAAGTTTGTGCTGACAATTGTGTGAAAGTAGAAAATGACGTCTAGATGTTCTGAGACAGTCTGATGTTGTAAAGGTCTTCTAAACATCATGCTCATAAAAACTGCACCAGTTCAGAATCTAGACAGAAAAACATCAAGAATTAGTTTATGAATCTCAACAATGGTGACAATCAACCGAGAAGCTTCATGATGCAATGCATGCTGGGAGTTATGAATGAGTTTAGTTCTATGATGTTACCCAGCATGCATTGCATGATCTTTCTTTTGTTGATTGTCACCATTGTTGAGATTCATACACTGATTCTTCATGTCTGTGTTTTTCAATGACGCTCTTAAAAACTTTAAAGCATTTAAGAGTTGAAGAAGTTCTTCCAAACATCTCATCTGCCCAACATAGGGATGGGCGATATAAACGATACGCGATATAAACGATACAAAATTGGCCTACGATAGAGATTTTAATTGCACTATCGCGATAATGCATGTTGATGACGGAATCTACCCGCGAAATTTAGAGCCACGAGCTGCAGCCGGCAGTGTGTTCACATTCAATTCAGTTATGCGGCTCAGTCCATCAGTAGCTCTTGAACTCCAGTAAGAAGGCTATTTAACTCACTTTAAATGAAGGGATTTTCTTTAATGTAGTTGAGGCTGATTCATTAATAAATTAGTTGTTGCAAAAAATGCTGATTACCGATGTATTTTCCATGAATCTGCTATGTTAGCGATTAAAACGTTATTAAGCTAGTAAACGTTAGCTAGTTAAGGATAGCTTGTTACATAGAACGTCACAAACTGCACTTTTACACGCCGAAGCCGTTCCCATGCATTGTTGAACATAACGATTGCAATTTTGTGACGTTGTCACTATATTTATCGTTCACAAGAGGTGCACAGCTTTCATTCAGTTGGAGAATGTCGTTTTTTCAGCATCTATTGTGTGCAGTAGCCTATGTGCGTGGCGGATAAGTTAAACATTCCCTTTAATGAAACTCGGGTGATTCATAACGAGTATAACACAGATATTAAGCATCTTTTACTGTTACTGACTTTTTATTTGGTTATATAATATTTATTTTAATAGTGTTTAAAAAGTGACTCATTGTCAACATGTAGTATGATTTTATATTTGTTTTCTGTCTTCACAACAAAGACAAAAAATATATAAATGGAAAAAAGCTTTATTGTTCACTTGTATTACAGTACGTGACAGTTCAATTCAGTTATAATATTACTGTAAGTCTGCATGATAAACCTATAAATCTAATGCATATTGTCGCTTAGTGTCGTAGTTAGTACTATTTTGACTGTATTATTTGTGTCCCCTTCAAAAATTGATCTTTAGAAATTTTGTATGTATTGTCCCCCCCTACTGTTAAATGAGATTTACGCCCATGGTTCTACCACCTCAAAACCAAACATGTCGTTGAATACCAGCATTGCCAGGCAAAAATTTTATTTATTTAAGATAGCCATGCCTAATACTGGAAGGATATCCCTAATTCACAGTGTCTGTTCCTTTATTAACAAGACACCAGTTTTAATTTCATTAGGAGAACAAAATGTTTAAAACCAAATGCGTTACCTCGGCTGCAGGTTTGAAATATGTTTTTATTTAAAGTATCTGTGCATTCACACAAAATAATTTTCTTTGCCTAATTAATACTGGAAGTATTTTCAGTACAGTGTATGTTCCTTAACTAAAAAGACACCAGTTTTCTGTTCTCTGCAACTTGGGTGGCATTTAAGAACCAAGGACTTAAACTAAGTATAGTGCCTTTAAGAAGGAAATACTTTTATATTCATCTGCAACATTTTGTTGCATAATTACAGTTTTGCTTTTGCACAATAAATGTTCTCAAAACGCCATACGTTTCTTTATTTCTTTAAAAAAATACATTTAGCAGTTTAGCTTTCCTAAGGGTCTGTGTAACCTGTTCTGAAATGGTTCTATTATAATGTATATATCGCAATATATATCGTTTTCGCAAGAGGCTGCAATGTATATCGCAATATGGTTTTTAGCCCATATCGCCCATCCCTAGCCCAACACTGATCTCAAACTGAATAATGACAGAAATATGATGACCAGACAATGAGATCATTACATCACTATCACCAGTTAGCCAGCGTTCTCTGCTCAGATCTACTTACAGATTGTTTCATGGCCGTAACAATTGTGATTCATAAAGCAAAACTGATGATGAAGCATGAAGAGTCCAGCTAAAGCAAACACTGATCAACATAATGGAGATTTTACATCAAACATTCACAGTGACTCACATATTACTCACACTGTCACAGTATGTCAATGGTGTGACCTCACTGTGACCTCACGTGTTGACTGGACTGACATGTGTTTCTCTATTAACTGACAATAATCCCACAAATATTATAAATCATGAATCATTTGCTGTAAGTGTGAAGAGTTTTTCTTTGTTTTACAGTCTGTTTAACTGCAGTATTGGATCTGAAGGTTGTGTTGCTCTGACTTCAGCTCTGAGATCAAACCCCTCACACCTGACAGAACTCAATCTGAACTATAATAATCCAGGAGATTCAGGAGTGAAGCAGCTCTCTGATCTACTGAAGGATCCACAATGTAAACTACAGAAACTACAGTGAGTGAAAGTGTTATTATGTCATTAAATAAGATATGTTTGTATATTAATTGTCTATAAATCACTCAATGGTCTTGGACCTAAATACATCTCAGATATGCTCATTGAATATAAAGCAAACAGACTTCTCAGATCATCAGGATCAAGTCAGTTAGAGATAACAAGGGTTCACTCAAAACAAGGCGAGTCAGCGTTTAGTCATTACGCCCCCGTAGCTGAAATCTGCTTCCAGAAGACATCAGACGTTCACCAACAGAAGCTTCTTTTAAATCCAGATTAAAAACACACTTGTTTAGCTGAGCATTCACAACCTGAGCACTGTGCTGCTTTACATCAACTGCACTTCTATTTCTAATTGATTTTTCTTTGGCTCTTATTCTTTTTATATATACAGTACACTCACATTTTTAATCAATTTTATTGCTGTTTTATTGTTTCTTAAAATCTAAAGTATTTGTGATCTTAAATAATTTGCATTTTCAAGATAAGTCTTATTTTGTTCTATCAATCATTTTATGTAAAGCGCTTTAAATTGCCCTTGTGTATGAACTGTGTTATATAAATACATTTAAAATAAAAATAGCATTTTTTATTCAGTCCACTCGAATAATTTCAGATTTAAACACACATTTATTTTGTCTGTGCTTGTAGAAGAGTTTTAAATCCAACACCAGCAGTTTATATCTCTGAATGAATGTTTCAATCTCTGTCATGTGTTTCTCTATTAACTGACAATAATCCCACAAATATTATAAATCATGAATCATTTGCTGTAAGTGTGAAGAGTTTTTCTTTGTGTTACAGTCTGTATAAGTGCAGTATTGGATCTGAAGGTTGTGTTGCTCTGACTTCAGCTCTGAGATCAAACCCCTCACACCTGACAGAACTCAATCTGAACTATAATAATCCAGGAGATTCAGGAGTGAAGCAGCTCTCTGATCTACTGAAGGATCCACAATGTAAACTACAGAAACTACAGTGAGTTATTTATTTACTCTTGAAAAGATCATTCTGTTGTTAAATTCTACTTCTTTGTTGATAAAAGTGACTCTTTAAAAATACACTTTCATCTATTAGTCTTGTTATGTTACACTATCTGTGTTGTGTTGTTCTTTGGATGAAGTGTTTCTAATGTTATTCTCATTTGTAAATCACTTTAGAAGTGTGTACATTTATATTTATCATATTTTAGGATCACTACACAAGTCATTGTTGTATGATATCTGTTGATAATCACTGTAATGAGTTTATAATAATAATATCTGATGTTTCTCTTTAATGTTTACAGGATTGAGCCACAATTATAAACCAAGCAACTGTGTTTTGTCATAAACTACAAGAGTTGTTTTCTGCCTCCTACTGGACAAACAACATCAGTGAGTCATAAGAGCTCAACATGAGGGCGTCTGTTAGAGATGTAAACACACAAACTGTTGATTGTTTGTCTTTTCATGTTTTTCTGCTCCAGTAAAGCAAGAGCTCAAATTTTTGTGTCACATCCGCAGTTTATGTTGACATAATACATGTTTGTTTACTGAGCATATTAATGTTGTATTATTAAGCACATACATGTATGTATTTAAGAAAAAAAATATATATACAAATTAATAAACATTTATATAATTTAAAATATTTGTAAATATAAATAAACACATGTCAATTTTCCTAAATATGTAATTGTACATAATTATGTTGACAAAAGTAATACATACACAGTACTACAAAGACATAAATTATGTAAACAAAAACTTTTATTCTGGATACAATTTATCATGATTAATCATTTTGACAGTCCTGTTTAATGTAAATGTGAATAATAATACATTTGTACTTTATTTGTATTAAGATTCAATTCTGAATATTTATGTAATGAGATATTATGCTAATGATTCATGTTGAAAATTTCTTGTCAGTTAACAAAATGTGTTTCTTAGACGTTCTTTAGACCAGAGTTTCTCAACTCCAGTCCTCAGGTCTCCTGAACAGAATGTTTGAGATCTCTCCCTAAATAACACATTAACACTCTCATGAGTTAAACAACAAGTCACACTAATAGTGTTCAGTGTTTCCTTTAGTTGAGCTCTTGATTCTTGATTTCTTAAGTTAAATGTGTTCAGATCAGCTGTGATGGTGTTACTGAAGTTCAGCTCCAGATCCACAGTGTCTTGTTTAACATGTGGTGATGCTTGTTTCAATCAGAGGTGTGTTAGTTACTATGATACTCTGAATGTGGAGAAACACGACGTCTGCTGCTGTTTGAAACTATTGAAACATTTCTCCAGTTTTTACTCAACTTTCTTTACTCTTTTTACTTTAAAACTGTAAATATGAAGTGTGTATATAATGTTGGAGGTCCTTCAAAAAGTTAAAATCGGGATCAAATGCATTTTATAATAGCTTGAAATATCTTGTATACACCTATATTAATTTCACAATGATTTTATATTAATAAGTATGTTTGTACTGTTTTTGACCAACAATAATAAAATGTTTTTTTCTTTCTTTATAATTTTATTTGTATCTCACAGCACCTTATATCTACAGAAGAACTGATGTGTGTGTCTGTGTTCAGTTTGGCTGTCTGTGGTGCAACCAGATAATGTCATGAAGAAAGATAATGGCGCCTCCTCAGGTTAAAATGAGGATTACATTTAATCAAATCAAATCCCTTTATTGTCACTTAACCATATACACAGGTGCAACAGCAGGTGAAAGACTCGGGTTCAGTTCCGACCAATGAGGCAGTATGACAGACATTTCTTGTACACATTAACACAGTAAACATTTCTGTACAAGTTTTACACCCAAATACAACAAATCAAATGTAATATACATAATAATAATACACAGCAGCAAATGTACAAAATGTGCGTAGTGTAGACAGGATAATGACACATAATTTACAAATAACTAAATAAATCGCAGCGAATGTACACACAATGTGCGTAGTGTGCAGTGATTGATATGTATTGTGTATTACAGTAAGACAATGTATAAAGTTGTGCGTGCTATTGGGTGATAAAGTGCTGTGCTAATGAGTGGACTGTGAAAGTCAAGAGTTTAAGAGTCTGACTGCTTGGGGAAAGAAGCTGTCACGTAGTATGCTGGTGCGGGTTCTGATGCTGCGGTATCTCTTTCCTGATGGAAGGAGTGAGAACAGACCGTGACTCGGGTGGCTGACGTCTCTAGTAATCCTCCTAGCTTTATCACGCACCGTCTGGTCTAAATGTCCAGGTGGGAGGGAAGCTCACCTCCGACGGTGTGCCTGGCAGTTCGTACCTCTCTATGTAGGGCTTTCCGGTTGAGAGCGGTGCTGTTACCGTACCAGGCAGGGATGCAACCAGTACTATACTCTCTATTGTGCCGGTGTAGAATCGAGTGAGGATGTGGCGATTCAGACCAAAGTTCCTCAGCCGTCTCAGGAAGATGAGACGTTGGTGAGCTTTCTTCAGTACGGCTTCGGTGTGAGTGGTCCATGTAAGATCCTCTGTGATGTTGACACCAAGGAACTTGAAACTGTTGACTCTCTCCACTGATGCTCTGTTGATGGTGATAGGACTGTGTTCTCTGTATCTCCTCCTAAAGTCCACCACCAGCTCCTTGGTCTTACTGACGTTGAGACTGGTTGTGTTGCACCTCTCCTCTGAAGGCTGTTTCATCAGCGTCAGTGATCAGACTTACCACCGTCGTGTCGTCGGCAAACTTTATGTCGGTGTTGGAGCTGTGTGTTGCCACACAATCGTGTGTGTACAGGGTGTACAGGAGTGGGCTGAGAACACATCCTTGTGGTGCTCCAGTGTTTAGGGTCAGTGATGAGGAGGTATTGTTGCCAATTCTGACTATCTGTTAGACAGGAAGTCCAGGATCCAGCTGCACAACAAGCTGTTTAAGCCCAGTGGCCGGAGTTTCGCATCTAGCTTGGAGGGCACAATGGTGTTGAAAGCGGAGCTGTAGTCTATAATCAGCATTCTCACATACTGTATGTGTTCCTTTTTTCCAGGTGGGAGAGAGCAATGTGTAGATTATGTGCAATGGCATCATCAGTGGAGCGATTGCTGCGGTATGCAAACTGTAGTGGGTCCAGTGAGGAAGGCAGAACAGAGCAGATGAAATATTTAATTTGCCTCTCAAAGCATTTGCAGATGACGGGGGTCAGAGCAACAGGACGCCAGTCATTTAAGCAAGTCATTTTGGGTTGCTTTGGTACAGGAACAATAGTAGACGTTTTGAAGCATGTGGGTACGATGGACAGAGAAAGGGAGAGATTGAAAATGTCTGTGAAGATTACCATTTAGTTTTTTGAAAGGGGTGGGGCAACAGTGTTTCATGCATTCTGACTTCTTTACACTGGTAAACGTGTTGGCTTCTCATGCATAACATGGTCAACTTGTCAAAAAACATGTTGGACGTATCGCATGGTATTTCTGTGCTCGATCATCCCCCCTTGGGTTCTTATAGGTTTTGGAAAGTTTTTTTCGAACATGAAATTCCCTACATAACTTTTTTTAGTTTCTTTTTGCATAATTCTCCTGGAAAAGCACAGCCACGCCTCACCCAGCAAGAGCGAGAGAAAGAACACAGCTGTGTTTGTTTGTTCACTGCATTTGGGTGATGAATGTTATATAAATGGATGATATATATACCCGCGCGGTAAGTGGAACTGTATAGATCTCTCTATACCCGGGTTCCCTTTAACATCATGTAATTCAAGAGACGTGTGTATTTTTACATTTGCTACATTAAACAAATGCATTACATTGTAGGCGTTTGGAAAAAATGTAATTCTAGAAAACTGGTTTGAACTTTTCAGGCGGGAATTATAAAAACTGAGTGGAGATTGGTAATGTAATTCACCCTTAATATGAAAAACAATTGAGGACAGATTTTTTCTTGTATACTCTGTCACAGCCCATAACCCAGGAGTGTCCAAATATGTTTTTTTAAACAGCCTTTAGTCTAAGGGTGCGCTCATACTAGGCTTTTTGCTCCTTTACTTCCATTCATATGCATGCAAATTGCCAGAAAACGCAAGTTACCGCATGTTTCTCTGCGTACCCAAAGATCAAATTTGATGTGAAGACATGATGTTCTATTAACAAAGTTCGGGAGGAGTACGTGCAGATGACTAACATCTTTTAGCCCTGGACAAAAACTCCTACAAAAATAAACAAGAAGCCTTACCCTCACTCTCTCTAAATTTTCACAGCATTGCTGCTCATGGAGACAGTTTAAGTCGCTTATAAAGAGCATTTAAAAACACAACACCTGTCAAACATGATCATTATACATATACTTTATTATCATGAAAATACCTGCGGGGATAGAGGAACAGTGATAAAAACATGACCTTGGGTATTTCCTAGATCTACATGCGTTAAGATCTTCTTCTGCAGTGCGTATTTTGAGTTTCTGAACTAGAGAGCAATCTGGCCTTCAGTTGCCAATGTTTGTTGTACTTCACTCACACTTTGTGTATAAGTCACGTGATACATATTTTTGGTTAATCGGGCAGATGTCTAGTTTAGAAAAACGATTCCCAAATGTTAAACCAATTTTTGGGGGAGTTACAGATTCTCTGAGTTATTCCGCACATCTGCGTCTCTGTATGCGCTCGTTACCTCGTTCGTTCCTGGATGTGATTGCTGCCTGCACTACAGTTCAGTGCTAACGGGACACGAGCGTTCAGATGCTGGCATCTGTAAACAATGATGCTGCTACTGTTCGCTCGCAAGATCGCAGTATTCCGTCCCAATTGACAAACGGAATATCATGGCATAAGCTTTCACTTGTAGAATTGACGTTAATTTGAACAAAATGGCTGTAAATGTATCGTTCTGATAAGTAAAACCAATCATCTCGGGTGAAACGATTAATTTAGTCGTCCCATTCAGCGACTCTTATCAGCTCGAATTTCAATGTCATATCGCTGATACTGTAAACATTTTTGATTTCATATATGGAAGCATCGATATTAACTACAATGATATTCTCTCCATTTCTGAAAACTGTTCACTTCACACCGCCACTCCACTCGAGTGTGAGATATTTACATTTACATTTAGTCATTTAGCAGACGCTTTTATCCAAAGCGACTTACAGGTGGTGTAGGCAATGGAAGCAATTGGGACAGCATAAGTACAACAAAAGCATAAGTGCAATCAAAAAAGAAGACTGGTCTCATATAACCTAACACAGTATACAGAACCATTCATTCATTCTTACTTTCATTCAATTTTTATTTTTTTTTAAATAGAAAATAGAGTCAGATGTTGACGGAAGACGTTGTTCAGACGTTTCTTAAAAGATGGCTACCGAATCTGCAGAGCTTGTAGCAGCGGGCAGATCATTCCACATGGGTGGAACAGATCCGGAGAAGGTGCGCGAGAGAGATTTTGTACCTTTTTGGGATGGCACCACAAGACGCCGTTCGTTTGCAGAGCGTAGGGATCTGGCGGGTACATATGTCTGCATTAGCGAGTGAAGATAAGGTGGTGCCGAACCAGTGGTGGTCTTGTAGGCCAGGAGCAGAGTCTTGAATTTGATGCGAGCGACTATAGGGAGACAATGTAGCTTAATGAGTAGAGGAGTGACGTGTGCTCTCTTCGGTTCATTAGAGATAACTCTTGCCGCAGCATTCTGAATCATCTGTAGAGGTTTGGTTGTGCAAACTGGAAGTCCACCCCGTAGCGCATTGCAGTAGTCCAGTCTGGACAGGAGCAGACCCTGTTCTAGGACTTGTGTAGCATGCTCTGATAGGAAGGGTCTAATTTTCCTAATATTGTAGAGGATGAATCTACAGGACCGGGCAGTGCTGGCAACTTGATCTGTGAAGTTGAGCTGATCATCGATCATCACTCCCAGGTTTCTTGCCTTTCTGGAAGATGTGATGGTTGATGAGCCCAGTTGAATGGAGAGGTTGTGATGAGTCTTTGTATCGGCAGGGATGACAAGCAGTTCTGTTTTTGAAAGGTTCAGCTGCAGGTGATGGCCATTCATCAAGAGCGAGATGTCGGCTAGGCAAGCTGAGATGCGTGCAGAGACAGTCGGATCGTCAGGGCGAAAAGACAGGTAGAGTTGTGTATCATCCGCATAGCAGTGATAGGAAAGCCATGTTTCCGAATGACAAAGCCTAGGGATGTCACGTATACAGAGAATTGCAATGGACCAAGCACTGAGCCCTGAGGCACACCTGTGTCGAGATGTTGGGACTCAGACACCTCACCCCTCCACTATACTTTAAAGGACCTCCCCGAAAGGTAAGACCTGAGCCATTGTAGCACCACTCCAGAGGCCCCCATCGCCTTGAGGGTGGACAGGAGGATGTGATGGTTAATGGTGTCAAAGGCTGCAGATAGATCCATTAGGATGAGAACTGATGAGCTAGAGGAAGCTCTTTCCAGTCTCAGGGCTTCAATGACAGAGAGCAGCGCAGTTTCAGTGGAATGACCGCTCTTGAACCCAGACTGGTTGCTGTCTAGGACATATCGTTTGACAGCACGGTATGAGGCTTCGTAGGGTTTAAATCAAACTGCGCTTATGAATACATATATAAAAGCGTACATACACGTTTCTCACATATACTTTTGGATGTTCAAGCAAACACGTATGAAAAACATGTGCGCACTAATGTGAAATCCATACCAATACATCTTATGTTAGTAATATACACTTTTTCGCGCAAACATATAAACTCGATGCGTAAACACATATCTATGAAACACTCGCACATACATACAACATATGACACGCTTTAGTTTCTATGCATAGTGATGTCATAGTGATTTCTTATATGGATGTGCGCGTGAACTTTACAGTGTGAACGGAAGTTTTCTTCAACATGAGTCTAAGAGCAATAATAGCCTTAACGTTTTTTTAGTGCTTTGCTTGCTTGTGCAAGTTTTAATGAAGACGATATAGCCGATTTCTTTAATAGCGTTTTAAAGTGCCTAACACCGTGTCCACACCGGACACGACAGGCAGTATGTGCTTAATGGGTTTGTCGTGTCGCGCGTCACCGCATCCAACGTGGACAAAAATTGAAATTATAAAGGGTTCTAATGCGTTTCTAATGTCTTTTGTGGTGTCGCGTCGCGCCTATCGTGTCAAGTGTGGACATATCATCTTCATTCCCAGCAAACACAAAACGTTCCTCATAACGTTATTTTTGGTTCCCTTTTTTTTGCAACCAGAAAATAACGTTTCCTGATTGTTCTTTTTTGGTTATTATTTTGCAACCAGCCCAGATAGCAGGGGACTCCGAGCCGGATCCGTTTTCAAACCGGCAAATCCGCGTTACAGTCGCATCTGTTTCAGTGCTTTATAACAGATCCAGACTGAGCCCGGTTTCAGTGCTTTATAACAGATCCAGACTGAGGCCGGTTTCAGTGCTTTATAACAGATCCAGACTGAGCCCGGTTTCAGTGCTTTATAACAGATCCAGACTGAGCCCGGTTTCAGTGCTTTATAACAGATCCAGACTGAGGCCGGTTTCAGTGCTTTATAACAGATCCAGACTGAGCCCGGTTTCAGTGCTTTATAACAGATCCAGACTGAGCCCGGTTTCAGTGCTTTATAACAGATCCAGACTGAGCCGGTTTCAGTGGGTAGAACGACAGTCGTTCAGCAGATGCGGCCCGTATCTGTGTAACCGAACGCGCGAAGTTTTCTGAAGTGAAGTGGAGGCAGCACGCAGCGGTGACGCTATTCCTCATAAACTTCTGTAAGGTAAGTCACGCAGCGTGTTGTCAAACGGTTATATTTATTAATGAATTGTTCATTTATTACGTTGTATAACGTTACTCCTTAACTTAAAATTGTTGTGAGTTTTCCTGCGTTAGTCCGGTATAACTCGGATGCTAACTCGTTTGTTTTCAGAGCATGCTAACATGAAGATGGCCCAGGTCTGTAAGAATATTATTGAGAAATTTGAACAACTTCTATCAAATTTCACTGCTAAAGTTGAGATAACACTGCACTGTAATTCTAAACTGTAAATGATATAAAAGTTCGCGAGCCATTTACTCAAGTAACGTTCAAGGGAATATTTAATGCGCTATTGAATGTGTGTGCATGCTTGAGGGAGAATTTATAATGTTAATAATATGTTGATCATTCAAAGTTAAAGAAAAGAGATTTATGTCGTTTTGATTGCAGCGTTGAGTATTACAACACCTGAGAGACAGCGCTTGAGCTAATGACCAATCAGAAGTTTACAACAGAGTCCTGACAGACCTAAGATGTAAGAATGACTCGTTTCTTATAATGGGATGAAAGTCTGTGTAATGAACCTAAACAGATTCAACTTCTGCAATGTAAAGATGGCTTTTTTGACGTTGATAATATATTAATATCTATAATACTTCATTATTCTTATTTGCTGAATTAATTGATTAAATATACGTATTTGACATAAAATACAGATGTCAATTTACATTTAATGGGGTTATGAAGATAAGACATGTTTCTAGAAATCACTTCCAATCGTGAATTTTTGTAGAAATAATTTTAATAGAAAAGTAAATTTCATTCCCCAATTACAGTCTTATGTTTGATTTAGTTTCATTATTCTTAAAATACAAACTCACAAATGTCTGTTCTCCCGACCACTACTTAAAGTAATTGAATAAATTAATTGAGAAATTGTCTATGAACATTATATAACATGAATATCTGTCTTCACTTCAGGTTCCACAAGAGCGCCGGCAAAGGGTGAGTTTCTTTGTTGTAGTTGTTTCTTTTTTCGCTTTTTGTTAGGGCTAATTGTGACTTGTAGGTTTCTGCAGAAATGGATATTCAAACATTTTCACACTTTTGAGTAGTATACCTCTTATGTGTGTACCCTAAACACTAAAACAAATACATACATAATATATGGGTGTAATGTAACCATTTAGTTTGTGCATTCACACGCCAGCAACTTCGATTTGTGTCGTTTCTTTCTTTGATGTTGTTAGAAGGTGATATTTCTGGTTGTCTTCTTAACAGTTATGAACATCACTGTAGTTTCATGTCATTTCATATTGACCTTGAATCAGTTTTATATCATTTAAAATGTCATATACAAATAACACTAGTTCATAATAAGTTATGACAACTATGTGTGGATGACATGAACTCCACTGACTTTACTGTTACGGTCTCTGTTGCTGGTTGTGTAATTGCAGGACCACTCTCTTGTACATGACACTCTTCATTACAAAAGATTTTCATTAAACATAGGCAATATGAATGTACTTGTATTAAATTATTAGTATTTTATCTAGAAAGTTTAGCCTCCAATCTAAGAATGTTTTGCTTTCACACTTTGGTTTAGAACTAGAGGGATTTTTTCAAATTGGGTCTCTTATTCTTTATATTTTTGGCATTTGAGTGTGTAATAACTTTCCCAAATATTTACAGGAGACACAATAGTGCTTTCTCTACTGTATATTAAACAATTTAAAGCCAAAACAGTTTGTTTTGAAAATATAAAATACTGTAAGGATTTCTCACAATTTTTTTTAGAGACGAGGAATCACCTTTACTGAGTTCTGGAGTCAGACGGAGGGTTTGCATTACACTTGGAAAACATCTTCTTGAATTTTCAAAAGACTCAGAACCAACTAAAGCCACAATGTTTACACATTTTTCATCACCAATGAAGCAGCAATGATGGTTGACGTAACCACTTTGAGTGTTTTGGAGCTGAGGAGGCCAACACCTGCATTAACATCCATTCTTCAAACTAGTAAGTCCATCAGGGTCATAGTATTGACAGGGACAGTAGAGATGACCAGACCTCTAGCTGCAGTGTTCTGTATATGATTTTAGCTGCCAATCAGTTTTGGGCCTTGTTGGTCAATCATTGTTTCATAATTCTTGTAAATATACAGTACTGGTTCAAATTTGCAAACGCTTATGTTTTTTCACCTTTTATAGTAATAGTTAACTCATTTAAACCATGGAACAACACATTTGTAACTATCAATTATGTTGTGACTAAAAGCATCTACAATAAATCAACACTACCTTACGTAGGCACAATTATATTTTATCTGGAAAAGTTATTTCAAACATTTTTTAAGATATTTAAAATCATTTCCGTCATGTGTTTCCAAACTTTCGACTGGTACTGTATATTGAAAGTTCTGATTGTTAAAAGATTGTTCTGAGAACTGTTTTTCTTTTTGAAGTACCCAAGAGTTTTTTTTATCTGTGTCCCATATTATTTTTAAATGTTGCTGGCATCAAAATTAAAATGACAAGTTGAAAATCCAATATACTGTAGAGTTGTGGTCAAAAGTTTACACACCCCTTGCAGAGAAAATGTTGAAAATTGATGAAAAGTACATTCGTTTTTGAATTGTTACTGCCCTGTTATTTCACGTAACAGACATTTTCATAAAGTTTTTAACACATAATTATCTACATTTATAAAAGTAAGCCAGTTCAAGACTAAACATAGTGTACGACGTTACCTGAACCATCAGTGAAAATGTTTATGTCTTGTAATAGTTGTTGATCAAACTGTTGTCTGAAGGATTTTTCTGAAAACCTGTGGACAGTTTAATGGTGTAACTCCTTCACAATCTTTGCTTTTTCAGCATCTTCTGCATTATTGACCCTTTTTCATCAGTGTCTGAATGATGAGATTCATCTTTTTATTCTAAGGAGAATTGAGAGACTCATACACAACTGTTACAAAATATACAAACATTCCATGATCCTCAAGAAGTCAACACTACATTCAAAAGTCGGGTGCATGTAAACCTTTAGGTAGGGTGACCACTTTCAATTGTTTTATTTTGTTGAAATAATTAAAAAAAATATATATATTTAGTAACACTTCCAATAGCTATAAAATGTTTGCGCAAGGACAAAATTCAATTGACAAAAAAGTTTGACAAATTATCATTTTCATAGATTTACACCCACCTAACTTTAAATATATCATGTGGACTTCTTGAGCGTCAGGGAATGTTTGTATCTTTTGTAATAGTTGTGTTTTAGTCTCTCAAGATTCCTCAGTGTGAAAAGATTAATCTAAACATCATACAATCATTAGTGGACAGAGATCAAATATGTAGAAGACACTGAAAAACAAAGGTTGTGGAGGATCTGGAGGATTTCTCAGAAGACCACTGGACAATTGATTAGCTCAGATCAAACAACTCTTCAACAGATATCACAAAAGGTTTCATTAATTGTTAAGATAACATCAAACTGTATTAAGAATCAGGTGTATGTAAACTTTTAAACTGGCTTACTTTTATAAATGTAGTTATAATTCATTATAAAATACTTTTTGTAAACGTATGTTATCTGAAATAACCAGGACCATTTTCTTCAATAGATTCAATCTTTAACAGTTTCCAGATTCTGCAAAGTAAATTTAAGCTCTGGACCACACGGACAGTATGCTTGTATGTTTATATGGGATTTGAATAGTTTGCAAGTTATTTCTTTTGTTTTTAATTCACATTTGAACGGCAAGATTTGGGTAAATGGTACTTTAAATATTGTTTTATTATGTTTTATTAGAATGAAATATACTGACAATAACATATCATTGAAACATTGCTAAAACAGTGTCCAAATATTCTCTTTGTAAGCTTAGTAAATAGTAAGACATGAGTGTTTAACTTATTTGACTTTTTGTGCAGAAACTATCCAAATGAAAGACAAGATGGATAATGCCACTGTTTTCTGTATTGGTTTGTGTATTAATGTAATTGTTTTAATATGCTTAATAAAGGAAAGCAGGATCAACAGACAAAGCCCTTGAATAAATCAATTTACTGTAATGTGCAATTTTATAATGATTGTATGTTTACATTAAAGTAGTGGATAACACTGAATTATGATGTGGTGTTACTGTGAATATTTTTAAGTACAATCATTTTCTAAACAATTGATAAGTTCTGGGCCAGATGTGTCAAACAGACCTGGGCCGTTGTCTTTTAGCACAATGGGCCAATAGCGGCACAGATCCGTTTTCCTCATCTGAACCAGCACTGGGCCAGATCCAGACCAGCTCTGTTCCGCATCTGGACCTGATCTGTCCCGCATTTGGACCGAAATACTATAAAAAAACCAGAGCTGCTCCAGAGTTGGCCCAGTGCTGGCCCAGATGAGGAAAACGGATCTGTGCCGCTATTGGCCCGTTGTGCTAAAAGACACCGGCCCAGGTCTGTTTGACACATCACTGTTTGGACCAGATCTGGCCCAGACCCTTCATAAGTTCTGGGCCAGATCTGGTCCAGATGATTTTTGCTATCTGGGAGGAAATAGTCAGCAAATAATGTTCCCTGATGGTCTTTTTTGGTTCTTTTTTAATGGTAAAAATAGTCAAAGCTGTCAAAGTTATACTGCCCAAATTAAATGAATAAATGTCCCCTTTAATGGCTGAAAATAATAAACTAGTTAAGATAAATGAAAATACAATTATATAAATGTATGTGTATTTCTTAAGGGTTGTAGTCTGTTATTGTTATTGTATGTGTGTTCGCTGGAGCACGTGCATTCTCCGCGCACTCCTGTCATTTAAAAATTAGCGGTCATTTCGTTTTACCTCACCCATTATTTTAGAGGTTTATGGGAGTAAACTTATATTTTCTTGATTTTCGATTTATTTTAAATCTAAATCAACAGACCATGATGTAAGGACTGAAACTCAAGGATTTTAATTGTTATATCTAAAGACAGAGCCGCGCTACTTCTGTGGTGAGACAAGAATATTGTCAGCCTGAAGATAATTAAATGTTTATTCTTCTGTCATCAAAAATCTGCTTTAAATATTGTGTTGAAGTCATTGGTTATTTTATTTCAATATCTAAAATGTCCGATGTTGAGGTTGGCCTACACACAGTGAGTTATTATTAGAAATGATATACTGCGCTGTTTAAATCAGAATCAGAAAGAGCTTTATTGCCAATAATGTTTTCACATATGTTTTGGTGACAGGAGCATCCAGCACACAGAATCAGCAACAACTCACAGAGACCATCAAACAAAAGAATATAAACAATTAAGAAATACAATACAATAAATATTAGAGTAAAGCTATAGAGAGTAAAGGTGTATGTGTGTATGTAAATATGAACAAGTAAAAAATAAGAATAGACTATTGTAGTAAAAGGATTGTGTTATATTCAGTAGAATGAAATAATTTACAGAAAAAGTTCTTTCAGTAATGAAAATGGAATTAAAAGGCTAAAAGAATAATATAATGCATTGATTTCCTCCTCCATATTGTGTGTGATGATTTATTTTACTTATTTCAATTAGATTAGACAAGCGATGGATAAAAACAGAGCATTGATGTATTCATTACTCTGACGTGTAGTTACATGCTTTACGTTAGCATTAACTTTTGCTGTCTGAAGTTTAGTTTAACGCAAAATTACTCTGTAACTGATCCATACTGTAAGACAGTTTATGGCATTTAATAACGTTAACTTATCTACTCGTTAACGCTTCACTGAAGCTAACGTGATTACGTCTAGCGGATAACGTGATGACCTTGCGATATTTCCCACTTCCTATTTCACTCACTTTCAGGTAAAATAAATGTGATAACTGTGTTGCAATTGTGTTTGTAAACGTTAAATATTCAGTTTTTAACCTGCGTTATACTTACGTTACATGCTTTACGTTAGCATTAACTTCACTAATTAACGTTCGCATGTTTTTACATGTGAAGTTTTGTTAGTTTACTAACGTGAGTTAAACGCATAATTTGCCTGTAAACATGACCTGTTCCGTACTGTAAGTGTCACGAACTGCTGTGAGGCTTGACAGGTGCGGATCTAAATGCAGCTTTATTCCACATACACAACAGACAATGGTCAGGGCAGCAGAAAACAGGCATACACGAGGTCACAAGCATGGGTCGAAAACGATAGACAAATGATCAAAACACAATAATCCAATAGAAGAGTGTTCAGAAATGCAATGTAACACAAAACAAGACTTTTCCATGAGTGAATGAAATGATGGGTTTAAATAAGCAGAGGTGCAACAGATAACAAGACACAGGTGAACGCAATACTGACTAATGAGTCTGAGGGCTTATGGGAAATGTAGTGCATAGAAAGTCCGGGTAAAGTGGAGATTTCTCTCTTGTTGAGCACGAGGACACTGCTGCTGACAGACCATACAGTAAGACAGTAGGGCTTATCGCATATATTGAAGCAATATCATTGAATGAAATATTCCAAAACCCTATTTTTATGGCTGTTTGGTACGTCTGTCTGTCTATCAGAGGCACCAAATATATATCCCTCAAAACCTTAAACATTTATTGCTATCTTCAACATTGAAATTGGAAAAATAAAACCCAAAGTCTGTCTACTTATCTACCTGCCTGTGTAAGGTTAATATATAATATCTCTTAACTTTTCTTTCTCCCTTGACAGCATCAATTTTCAGCAGGTTTCTGTCAAGGAATTCTGTTGTAAGTTTTTTATTTCTACACATGCGCCTTGTCTATTTTGAACAATCCAAAATAAGGTTTTCTGGCCAAGCTGTTCAGAGATATGACCCGTTCACAAATCTTTCTCTGAGAGTTTCTCTCTGTTTATGTTTTAGGTTGAAGATGGCCCAGAGAGGAAAGTCTTTCTGTTGCTAATCTATAAGCATTAGTCAAGTGTCTAAGAATGATTGACATGATCTACGAAGTCCACACTTACCATTTTTTTATTACTCATTTATTACTGACAATTTTTTTCTTTGTTTGTTGTTATTCATCAAGAGAGAACGCACATTAATGCCGAACAAAGGGAAACCTTAAAATCCTTTTTTAAAGAGGGACTGGCAAGTGTTGGCTCAGACTTCATACCAAGAGCTGCATCAGCTTCTGGTTTGGACACCAGTGTCATAGAAGTAAGGTTTACTTTAGTTTTGTTAACATTCAGTTTAAGTGGTGTAATACTCTTTAGTTATTTCTGTTTTTCTCTTTTAATACTGGATCAGTAATTACAAAAGGTTCTTTAAAGCTTCGTCTGAGACCCTGTCATCAAAGGCCAAAGTTCACATCCGAGAGCTGTCGGCATACAATCTTTTTTGTAGGGACATTCTCAGAAACAAAGGTGTGAGACCATTAAAGGATTCTGTTATGGTGTGCTCACATATGCCATGTTTGGTTTGATTAAAACTAACTCTGGTGCGATTGTTCGTTTGGTGCAGTTTAGTTGTGTAAGTGTGAACGCTGCCACCCCAACGCTGGTGCACATCAAACAAGCAGACCCAGACCATGAAGCTGTGACCTCACCTCTATGCCATAGAGCTGATTGTGTGAACGCTAAACAAACCAGGATTATTTAATTATTTATTTTTTGGTCCGGACCAAACGAACCAAACTACATTTGTGAACACACCCTTAATTTTTGTACTAAATGGTTTGTTGTTGTACAATCCCTGTTTACATCAGTGGTTCTCAAGGGTCATGAAACAGGTTTTCAAGATAGTTTTTGGCAAGTACTTCATGCATGCAAGTTGCATTCATCAGTCTAAGACTGCTGTGTGTGTTGATAAAAGGAATCAGGTCATCTACTTATCACTTTAACTTGTTTTTACAAAGTTGTTACAGAGAAATGGATTTCACTACCCAAGTTAACCAGTGTGTTGTACCGATTGTCTCCATATTAATTTACTTTAAAGTGTTGCATTTTCTTTGCGTCAATTTTTTTCTCTCAGGCACAATGAACGATATTAAGGGCAGGTGGTCCACATTAGAGAAAGAGGAGAAGCAGAGATACTGTCAAGAGGCAGCAGCACTGAGAGCACATGTGCAGGCAGAGGACCTTAGCCCTGAGATGAGGGATCTCAGAATTAAAATACATCTTAAGAAGCTGAAGTTAGAGGTTTGGAAAGAAGCACAATTTGCTAGGCATTAGGGGTATTATTATAGTATTAGATGCAAGGATGATAGGCAGCCATTGTGATGTGAGCAGAACATCATGACAGACAATTGGATTGTTTTTTTGTAGTTTTAAATGAATTTATCCCAAATAAATATCTCTGTTGAGTTTTGTTTACAAGGCTATCAGCATCAAATATTCTGATATTGATGAGCTCATCACAGACTCATACCAGCCCCTCAAACTAAATTCCTACTGGTTGGTCATGTCATTTCAGATCAAGGAAGTCAGTAGAAGGATTAATTAAATGATTAGGTGGATATTTGACTCCTTGTCAACACAGCTAATGTCCCTGAGCCCTTATTTGCCACCTCTCGCTAAACTGTTTACATATATTGCCTAGCGCTGATAGGAGTTGTTTCTTCAGTGTGTGATTTTTTAAATAATGTTTTGTATATTTCGTGTATAATCATAATTTGTTGTTGTCTTATTAATATAAATATTGTAAAGGTCTCCAAGCTTGAGGATTTGGGTGTGGAAACAGCCATCTTGTCGTTTGACCGCGAAATGTCCAGCTTAGAAGTGAACGAACTGAGGAGCAAAGTAGCCTCTCATTTCCTTGACTCTACGGACACAGTGAACAACTTTGCACTGCATTTTAAATGTCATATTGTTTATATGAAAATCCACAGAAGTTTTATGAAATTAATTGTTGTCTGTTATTACATTTGTAGCCAGCTCCTCTGAGGCAACACCCAGTACCAAAGAACAAGTCAATGTGCTGTTGAGAAAAGTGCAAGATCTGTTCAACGAAAAATATAGTAAGCATATATTCAAACACTTTTTAAGACTGATGTAAATAAAATGTTTATCTTGAAAACCTAATATACTCCCATAAAACCACAACATTATTATCAAATCAATAAATGATTTATATAATGTGCCCATCAACCAGAATATTATGAGACCTCACCAAAATGACCAAATTGCTGCCTGTACACTATGTATCACCAGGAGAGGAGAGTAACATTTGTCCAACTGTGTAATATTGTGTAACGTGTGCATGCATGTGTTTGCCCATCACTTTTAGAGGAGGCCGGAGGTACTTTAGGAGGTGTCACCTATAACGAATGGTCTTACCTTTAAAAGGCATTCATATAATTACTGCAGAATATATGGACAGTTGAACATAAAAAATGTTTTGGATGTATCGATCTCCAAATGTTCTGTTTTTATTCTCTTCAGGGATCTTCTTTTGTGTTATGCAATAGAAAGAAAGTCAAACAGGTTTGGAATGACCTGAAGGTGAATAAATAATGAATGAAACTAACTGTCTTTCATATTTCCTTTAGATAATAAAGATAAATAAACTCCAGCTGGTCAATCGGCTCAATGTTAGCGAGCAAACCTGGGCCAAGACTGCCAAACACTTCACTCTCGTCCTCACAACAAAGGTATAAACACAACTCTCTCACTTCTTAACAGATCTGTCAGGATTTGACCGTGTATGTGCTTATACCCATAATCACATTTCCTCACAGGATTCAGAGGATTTATCGCACATGATTGATTTGACCGACCAATGAAAAGAGAACCTCACCACCTTCATGGAGAACCTCAGAAAGACTGAAAGCAGTCAACCCGAGACCATCCAATCTGTCCGAGCTCATGTTGTAATACATTCTTTCTTTAAGTAGCCTACGCACATATTTAAATGACAGCTATGAAGATTTTATATTTTTAAATGTTAGAAGGATAAACCCTCACAAAGCACACAGTGGAGCAGCTGCGCAGCGCGTGTGACCGTGACAGGACCTCACCTCAGCATCACTGCCAGTTTCTGGATTAGAGGCGAAGCAGGTAAGATGTTTATTCCTAATAATATTAATACGTGTAAGTTCTAGGATTTCATTTTTTAAATGTATTAATGTTGACCACATTTGGGAGCAGACCGATTATGGTTTAACGGTAACCTGAAAATGTTTATCTTACAAAGTAGGCCTCAGTTGATGGTAATGTTTCTGTGAATTTTTTTCTCTTTGGGTGATTTTTACCAAGTCCTACTTTATGTTTGTTAGTTTTGTGGTTTAAGTGCGTTTTATTGCATTTTAAGAGTTTGAAAATGATTTTGAGTAAAGTTAATTGTTAAATGTAAACGCTTTCCACACATAGTAAATGTTAATGTATACGTTACCCAAATAATTTGGCTGCAAAATCTGGTAACGTTACAAGTTAAATGAAAGTAAATGGAGGAGCCTGATAAAAAATGCTTGTTTAACGTACTTAAAAACGGATTTAGAGGGTTTTGCATCCGACCTCTTCATTTGGTTACTGGGTAACGTTAACTTCTACCTAACTTACTTGCCAAATTAGCCGTTGACGAATATTGGATATTTTTAGACTACATTAGAAGAAGATATGATACACCGTGTGTCAAGAAAAGTGATTTATTACTTTATTTTATGGCCCCTGCTGTGTTTTATGATTATGACCCCCCTTTGATCGTGCATGTGTGTACATTTATGACCCTTTGTTGTTGATCATAAAAGATGTTTGTAATGTCTAGACCTCGCTGTCACACACCCCCCCTTCACAGGTGGTCATTGACCATACATTGACCTCCTGTGAATGAGAGCAATAAAAAGTTATAGAAAACTAGAAGCACTGATGTTTAATAAAATAGATATATAGTGATCAAGTGAAATAAGCTTAAATAGTCAGGTTGAGATTTTTAAGTTTAAAAAGTAACTTTTTTAAAACATTATGAACTTTTTTGCAGGATGATTGGTCTTTGACCATAATCTCTATGGATGAAATGACATAAAATGAGTTAAAGAAAATAAGAAGCACTGATGATAGATAAAATAGTGTTTAACTGAAATAAAATTAAATATTTTGAAGTCAGGTTTTAAGTTTAAAAAGAACTTGCCTGTGTTGAAGTGTGATGCATGCAGTCATTTGTTTAAAATGAAATGAAATACTGGCTAATGTTGTGAGTTTCTTTGTTCCCTCGTTACCTGATAACCCCACCCTCCCATTCACAAAGCAAGACGATGCTTTCACACTAGATCTCTTAACAAGCAAATCATGGTGTGAAATCAGTCTGATGTGTGTGCATTGTATATTAGAGAGAGAGAGAGAGTTTCAATTGTGTTATGCGTGTGATGGTTCTTCTAAGACCAGTTTAAAACTTAAAAGTTTTTGTTCTGCTGCCATGTGTCATGTCCTGTCTATACGACACCTCACACCATCAAACAAAATGTTGGTTTCTTACAGCTAGACTAACAGCGGGTGTCTGTCTCAGAACAGCATGAAGTCTAGGAATGTTTCTTCCTTATCAAGATTCCCCAAAGAATGTTTATAATTATATGTTTTTATGACTTGTTAATCAGATGATTGGTTTTTCTGTTTTCCGGTTTTATCTTCTATGTTTTATAATCCCTGCAAGTCTGGCAATGTGTCCCTGGCTCATAACACAGTAGGACACTATGGGTCTGTATTTCTTATCAACATGACCCGAACAAAGTTTATATTGGTGTGTTTTCTCTGACATGATGATCAAAGGAGGGTATTTTTCTGTTAGAATTTAAAATAGTCAGCTTTTTTTTTTTTTTTTTAAAAGAGCATACCTGTGTCTGAGACTTAGTGTTGTTTAACAATTTGCCATAAACTATTATTAAATAAAGGATATGCTTCGACATGATTTATTCCTGGTCATGGAGTGGGGGGTACGAATGTGAGATTTTGTTAGACTAAACAAGACAATATGTGCTCTGACATAGGTTTAGTGTACAAGGTTGAGTCAAAGATTAATTAAACCAAATGTTTTTTCTATTCATCATGCATAATATTCTACTGCCCCCTTGTGTTCCCATGCATTTAGAGCAACGGTCGCCATTTTTTTTTACGATTAAAAGTCATAAAGTAAATTAGGGAGGTTCTTGTTTTTCATGCAAATATACAAAGAACGTCAGGGGGCGGTACTGACCGCCTCATTCGTTCATTAGGCCTTCGCGCGCTTTTAGAATACATTGTAACATCGATCCGACGAAGACTCTACTCTTCACGCCTTTTTAAAACAATGGCTTCGAATCTACTTGGTAAGTAAAGTTACATTTATTAAGCTAGCATCGTCGTTAAATATACTTATTTGTTTAACTTTAACGTTTAACAGGAATTAAATAATCTCTGTGTACGATGCAGGATATGCTGAAACAGCATTTGACCAAATTGATCTGCTTTGTGAGTATTATTTCATCTCGATTTACAATTATTTTCGAAATGGTGGATTTATAATTGTTTTATTTATATTTGGTTTCATTTTTAATTCTATATAGTAAATGCTGAATTGATTACTGCTGCCGGTCAAAGCGAGACGTCTAATAGCAATTTGCAAGGTAGCCTACGCTGTGTTTTATTTTCAGAATATAAACGTATTTCTTTTTACGTTTGTACCTTTGGCGAGATTAAATTTGTTATATTTTTATTTCAATATAGTAAATGCTGATGTGATTACGGATACACCTCAAACAAGTGCTGCATACGGCGATTTGCAAGGTAAACTTTATGTAACATCTCTTTTTTCTGAAAAAAAAAATGACATTGTCTAAAATCAGTTTTGAAAAACATACTATCTTTGTTTTTATTTTCCCTGGGTTGATAATGTAGCATTTGTCACACAACCCGGATTTGCGACTCCAACAACACCCTCAATTTCTTCGAGGCCGGAGACGTGTCCCTCCAGTACCGAGACAAAACGTTCCCCTACAAGCTAGTCAACCGGTTGGTAAGTGTGAATCTGTAGCTATTTTTATTTCGGATTTGTAAATATGTTCATGGTGTGCTAATATGTTTCTATATTTTTTGTGTACTGCGTCTAAACAGATTTCTACACGGAAGACGTCCTGGGGGGGTGATGCTATGGAAACTTGGAACAGTGTTTTGGCAGAGTTCTCGGAGGCCATTTTAACAAACAACCGCGAAGTGGTAACTTCATCTGGGGATCAAGGGGCAACTGCTACGGTGTAAGGATTTACCATCCAACCAGCATCACTTTAACCATGAGCTGTTGTTGGGGATAAGTGAAAAATTGGGCCAACTACAAGAAACCTTGAACATTCACAGTGAAATCGCGAGAAGGATGTATGGATGTGTTGACACTTTATTATCGAATTCAGCGGATCAAGGAGCATTAAACAGGCTACTGTTGGATCGTACAGAAAATATTCAAGGGACATTACAGAGGATTGTACAGAGCCATGAAGATGATTGCAAACAAAAACAACTAATGGTAAGATTATTGTACAATATTAATCGAGCTATTTCACACGCTGGTAGATTTTAATTAAGGCTTAAAACTGTATTCTCGAGTCGTTGTTGTTTGGAATTAATGTCTATTTAGTATACTTAAAAACAAAACGATTTTTTCTTGAGATACTTTTGTTTGAATTAAGGTGTATTTTAACTGTGTATTTGAGCTACTATTTGTTGGATGAATTATTGTGTATTTAGTGCATTTGAGCAAACTGTTTTATTTTGCAGGAATTAAGGTGTATTTTGTGCATTTGAGCTTCCATGTGTTGAATGAATTATGGTGTATTTCATGCATTTTAGCTACTGTGTTTATTTTACAGGATTTAAGGGTTATTTTAAATGCTTTTCTTGAGATGTTTTTTTTTTATTTTGCAGGAATTAAGGGTTATTTTTAAATGGGTGTTTGATTGTTTTAGTGTGTAATCAGAGGAGAATCTGTCTACCGGAAATAACATTTTTAGAAATGGCTGGTAAAAGAGGGCTGTCAGATGATGATTTAAATTACTGTCAACAGATGCGTTCTGTAAGAGGTAGAAATGAGCATTTGTCTATAACTGAACAGTTACAAGAAATTTTCGATCAGCAAATCGAAGTTTTTGGGGATGACTATTGAAATTTTGATATGGATTTACAAAGTCTGGACCTCCCAGAGATAATAGATGAACCTTCATCCCCTAACATATTTGAAACGCTTGAGGAAATTATTCAGATGCAAGATCTGAATTTTGAAAGACGATCTAACATGCTACAAACCGGTGATGGCGAGATTAATAATCCCACAGAGCAGGTGTCAGATAACCCTCTGGATTTAAGTCAGAATGATTTAGACACACTTAGGTGTACTGGTGGTAATGTAGCTGATTATACCATTGTCCCAAGACCGTTTTTTAATGGTTTAGAGATACACAGAAATATGCATTTAAGAGAAATCACATCCACAGATTTGGCCGCATACGCTATTTTTATGCAAGACGCTTTGTCTGAAATTGTGTCGTTTTCAAGACAGTTGGGAGGTGAGGGATCGTTTATCAATATCAGCCTCAGAGGCCCCAGTCTAAAATCGGATGTGAACGCATTATTGTGCCCCAGTAATGACTATGACGAGAGGCATTTTGTAGATCAGTTTGAAGCCGTTGCTCAAAGTAATGCTCAGGTGATGGCTGATGATAGTCTGCAATTACATGTATCCACAGCTAGAAGTCGGAATGGTGGGGGTAAGCGTAGGAAAATAACTGATATAGCCCATGATGAAGTACTTAAGAGAAAAAGAATGCACTTATTCTCACCCTGTAACATGACTAACAACTTGTGTTTTGCTATATGTTTAGCACATTTTCTCGACCCCGTGGCAGAGCATGCTGATTTAGAAAGCAAGGCTGGTGTTATACAGACTGCTGCAGGTCTCAGGTCTCAAGAATGTGCGGGATTCAATCATGTTTCAAGGTTTGAGCAGACATTAGGTCTAAAGATAGTGGTGTTTCACAGGGCTAGTGGTGGAAAGTTAGAGATGTACAAAACCCATGACGAGCCACATGACAAGACAGTGTTTCTATACCTGCATGATGGCCATTATCATATGATACAACATGTGGAGGCGTTTCTTGGCTCGCCTTAAGTGTGCAGTTACTGTTACAAAGGTTATACAAACAGACTGAATCACGATTGTAAATATAATTGTTCTGTATGCAATGACGTTCAGTGTTACAAACAGATTAAAAGGTCAATTCACTGTCCAGACTGTTTGCGCTTCTGTAAATCAGCGTATTGTTTTAATGCCCATAAAAGGGCTTCTGATGATGGATCTGGTAGATCAGCTTGTGATACAACCAAATACTGTAGCAAATGCGGTAGGCGTTATCATGTAGCCACAAGCAATACCCAGCCGCATAAATGTCCGGCACTCTGTTGTTTCTATTGTGGGGTGGATGTAAGCCATGAGGGCTCTCATGAGTGTTTCATACAACCGGTTCCATTCAAAGTGATTAAAGGCAAATACATATTTTATGACTTTGAAACACGCTGCGATGCTGGTAAACACATTGCAAATTATGTTTGTGCCATGACATTTAGTGGCAAGGCATTTGAGTGGGGTGGTGAGAGTTGTATCGAGCAGTTCATCCACCAGTTTAGAAGGCCACAATATAAAAACTACACATTCGTGGCACACAATGGTGCGGGTTTTGATAACTTCTTAATCCTAGAATAGTACTGCAAGGAGGGGCTCTTGCTTAATTTAGTCATGAAGGGTTGCAGATTAACCTTCATGTATGACGAGACTTTCAAACAGCGTTACATTGACAGTTTCTCATTTATGCCCATGGCACTAGCAAAGACACCTGCTGCCTCTAATTTGATAACCACAGAGAAGGGTTACTTTCCCCACTTCTTTAACCGGAGAGAGAATCAACGCTATGTAGGGCCCTATCCCTCCAAACATTACTATGGCTACTCGACAATGTCAGACAGCGCCAGGGTTAAGTTTGACCAGTGGTATGATACACGCAAAGGAAAGATCTTTGACTTCAAGAAGGAGATTGCCTTGTACTGCATGAACGATGTTGTTTTACTTCGTGAGGCTTGCATTACGTACAGGAAGGAGTTCATTGAATCTACACAGGTAGATCCATTCAGCTTTACAACTTTAGCATCCTGCTGTATGGGTGTGTTCAAATCACACTTTCTCACCCCTAACACAATAGCCCTGACACATAATAATGCATACATACACCAGCACAAGACATTCTCGAATGTTTCGATCGAGTGGCTTGAATATGTGAAAAAGACACGTGATGTGGACATCACCACGCATTGACTCAGGGTGAAATGAAGTTTGGCACTTTCTATGTTGATGGCTATTACGAACAATCTGGTGTAAGGAAAGCCCTTGATTTCGCAGGTTGCTATTTTCACGGCCATGAGGAATGTTTCAGATCTGATGATATCAATCCACTGTCCAAACTGACATATGGAATACATTTGAAAATGTTTAATGACAGGCTTGAGGTTTTGAAGAAATCATACAATCTTGATGTTGAGGTCATGTGGGAGTGTCGTTGGAGGGAACTTAAGAGAACTGATCCTGATGTAATTCACTTTGTGTCCACTTACTCTGCACCTGAAAGATTGAAACTGCGTGATTCGTTGTTTGGCGGCTGCACAAATTCTTACCAGCTGTTCCACAAAGCGGCAGAGAAGATTAGGTATGTTGATTTTACCAGTCTGTATCCATTTGTTCAGTCTCGAAGGCCCTACCCTGCATTATGTAATGAGCCATTCATTTCATTAGATGACCTTGGGTTGGCAGGTAAATTCAATTCACTCCAAACTGATTCGCTGGATGGTGGACCTTCTGGTTGTTATGGTGCCACCGGTACATTCGGATGACCAGGCATCTCTTCCATCGCCTGAACTGAACATCATTGTCGACATGTCTGCTGGGAAGCTGAATAAAGATGCCAGAATCATCTCAGAGAAACTGGAAAACCTTTCTAAATACATCACAAGGGAACAAACATCATCTGAGGATTCTGGTCATCTTTAAATTGTAGTTCATCGTTTGACATCCTAAAAATTAGTTTTTACTAAATGTCATGCTGTTCAAACCCCAAATGTATTTATGTTTATTTATTATACATATTTAAATGATTACAAATCTCTCTTTAATCACATAATAGAATATTTGGTTTTGTATATAATATAATAATAAAATAATATAATATTATAAAATAATATAATATATGTTTGTATTTAATTTAGTTGAATTTCAGTTCATATGCTGTCAGGACCCTTGAAATCAATGGCTTGAGTAAAACTTCTTTTTAAGTTTTAATGTCTAAAAAACAAAGAAAGGCAAGATTTATGACCAGATGCACTTTAGCAAACACTTTCCTTAAAAATGTAGCTTTGGGTTATTCTTTTAGTCTCATGATGCTATTAGTTCAGTGCCGACAAAGATCAAACCACAAATTTGTTCTCAGGTGATACGTTTAATTACAGCAATTTACAGATGAGCTTGTTGTGTCTCCTCACAGCGAGAATGCCCAGGAAGCCTTCAGTGCTTTAGAAACAGTGCCATCTCTTCAGCACACATATGTTACTGTAATGACATCTGTAGATTTTCTTTAGGCTATGTAAGCTGTATTTTGTAGAGAGGTGGAAGCTCGTGCATTCACTGCAGAAGTACGGGTTCTGAAAGCCACAGAAGGCCTGCAGGCCACAAGATCAAAGATCTGGAGAAACAATTACAGGCTCGGCCCAACATGGAGAACAAATGTAAGTGTTAAACAACCACTAAAATAAATTACACATGGCAGTATCATACAGTATTTCATGTATGTTTGAAATGTGTTTAGCATTTTTATGTTTATGTCAACATTTCAAAATACTTTGTACTATGTTAAGATCTCACCATCAGCTGAATATTTGGTAACAAACTCTGTATAAGTCCAAAACCACCACCAGCTAGAAATAAACAAACGATAGATCTCTACTTAGAAAAGCATTTACTATCCTATTTCTAAATTGAGTTTTTGTTGAATTGTCCATAGTGAACAGAAAAACTGGACCACCCAAGACCCCCCAGCACACCGGCTGTGTCATCTGAAAGGCACTAAAAGACACTTATCTTAATACCAGAGCTGAATGGGTGTAAAATAAAGTATTTGAAGGTATTCACATGTAGCGCACATTTTGTTCTTTTATTGCGTCTTTACAAGAGGTGAGAACAAAACAGATCGGCCTATATTTTATGAGTGTTAGTTTATTCAACAGCATGCTGCATCAAAGGAAAGAGTTAATAAAGTGGTATATTACAAAAGTGAACAAAATTAAACGTATATATTAAATAAACTAATCGCAGTGGAATTTTAAAATGAATATGTCCCACCCTTATTAACATTTTAAGAAAATAAGTTCTTCAACAGAGGTCTCAAAAAGTGGTGCAGGTTCATTCGATTCTGTGACCTGCAGATGAGGCATCAAGGACAAATAAGAGATGTGAGAAAAATGCAGATGATGCTTAAAATAAATGTTTCTTTTTATAAGAACTAATCCATAACTATTGTCCGCTGGTGCGGAGAGGAGATCAGTCTTCCAAAAGAGCTACAACGCAACTTGGCCACAAAAGTTGTATAAAGCAATTTAAGTCACTTTGGATAAAAGAGTCTGGCAAATGTATACATGTAGGCTGAAGCTAGATGTCAGGTACAGGTCAAAGACCAAAGGGACAGTATCTCTGAAGGGTTCATTTGCAGTTGGAGGAGTCTGCGTGTAAGTCTAACGAATTCATTACAGGGACTAACATCCCACCCACACATGTTTAGTCACGGATGCTGAATGCAAGCGTGTTATTTTAATGTAACACGAACTTGAAACAAACCTTTGTGGTGTTTGCATCTCTTTAGATAATGGTCTGTTGTATATAGTTGTGTTACATAGATCATCTTAGATAGGCTAATGTAAAGAATGTCGTGTGAAAATAAGACCTTCTGGGTAAAAGAGTGTCTATGTAAGTCTGTATACTTTATAAAAATGTATAAGAATACATTTGTGAGAACAATTATAAATATTTACATGGTCAATAGTTCTGATTGTTGAGATAAATTAAAATAAAATGTTGCTGATGTTAAAGTTGTAGTTTTCTATTGTTTGTGATTTTTATTCACTTAGTTTATAGTGTTTGAGTGATATTTTCTTTGACGTTTTAATAATGCTTGTCTGTTGTCTAAACATTTTTTTACCAAGGACTAAAACTATTCAACGTGATTGTTTAAAACTGTTATTGCATAAAAATAATAAAACTTTAAAATTTTCAGACGTAAGTAACGTTATAACCTGTCGCCTAACACCTGCTTATCAAGGTTACCATTAACTACAGAAGTTTGTTTTTATTTATTTCAGAAATCTGGTTATTTTTTTATATGGAAATAGTTTACAGAAACAAATTACGAATGAATCGTCCTGGTGTATGGCGGCGAAACAAAAAAGATCATCGTGTCTTAAACGCGTTCTTTGAAATGTCACATAATAGGGAGTGTTACAGGCCGGTTCCAGATGGATCGACAAATGTTGGCAGGAAATATCCTCAGGTTCCAGAAACAACCTTGTTGTTGCAACGAACAGGTAAAACATATTAATTGATATAGTTATATAGTATAACCAAGCCCGGATTGGCTAATCGGGAGCACCGGGAGAATTCTAAGCTTCTAAGCTGACCACATTTTTTCTCAAAACAAATGAAGATAAAGAGACGGCCGGTAAGCTAACGTTAAGGTAGTTAGGAATAGAAGCACTGCTAGATGCTAGCGGCCGTGCAAAACAAAGTTGTCTGCAAATCACCGTTCATGTATCAAACTTTTCCTTGCAGCTCTTCAGCAGCAGCCGCCTCTAGTCCAGTTTGCTGATAACAGTGATGAAGAGTCAGGCCCAAGCTCCAGTCATGAGCCCAATACACCAGAATGGGCAGGTTGTCATTCAGAAGAACTAGTAATGAAGAGCCCTGAAATATGCCCTGAGATAATTAATGATATTTGTGGTAACAGAAATAAATTTTTAAAATTGTATTTAGTGTGAAAGACACACCAGGTAAGCTGTTGTTGTACCACAGTCACAGTGTGTGTGAATAACTAAACATGATCACTGCAAAACATGCTTTTCTTACTTATTATATTTGTCTTGTTTCCAGTTCAAATATCTAAATATTCTTAATTCAAGATACATTTACTAGACAAGTGAAATGGCATAAGAAATTATGTCTTGTTTTCTGAAAAAACACCTAAAAATGTTTTTGCCTCAAACAAGCTAAATCTTAATTCAAACTGAAACACAATTATTTTTCTTCCCCATTGGCAGATCATGTAGGCTAACTTGTTTTAAGCAAAAAATCACTTAATTTTGATGAAGTTTATCACTTAACTTTTTTTTTTTCAGAAAACAAGACATAATTTCTTATGCCATTTTACTTATTTGGAAATGTATCTTGATTTAAGATTTTTTTATATTTGTACTGGAAACGAGACAAAAATACTAAGCAAGAAAGGCATTTTTTTTTGCTGTGATCACATTAGTTGCAATATAACAACTCTCTATGCCCAAGTGATACTAGTGACCCATTATGTTTTTAATCAAACGATAGTTACAAAGCCCACAATTGAAAGGGAAATGAATAAACCGTAGAAACCGTATTTTCACTGAATTAGAAATTATGATATTTTTGAAAATACAATGAATTAAAAGGCTGTAGAGAACAGTGAGCTATTGCAGACTTATATTTTAATTAAATGTCTTTATTTTTAAAGACTTTTAAAAATAAATTTACAGTTTTAATTATCATTATTTTAATATTGTCAGTCGTAAACTAATGTGGGCCGGTCTAAGGCATGAAACTCCAGGGCTGAAAATGATTCCCAATCCGGCCCTGGTTATAACGTTAAAGAAAATAAGCCACCTCGTAAAATTACGTTTTTGCGGTGAAGTTTTGTCGGTGGTTAATTTCAGTTACACACAGCAATGTATCGTATAATAAATATAAACAACGGCGTCCGACTCACTCACTCACTCACTCACTCACTCACTCACCAAAACTCACTTTTCTTTTCAATTTACTAGTTTAGCGTTGCTGGTTTGTAGTGTTTAGTGTTGCTGGTTTTTAGTGTTTTGCGTTGCTGGTTTTTAGTGTTTAGCGTTGCTGGTTTTTAATGTTTAGGGTAGCTGGTTTTTAGTGTTTGCGTTGCTGGTTTTTAGTCTTTAGCGTTGCTGGTTTTAGTGTTAGCGTTGCTGGTTTTTAGTGTTTTGCGTTGCTGGTTTATAGTGTTAGCATTGCTGGTTTTTACTGTTTAGTGTTGCTGGTTTTTAGTGTTTTGCGTTGCTGGTTTTTAGTCTTTAGCGTTGCTGGTTTATAGTGTTAGCGTTGCTGGTTTTTACTGTTTAGTGTTGCTGGTTTTTAGTGTTTAGCGTTGCTGGTTTATACTGTTAGCGTTGCTGGTTTTTACTGTTTAGTGTTGCTGGTTTTTAGTGTTTTGCGTTGCTGGTTTTTACTGTTTAGCGTTGCTGGTTTATAGTTTTTAGCGTTGCTGGAAAAAAGACTACATTATTTGCCAATATAGATGACCGAAGTAATAAAAAGTGAAAATACGATTTTTTTTCCTTTAAATCTTTTTCCCCTACATACTTTATAAATCTTGCTAAACATGGGCTTCAAATGTTTTCAGTTCAGGACCCACCAGTAAGCAATCTGTCTCCAAATTCTTTTTTAACACGTTCCCTTTCAGTGTTTTCTTTCTCCAAATGCATTTCTTCCAATATTAATATGGTAGGGCTGCACGATTATGGCATCATTATTGTTTATATCATTCCCCGCGATATTATTATTGATTAAATTAACATTTAAATAGGCTTATGGTTTAAAAAATTTAACTGTCTGTCAGGTGAATGCGATCATTATTCTTTATATAAACATTCTGCTCCTGAAATACTTGATTACTGTTGTATAGTCTCAACAGATCAACATTTTACACATTCAAAATAAATTAAAAATCCTTCTTAAGTGAAATGTACCGCAGCGCAGTGTGCAGTTTGGGAACCTCGAGAGTTGTAGCTGAAAACTGCAGCGCAGTAGCCAATGGACGGACCGGAAGGGCATTTGATCACCCACTGTGCTAAATAACCTATTCACAGCGAGTTATTTTATAAAATACTTTCGTTATTAAAGTATTGTTTTCCATTAATATGACGTTTTTGAAATTTTACCAAGTTTAATTTTCGTAAGGGAGAAAAAGTATTTACATTTAGACATTCAGCAGACGCTTTTGTCCAAAGCGACTTACAAAGAGTTCAGGGAGCAATAAGCGAAATTTCATACAGGAGCAATAATACAATAGGTGCTAATACAAAGTTACTGGTTTCAAGAAAAGCTAGACCACTACCTGTTGAGAGAAAGAGTACGTTTTTTTATTTTTCATTTGTCTGTCAAGTATTCACAGAAGAGATGGGTTTTAAGTAGTTTAAGTAGTTGAATGTTGTGAGAGATGTGGTTGACCGGACCGAGTTAGGAAGAATGTTCCACCATGAAGGAGACTGAGCAGGAAAGCGATTTACTATCTTATGAGAAGGCAATACAAGACGCTGGTGGTTTGCTGAATGCAGAGATCTTGATGGGGTGTAGAAGTGTATGAGGGTGTGAAAGTCTGATGGTTCTGAACCAGCTGGAGCGGTTTGGTAGCCCTTGCAGGAAGACCAGCAAGGAGAGCGTTGCAGTAGTCCAGAAAAATATCAGTCTATGCACAGGTTTTAAACAACGCGTGTTTGGCTGCCTAAGAATTGGGTCAAGAATTGGGTCATTATCATTTTGTTTTAACTCAAACAAAGTACTTTTTTTTTAGATAATCTTTGTTTTTATTCTTTATCTACAGGCGCATTCTTTATGGCAAAATGATAATCAAGGTGCAGTATGAAAACCACAAGAAGTACATCAAATTACAAGATGCTGATTTTGAAGAATTTGTTTCTCAAGGTAAATTTCGCAATAAAAATAATCAGTAACTCCGAATAAGGGGAGACAATTATGTTTAATAATTTTAACAGTGTGTTATGTTATGTTGTCTTTTAATGCCATCATTTAGTCAGGGAGATGTTTTCCATCCCTGTGAACAAGATTACTGTGGAAGTAGGGCTGGGCGATATGGCTAAAAAATATATCAACGATATGATGCTTCATATCGTTCGATATCGATAATTATTGACCTTTTTTAAAGTTAAAATTACAAGTAGAGCAGTTAGTATTTAACCACTGTATTTTAACAGACCCACATTATTTAGGCATACAGCAAATAAAATTAGTTTTGGCAGTAAAAAAACTAAAACAATTTTTTTATGTCTTACTCTACTTATATTAAGATAAAAGTTTAAACAAACTTTAACTTTGAACTTAAAATGTTACAAAATGTGTTCACTTCAATTTAATGTAAACATGGAACAATCAAGGCAAACTTTGAGGTAGATCAACAACAGCATCTGTAATAAGTAGGGATGCACCGAAAGGAAAATTCTTGGCCGAAACCGAAAAAGAGGAAACAAAGGCCGAAAACCGAAACACCGAAATAAATTATGCCAATTAGTGGTACCATTGCATTTATGGCTATGACTGTGTACTAACTTTACTATACAAGGCATTGCAAAAACACATAAATTAATATTAAAGTTTCAAAGAATAAATCAATAACAAATTATGTAAATATTTATTCAGGACATTGCAACAATGCACAGTATAAAATAATATTCAAACTAAAATGTTTAACTTGACCCCACTTATGTGTACATTAAATAATAATGCAGGCCTACTTGCCTGCTGAAAGGTTGTCAAATGAAATGTTCTCTCATAAAAACAAAGTGCATTAAGGTCAAGTGCATTTTACATTTTTCTATGTAGGACGACAACAAAAAAGTGCATTCAGAACAAGTGCAATGGCTTAAAGATACAACAATGTTTTCTCTGTAGGCCATCAACATAATAGTGTATCAAAACAAAGACTGCCATAGCCAATATGTTCCCTGCAGAACTTTAACAACAACAAATGAACCAATAATTGCAGATGTGAAAAGCGGATAACACATATTTAAACACTATACAAGCCCATTCTACTTCATAAGGTAAAGTGGCAGGTTTTTCTTGATGAAGAGTAGCTTCTCTGCTTTATCACAGTGAAGTCTGTTCCTCTTCTCATCGAGAATATGAGCTGCTGCACTGAACACCCTCTCGCCGTCGGTGCTTGTGCATGGAGCAGACAAGTACTTGCGTGCCATCTTTGCCAGGTCAGGAAAGCAGCCGTGATTATTTCTCCAGTAGGCAAGAGGGTTATCACTTCTGGGGATGGGGACTTCAGATAGATAACCATCTAGCTGTTGAGCGGTTGAGCTTGTCATCTGCCTGACATTTGAGAAAGATTTGAGAGAGTGTATTTAAATAGGGCCAGTACATAAATAATCATTTTTATCAAATAAAAATATCTAGCAGAAATATGGCTACAATCTTAGTCACATATATAGTAGCCTAAGAACAGAATAGACTACCTATTATTTGAGGCACTTTCTTGCAGGATTTCACCGAACATATCAGACAATGAGGGTGCATGTCCCTCATCTGGTGCAGAGAAACGAATGTCTTTTTTTATGCGCTATGATCTCCTGCGCTTTGCGCTGCTCCGTCTCCACGCGTGTTCTCCGCATCCATCGCGGCCTGGATCATTTCTCGTACGCGCTGCTTTATTTCCGCATCCAAATAATGTTCTTTATAACGCGGATCAAGTACAGTGGCGATGAAGTGCAGAGGATCCGAATAGATCTCAGTGAAACGTGTGCTGACAGACTCTAAGAGTGTTCTTTTCATTGTTTTTACTCCGTGGTCCGTCTCAACCTCTTCGCTTAGGAGACGCTTTAGTGCTTCAATTAAAGGAATAACATCCGAAACATGTGCATCAGAGGAGCTGATCTCTTTAGTTAGCTGCTCAAAGGGGGCAATAAGAGAGAGAATGTTCTCTATTAAGACCCACTGGTGTGAAGTGAATGTCGCGGGAAGCTCGTGATCTGCGCTATATGCAGCCAAGACTCGCTTTTGCGCAAAGAGGCTTTGCAACATATAAAAAGTGCTGTTCCACCGCGTACTCGCGTCTTGCTGGAACCGTTTTCTTGGTGTTGCAAACTGATCTTGCATAGACTGCAAGCGGGAATAGGCCAGCTGAGAATGTTTAAAGTGGCCAACAATTCTTCTGCCTATAGCCAGTACGTCTTTTACGCTGCGTTGAGACAACACCCCCTCATTCACAGCCAGATGTAGTGTGTGGGCCATGCAACGTATTCCCTTCAGCTGGCTGTCTTCTATCGCTTTTGTCATATTTCTCGCTTTGTCACTGACAATGACATGCACTTTAGATTGGTCGATATGCCAGGTGTCGAACATATTGGCGAATGCATCAGAAATGGCTGCTGCTGTATGTGACCCTCGAAACTCTTGTGAATGGAGCAGAATCTTTTGCAGCTGGAAATCAGCGTCGATCCATTGACGTTAGACTGAGCATACTGGTAATGCTGACGTCTGAGCTCCATATGTCTGTCGTGAAACTGATTGCTGAAATATCTGCTGCAGCTATATGCTCATGTACGTGAGTTGCAACAACATTAAACAGCTCAGGTAAACACACCTCTGAGAAATGTCGTCTGCTCGGCATGACATAACGGGGCTCAATGTGCTCGATCAGCCAACGAAATCCCACATCTTCTACGACAGAGAATGGCTGATCATCTAAGGCAATTAATTCCATAATCTTTTGGGAAAGACAATTTGCCTTGACACCATCACTAGGAAATTTCCTTGCCTTTTCAAAAACTTCCGTCACAGACGGAGTGGGCGTGCTCGGAGGTGTTTTCCTTTTCTGTGCCGCGTTCCTCTCACATTCAGCGTAGCGATCGGGATGTTTGGATTTCAGGTGATAAATTAAACCCGACGTGGAGTCTTTGCAGATGCACCCCCTCTTGAAATGTCGGCATTACATTTTTTGCAAATCGCTGTCCGTGGGTCTTTCTCAGATATACTGAAATATGTCCACACCGCAGACATGTTGCTTCAGATAAGCACGTGCAGGTCGCGGTTTCTGTTTGCGTCATCACAACATTTCGGCCGTATTGTTTCGGTGATAAAAGTCTTTCGGCCGAAAACCGAAAATGCTCTTTTGGGCCATTTTCGGCCGAAAATTTTCGGTGGCAGAATATTCGGTGCATCCCTAGTAATAAGTAATACCAACAAACCTTTATAACAGTAAACAAAAGCCTGAATTCTCCACCATGCTGAACGGCAGCATTTCTTTTGCAATAATGTAAGCTATTGCATGGGTTATGTCATTATATCGCTTTGAAGATTTATCATATGGCATTATTACAGAGTACCTCTCCATCGTGGACTGCTTGTGGGTTGTTTGTTGACTTGAGGCAGATGGGTGACATGATGTATATTCTAAAGGGTGGAAGCGGTTCAGATGGTGGAATAAATTGCTTGTGTTTCTGTGCTTAGCCGCGAAAGTTTTTTTACATCGCTTACACACCACGTTCTTATGATGTTGGTCGGAAGAAAATAAAATAAAAACGGCCAAACTGGGGAGCTGACATTTCCCTTTTAGTTCAAAATTTCCTCGCTGACGGCAGGCACGGCACTCATCTTGCACGTGTTCTGAATGTGACCTGACGCCAATCGACCACAAAATGGAGCGACTACGCCACCCTGGATACTTGCCAGGGACAGAAATAAAGATTCTTATAACTTAAAGCACACAGGTTCACTTCAGGAAGCGGCAGGAGACGTGAGCGTAGAAATATATATACTTTTATTAAAAAGATTCGGACAGACAATCACTTGGAAATAAAGAAATAAAAAAAATATAAACAAAGAAAAGACTAGGATGGAAGAGTACCACCCTAAGCCACCTGAGACAACAAGCCCCTCAAAATAGGCCAAACAAACAGAGCAGGAGCTGAGATCCGACAGCGGGGTCTAGGGACACACTAGGTCACACCACACCTCACACTGGTTACACCGGGGTACACACGCTCACGCGCACACACACACCACAGCACTCGTGGGGCACACCACCACACCAAACTCCGCCCGCCTTCGGCACTCAGCTCCTGTAAAGAGATTAGATGGAGACAGGTTTGGCACAAACTTCGAGGGTACAGGCCCCCTACAGGTACAGGGCACTACAGTGAGATGTAGCAAGTAGGCGCTCTACTTGCCCACAACAATGCAGCTTCACAAAATACAAAAAAACAAATATGAAGAAAACAGTAATGCCAACCAGGTAAGGTAAGAATAAGAACAACAACAAAAAAAGAAAAGAATAAAATAAACAGCAAACGCAACCAACAATTCAAATGAAACTAAAGAAAATTAACAATAATATATGGTAAGCAACAGCGCCTCCGGATAACTCTCATGTAGCTCCAAAGCGTGAAAACTACTCATTGGTAGAGGCACGGCAAATCTGTTGGTAATGCAATAAATAGTTAGATCGATTAAACTAAATTACAATCCTGATAAAACTATCCCAGTACATACCATGAATAATCTCCCCACCCCCGATAAGCAACAACAGATGAATGTCTAGACGCTTGCGGCTCATTCAACGATCTGTAGGCGGAGTTCATGTAAGTCGTCCAAAAACCGCAAGATCATCATCAACTCTAAATAGAATGTGTTAGTGACACCTTCCAGTGGCTAACAGGGACGAGGTTTTGACCCACGTACCATACACATCCGATCTCGTGACTCCCGGGGTCAGGTAATCGTGCAAATGTGCGAGGGACAACTCGTTCAGTATATCTGGTACACACACAGCCAACCCCCAAAATATTCGTAACGGACACCCAAGCTCAATTCCAGCTCAGCTCAAGCTTTCGCCTGTAAACACAAAGCCTGTATGGTGTCAATCCTGGCACAAACTTACATCACCCCACCACCGCCAGTGCATTTACCTGTAGAGAGGCGACGCCAACCAAATGTCAGTCACAAGGTTTATCTTAACGCGCCGTTCTGCAAGGAAGCGCTAACATAAGCTACCACATGCTATCCATAACAGTCAACATCTCTACATACCTGTTGGACGACCGGATGTAACACCGAAGCAAAAGAAAGGGGCGGGACTACTTGAATCAAAACCTCTTTAACACGGGATATATATACACCCGCATATCAACTGATAGGACAGCTAATGATCAGATCCACCAATCGGCGCCATGAAGACGTATCAGCCCTACCACAATCTATCCCCCGCTTCTGCATCGTCGCCCCGACGATGGACATGACACTATACTCAAGTCCAAGGCTGGTACAAGACTGAGATGGACCTGGACAGCCGCTCTTCATTACTCACCACTCCCACCGACTGTGGGAGGTGGTGAATATTTGGATGTTGCCCTGCGGTGGCCCGCTTTGTCCGTCGTACTACCACATCCTCGAGCACACCCTCTATCTGTGGAACGACATCATTTTCAGCTGGCTGGCCCACCTGAACTGGAGCCTCGTCCTCCTCGCTTCGGGGTGGCTCGCTACGCCCAGGGTCCACTGCACCTCTTAACTCCACATCTGGTTGAATTTCTGGTACCGCAACCCACAAATCTCCTAATTCTACCTCCTCGGATGTCACCTCGTCCAGAGGTGGCACGGTTTCCAATACAGGCCTAACCACGTCAGCGGGATCTACAAAATCTTGCCGAATTCGAGGTTTCAGCATCGAGCGGTGCACCTGCCTTACCTTATCCATTTTCCCCACCGGGGCAATAGAATAAACTGAACCACCTTCATTGGGGGTTCTTACCACATGATACACCACTGGGCTCCACAGGTCCCGGATCTTTGACCGACCCCTCACGCCCAAGTCGCGGAGATAAACCAATTGCCCTTCTCCCAGTGGTGCATCCCGCACGTTGGAGTCGTGCCGTACTTTACGACGTTCGGCGGCAACTCTCAAATGCTCCTGTGCGCCCTTGAATGCAACCTGTAACCGAGCTTGATGCTCTATCATCCACCTATGTATGCTTCCGGCTTCGGTTCCACCTACCTTACCTAATAGAAAATCCACTGGCAGACGGGGCTCCTGACCAAACATCAGATAGTATGGCGATTCCCCAGTCGACCGGTGAGGAGTGGTATTATAGCTAAATAGGACCTGCGGGAGACACGCTGCCCAATCTCGCTTGCGTGACGGTGGCAAGGTCCGCAACAGATTGTGCAACGTCCTATTAAATCTCTCACACTGGCCATTTCCTGCAGGATGGTAAGGTGTCGTTCGGGACTTTGCCACCCCGTACAAGAGACAAAGTTGATGGATAAGGGTAGATTCAAAGTTGCGGCCCTGGTCCGAATGTATACGACCCGGGACCCCAAACTTACAAAACCACTCTACCACTAACACCTGAGCCACAGTTTCTGCCCGTTGATCCCCTGTGGGGACTGCCAATGTGTACTTAGTGAAGACATCCGTCATCACCAACACATTCTCTATGCCTAAACTTGTGGGTTCTAACACTGTAAAATCCACAGCCAAGATTTCATTTGGCCGCGACGCCAACAGGTGTCCCATAAAGCTAGAAGCCGTTGGCTGTACATTCTTGGCAGCCTGGCAACGTTCACACTCCCTGCACCACTCGGCTATCTCCTTGGACATACCAGGCCAATAGCAACGCTGCCGAACCAACTCGGTTGTGCGCTCAATACCCTGGTGTCCGTGGTCCTGATGCAACGCTTTCAAGACTTCCGCCCTCAATCCAAAGGGCAAGAGTATTTGCAGGATTTCCTCGCTCCCGTCAGGGCGTAAAATCCGGCGATACAGTACTCCTTCACGTTCTACCAGACGATCCCACTGACGGAGTAAGGTTAAGCTGCTCCTAGATAGGCCTTGCCGATCTTCAGCACCCGGAAAGCTATTATGTCGCCACAAGCTCGCAACCTTTCCAATGTCCTGATCGGCATCTTGCAACGCCCTCAACTCCATGATAGAGAGACTCGGAAACACCTCTAGCGCAGCTTGGGTTACCTGGTACCTAGACTCTGCTTCCGCAGCTTGTCGCACTAAGGCAGGAACCACCATGGCCGGCACCAACTGTCCCACCTGGCCACTGTCCACTGGGGGTTGCCGCGAAAGGGCATCAGCATTGATATTGCTCTTACCTGGCTTGTATCGAATATCAAAATCAAACACAGCCAGCTGAGCAGCCCAGCGCTGTTCCATGGCCCCCAATTTTGCAGATGCCAAATGACTCAAGGGATTATTATCTGTGAATACGGTGCATTTATGTCCCAACAAGTACTCCCTGAATTTTTCCGTCATCGCCCACTTAAGTGCCAAGAATTCTAATCGCATCGAGCTATAGGTAACAGTGTTGCGCTCAGTAGGACGCAAACCACGGCTAGCAAACGCAATGGGTCGAACCCTTCCCTCTTGTTCTTGCGAGAGAACTGCACCCAAACCCCTATGGCTCGCGTCTACCTCCAGAATAAACGGCAAGGAGAAATCAGCGTATGCCAAGATAGGAGAAGTGGTAAGCTTCTCCTTTAAGGTGTCAAAACTACTCTGGCATTGCGCCGTCCAAGCTCCTGCAAACTCTGGGCCCGGCGCCCTTTTATGTTTTCCTCCAGTACACTCCGCCACCAACCTATGCAAAGGGGCAGCCCACTTGGCAAAGCCCTCTACAAAGCGGCGGTAGTAACTGGCGAACCCCAAGAAGGAACGGAGCTCGGTTACATTGGCAGGACACGCCCAGTTTGCCACCACCTCCACCTTACCTGGATCCGTGGCCACCCCCTGTGAGGATACCACATGCCCCAGATATTTTACTTGCGGTTTAAAGAATGCGCACTTCTCCAATTTGGCTTTAAGGCCTTCATGCTTCAATCGGCCCAACACCAATTCTAACCGTTCCAGATGTTGAGTCACGGAGGAGGAAAAGACCACAATGTCATCCAAGTACAAAAGCAATGACTGATGCCGCTGATCGCCAAACAATCTTTCCATCAGACGCTGAAACGTACTGGGAGCATTACAAAGCCCAAAAGGCATCCTGTTCCATTCGAACAACCCGAATGGGGTACAAAATGCGGTTCTGGGCTTATCCTCCTCAGTGACTGGGACCTGATTATAGCCACTGGCCAAGTCCAAGGTCGAGAACCAGCGGGCCCCAGTCAATGCATCTAACGTCTCCTCTATGCGAGGAAGTGGGAACGCATCTTTCCTGGTCTTTGCGTTCAGCTGACGGTAGTCTACGCACATGCGCAGACTGCCGTCCTTCTTCTTTACCAGGACGAGAGGAGATGCATACGGGCTACAACTTTCTCGGATTATCTGGGCCTCCAACAGTTGATTAATGTGTGTCTTAACCACGTCATACTCCGAAGGGGGCAACCGCCTATATCGCTGCCGAACTGGGATGTTATCTGTAAGAGGGATGTCATGCGAAATCAGGTTAGTACACCCCAAATCACTCTCGTGGGCTGAAAACACAGACCGGTAGTTCTGCAACAGAGTCCTAACGTTACTTTGCTCCTCCCTATTCAATGCAGATAAATCAACTAGATCAATCTGTTCTTTTAATGAAAGATCTACAGCAACACCTTGAGAACCCACCATAGCAACCGCCTCCGTTACTTCGGTCAACCCGAGAGGTAAACTCGCAACAAATACACCCTCAAGGGTCCCTAATACGGTCTTCGGATAAAGCATCACATCTAATGAGCCCACATTCACCACCGGAACATAGACAGTACCTCGGACCACAGGTACTAAGGCAGGCGAGGTCAGGAGACCAGCCGGAAGCCCGGAATCAAGCGGCTCAAACATCACCATACCCTCCGAAAACTGGTCAGAGCAGGTGGCGGGCACTATCTTCATTGTACCTCCCGGAACTCGACACTGATAGCGCCCTCTAACCCTCACCCTACCTGCCTGTCCGAGTCCTAGCTGACCTGTAGCCTCATGACATTGCTGTAATGCCTGCCTCACAACCTCCGGCACCCCTACTATCGATGGAAGGTCGAACAAGGCTTGGCCATGTCGACCAAAAAGTTCCCTGTAACACCGGCTTAACACGTTCATTCCCAATATCCCGGGGACCTGAGTACACATGCCACCAGGGGGATCTTTGACTACCAAGATCCCACACTCTGGTATTACCTTGCCACAGATCTCTACATCCAATTCCATATAGCCGAGATACGGGATTGTAAGTCCATTAGCCGCACGTAACTGTAACCACTGACAACGTTTCAACCGTTCTTGGCCCCAAGGTTCGAAATACTTCACAAAGTAGCTCTCAGTAATTGTGGACACCATCGAACCTGTATCAATTAAACAAGCCACAGAAACTCCACCAACCTTAACTACCAGTTGTGGGCATCCAGACATTAAATGCGACATTGAGCCCCGAATTACCCCAGCCAAGCTGTGACTCAACAGCCCGGCGGGTGCTAGTTTCCCGACGGCTGATTTGAATGACGCTGCCCCCCCACCAGTGACAATGCAGTGAGGTCATTAGGCAACGAATCAGATGGCGGTGAGCCGGGCAGTAACGCCCTACACTCCCTAGCAAAATGCCCCTGTTTTTGGCACCGTCTACAAATCACCGATCCAAAACGCGTAGCCCGACTTTGCGGACGTCCGTCCTGAAGTTTAGAGAAACCCTGAGCGAGCTGGTTCAACTGATCCTGTTGTGCCGTTAACATGTCCCTTAATTCTTTCAATTCAGAAGACTGAGCCCCCATAACTGAACGATGTCCCCCCTGAACACCGTATTGAATCCCATATGGAACTGGGACTGATTGACTACGAGCACGGGCACCCCCAGGCATACCCTCCTGTTCCCACCTAATCGCCTCGCTACGTATATCTAATAGGGTGGAATTTGGTTGCCGCCGTACTAATTGTTTGAGTTCCCGCCGCAAGGCATTATCCCCCACATGTTCAACAAACTGGTCGCGCAGTAGCACAGGCGCATTTAAAACAGCACCAGGAAACCGCTGTTTAACTTTCTCCATTAGGGCCAGTAGCGCAAAGGAGAACTCCAATAGCCCCTCCCCCTCTAACTGCCTCCGTGAGAAGAAAGCTTCCTGTAGCGCCACGTGGGACTGAGAGCAACCAAAAACCTCTCTCAATGCAAAGAAAATCTTTTCCGGATCCCCCCGGTCAGCATCGGAACGGTACCTAATCTCCTCTCGTGCATCACCCTCTAGATGGTCGAATAGAAAAAATGCCTGGTCCGAAACAGATAGGTGACGGACCCGAATACAGGCCCGCGCTTCCTCGATCCATTCCGTGATGCTAAGGCCAGACCTGCCACTAAACTTAGGACACTTCCTGTCTCGGGGCACAAACACGAATCTTTCCGGCTGGCTAACATCCAAACTTTCTCGAAGAGGCTCGATATCAGCTACATTAGAAGATGCCACACTAGGACCAGGCAACACAAGAGCACTCTCTTGGCGCAGTCTGTCATTATCAGCCTTCAACTGTGCCACGAGTTCTCTAAGTTCTCGAAGTTCATCCTCCATTCTTAAATTACGACTTACCACCTAATCCGAGAATAACATACAGTGGTGGAACTTGATCTTCGCACTCCGATGACGCTGTTGCTTCACCTAACAAAACACTACACTAAATGCTCACGTCTCTGCCTAATGGTTGAAACCCTGCCGACTACGCCAGAATGTGACCTGACGCCAATCGACCACAAAATGGAGCGACTACGCCACCCTGGATACTTGCCAGGGACAGAAATAAAGATTCTTATAACTTAAAGCACACAGGTTCACTTCAGGAAGCGGCAGGAGACGTGAGCGTAGAAATATATATACTTTTATTAAAAAGATTCGGACAGACAATCACTTGGAAATAAAGAAATAAAAAAAATATAAACAAAGAAAAGACTAGGATGGAAGAGTACCACCCTAAGCCACCTGAGACAACAAGCCCCTCAAAATAGGCCAAACAAACAGAGCAGGAGCTGAGATCCGACAGCGGGGTCTAGGGACACACTAGGTCACACCACACCTCACACTGGTTACACCGGGGTACACACGCTCACGCGCACACACACACCACAGCACTCGTGGGGCACACCACCACACCAAACTCCGCCCGCCTTCGGCACTCAGCTCCTGTAAAGAGATTAGATGGAGACAGGTTTGGCACAAACTTCGAGGGTACAGGCCCCCTACAGGTACAGGGCACTACAGTGAGATGTAGCAAGTAGGCGCTCTACTTGCCCACAACAATGCAGCTTCACAAAATACAAAAAAACAAATATGAAGAAAACAGTAATGCCAACCAGGTAAGGTAAGAATAAGAACAACAACAAAAAAAGAAAAGAATAAAATAAACAGCAAACGCAACCAACAATTCAAATGAAACTAAAGAAAATTAACAATAATATATGGTAAGCAACAGCGCCTCCGGATAACTCTCATGTAGCTCCAAAGCGTGAAAACTACTCATTGGTAGAGGCACGGCAAATCTGTTGGTAATGCAATAAATAGTTAGATCGATTAAACTAAATTACAATCCTGATAAAACTATCCCAGTACATACCATGAATAATCTCCCCACCCCCGATAAGCAACAACAGATGAATGTCAAGACGCTTGCGGCTCATTCAACGATCTGTAGGCGGAGTTCATGTAAGTCGTCAAAAACCGCAAGATCATCATCAACTCTAAATAGAATGTGTTAGTGACACCTTCCAGTGGCTAACAGGGACGAGGTTTTGACCCACGTACCATACACATCCAATCTCGTGACTCCCCGGGTCAGGTAATCGTGCAAATGTGCGAGGGACAACTCGTTCAGTATATCTGGTACACACACAGCCAACCCCCAAAATATTTGTAACGGACACCCAAGCTCAATTCCAGCTCGCTCAAGCTTTCGCCTGTAAACACAAAGCCTGTATGGTGTCAATCCTGGCACAAACTTACATCACCCCACCACCGCCAGTGCATTTACCTGTAGAGAGGCGACGCCAACCAAATGTCAGTCACAAGGTTTATCTTAACGCGCCGTTCTGCAAGGAAGCGCTAACATAAGCTACCACATGCTATCCATAACAGTCAACATCTCTACATACCTGTTGGACGACCGGATGTAACACCGAAGCAAAAGAAAGGGGCGGGACTACTTGAATCAAAACCTCTTTAACACGGGATATATATACACCCGCATATCAACTGATAGGACAGCTAATGATCAGATCCACCAATCGGCGCCATGAAGACGTATCAGCCCTACCACATAATGTCAACGTGGCGATGACGCAACCAAACTGAGACTAACGCAACCCGGCAAATTAGATCTTATTGGTTGTTTGATTGTCAATCGTAGCACGTTAATGTAACAAAACATCTTATAGGCTGTTTAAGATCTTCAGATGTCACGGGCGCGCACATTTTAAGGAAATTATCTAGCGCTATATCAAACTTATTTTTATATTGATATCGGTAATGTTGTACCGTCGATAAATATCGATATCGTTTTATCAACCAGCCCTACGTGGAAGATGATTCTGGAACTGAAGTGGATGAAACAGTGTTTGCAGAATTATACACAGTGAATGGAATTTGCTTTGTCAAAGATGGACATGACAATGGTAAACAAAGAGACACTGAGTGTTTTATATTGTATTTACCATGGTGACTCTTTCATATTCATTAACTTGAATTAAATTCATCTTCATCTGATTTTAAAATGACCTTATGACTTAAAGATGCCTAATTTAAATGGCTTCACTTGAAATAATTAATTAAAATAGAGTTCATAATGTTTTAGTCAGGAAACAACATTTTCTACATGAACAAGTTTTATACATGACTTTTCTCTGTACATTGTTTATATATCTTTTGTTCTTAGATTCAGGCGCATCTCAATCAACCCCATCACTATCCTCATGCACTGGCAGTTCCCTCTGTCTCCGGTGGTAACAGTGACAATGATGTGTCAAGACAACCCGAGCGAATGAAAAGAGACGAAGAGGCATGACAGAGCTCTGTAGCCAAAGATGTAAACATATCACTTGTCTAAAATAATTAATATTATCTAAATGGTCATTGTATCTGGGAAATATTCTATTTTTCGTTTATTCATTTGTGTTGCAAACGTTTTGCTTTGTACTGATTTTCACGTATTAATTAATAATCAATTTGACTGTTGATAGACTGAGCTGATTTTGGCTAGACTGTCCGGCTTTATTGACAAAGTAAATCAGTGTTATAATATTATGTTTAGCTGATAAATCAGGTCCTGCAGACAAAACCAGGAGCAACAACAGTGGTTGAAGAATATGAAGAATCTGGGACACTGTCTGACTGTAGAAGGCGGCAAATGGTTAATATTCTTGCTTCACACATGGTTGAGACAGAAGGGTAAGTCCATTGTTGAAGGAAAAGTTCACCTTCAAAATGAAAATTCTGTCTTTTACTCTCATTTACCCTCTTGTCATTTAAAACCTGTATGAGAACATTTTGCTCCCCATTGACTTTTTTGGTTTTGTGTCCATACAATAGAAGTGAATGGGGGACACCATTTTTTGGTAAACAACATTTTTCAAAATATCATCTTTTGTTTTTTTTGCAGAAGAAAAGAAATCACACTTAAATATGACAACAGGGTGAGATTTCTGTTTGAGACATTAAACCACTAACCGTAAATTACAGAACGTTATAGTGGACTTTAAGAGAAACTAAGACAGGCTTTGCTTTCCCAGCCATTGTTTTTTCAGAAAATATTTCTGAATGTATGGACTTGAAAACCTTTTAAGCTCTTTGTTTATGATGTGATGTAGTTGCCAGTGAAACCTACATAATTGGAACAATTTTAATTTGGTGGTATGTCATGAGGTTTAGTGCAAAATTGTCAATTTTCCAGTTTTTGCTCTGTAGAAGAATTCCTCAACGAAAAACTAAAGAAAAATATGCATTGGGCATTGTCACCTTGTTCCCTGCATTAAAAGATCCTCTTTCCAGGAAAGGATATGTAAGAAACTTAATTTATTTTCACATTTTATCTTTATTTCATGCTGAAAAAAATAAATTATGGAATAGTTAAAAATGAACCACACCAACGACAGGGAAATTATCCTGCAGAAGATGGAGACCTTCAGTTATTGTCAGCGCCTTATCCACAATCCTGATGAACACACACCATCCTCTCAGTGTTTCAAAGGTTGCTGGACACTAAAGGGCTGGTTAGTATTAGCATGCTTTTCTTTAAATACAATTCAAAGCAGTAAACCTGGCACGTGATTATATGTAATAAAAATGTTATTTTATTTCTCTGTTGCTACAGATAGCTCAAGATTTCAACCTCCTCTTTGGTCCAGACACATCTTCCAATCTGCTTCAGAAGTAGCACACATTCTATAAAGAAAAGGTGATCAGAGAAGCAGAGCGTCTTACTACCACCCCAGTGATCCAAAGTTTGCTGAAGTCTGACAGAATTCAGTACAATAAAGAATCTTCTGCAGATCACCAAGGTATTCTGTACTTATCCAGATGAGACTATGTTCAGTGCAGTGTGTCAAAGGCAGTACTAATGATGACCTGACACAAAAAAACTGATCATTTATGATTGTATTGGACCCAGAAACTTTAAACAAAATGTAAAATAAACTTGGCACTTTTCCTTTAGAGTGGGACAGTGATATGGCATCCTTCCTGCTGCTCCTCCACATTCTACCACCTAAAAAAAAACTAAGATCACCAGTGCAGCTCATGCCATGGATCATCTTGTTGTGTTTCACAAGGTATGTGCCACACCACAGTTTGTAATTTAAGTAGGTACCACAGACTAAAGACGTATTACGATGTAAATTAATGACAATTTCTCTATTTAGTCATGTAGGAGCTTAGAAGAACATTTGGAGGGTCAAGAGGGACAACGCCAGCCATTCCTGCTTGCCTCTGGAACTCGGAAGCAAGCCATCAGCACCTAATACATTGTGATTGACAAGATGCTCATCCCATGCCAGGGAGCCACATCATTGGCAGCCTTCGATGAACTGATCAAAGCGCACTTCGATTTTGGTGTAAGCTATGATGATGTTCTCAACAACATGTACACATTCCTGCAGACGTCAGTCTATGGTATTGATGTTGATAGCACTAAAGAAAGTCCAAAGTCCAAAGGAATTGAGAGCCAAGTTTTTAAACAATGTATAAGTGCTACATTTGCAGATCGTTGCATGGTGCATCTAGTTCGTTAATTCAGCACCTTAAGTTTTTTCATGGGTTATATCCTGGCAAACGATTCATTGTTATTTGTGCCCAGGAAGGATGTTCATTGCCGTTTCAAGTTGTTAAAGGTTTTAGAAAGCATTTAGATAGTTGTCATAATAATACAGTTGACATGGGCACAAGAAGTGAAATTGTGCAAACACCATATCAGTCAGACTTAGGTGAACAAAGCTCACAAAATGATGACACTGACATGGACTTACATGTGATAAATCCGCCTTCATCTGTGTCAAAAGACCAGGCAAAAGAAATGTGTGCTTCAATTACAGCAAAGTTACAGGGCAATGATGTATTTTTAAAACATCTTATTGAAGAACATCACAAGTTATTTAAAGCTTTGTATCCTCAAAATAATTTGAACCCAAAACATCATCTCACGATTCATTGTCCTGAGTGTATACGCCAAATTGGTCCTTTAGTTCATGTTTGGTGCATGCGATACGAGCCCAAGCACAAATTTTTTAAGTGAAGCATCAAATCTTTGAGAACATAACTAAGTCCCTTGCGAAAAAGCACAAAATAGCTGTTGCTTATCATTGGGAATCGTTGTCTGCCAGAAGGATTGAGTCTTGGCCTGTCAAGTCAAAGTTACTGAGTGATGTTGAAAATGGTGATTTGATTTCAGAGTATTTTCAAATGAGTATGTCAAGTGATTTGTATTTTTTTGTTTCAGAAATGGAGACTACATTTGTAGAGCAACTTCATGCTTTTCATGTTGTTAACAATGTGGATAGTCTTTCAATTGTTACACCTAATGATTTGAGGTATTTTAAGCCCTTTGATATGCAAATGTCATATGATACAGACTCGTTTTTCTATGTTGTGCCAGACAGTTGCATTGTATAGAGCAACCAACAAAGGTTTCTCATGTTTTGTGCAGTTTTATATTGTACAGGGTATTTGAAGTGCCCTAAACGTTATGAAATTTTAATTTGAAGCCCTGTTTAAGTCAAAAGTAAATTTGTTATTTGAAGCACTTTTAAGACTGGTTATGTTGATTCCAGTGGACCCTGTATTAGCAGTATACTCAACACTGACAGTGTTGATAATTAAATTAATTAGTGTCTCTTATGAGTTTACTTTAAACCCTGACATGGTGTAATTCTTATCCATCGTGGTGTTAATATTTTACACTTAAGGAGTTTGTAAGGTACACTGTCACATTGTTAATAATGTCAACTAACACTTCAGCAGTGGTTCCCATATAACCCTGGTTGAGTGTTAATTTTAACTCTGATGGTGTTCAATTTGCACTTTAAAATTTGCAGTGTATTCTGAACCATGTGTACTTTCCTCAGCTCCTGTTAGAAATAATTAAATGATGACTTGAGTACTAAGAACATACACGCACTAATGGCTTTTTTTAGGAATTCAGGATCTACGATCTATCAGTCGTTAAACTATGGTTACTGTGATTACTATGAGCAATATGGCCAGTTTGTTGTGTCCATGGTTTTAATACTAAAAATGTATTACTACAAAGAACAAAGTGAACTTGTGTGCAGTACTTGGTGCATTCTTGCATGCTGCTATATATCAATAGTCTTATGAGGCTACATTCACTGTTTCATTGTGTCACCTGGACATATAATACATTAGAAAGCCATTGACAGGGGTCAGGTCACAGTTTTAAGCCCCGTCAGTGTTTGCCACATCCAGAAATTAAATAGGTTTAAACAAAGCCTTCTGTTTTATGTGCACCGAACATAGAGGTAATTTTCTGTACATATATCTTAATTACTTTTAAGATGAAATCACTTGAATATGATAGCAGAAATACCATAGTAGTCATTTATTTAAAAAAAGGTGTGTTAATGGGACTAGAAAACTACAGTAGACTTAGTACTTTTATAAACTCAAAACAATGACAACATGCCATTTCCTAAAAATAAGTACTACTATTTTATAATCATTAGAAACATTTTCTTCAAGAAGTTTATTTGCTTTGTTTTCAGCACAAATTATCTTTAAAGTAGAGTAGTAATAGGTCGAATTAGACACTGACCAAATCAATAAAGTTTTCGTAAACCATCCTAATAGAAATACAATATTAGGTTATTCATTAGTTAATTCATTTTTTCTCCCAAAAATAAGGGAATAATATATATTCACGTTTTACCCAAAAAACTAAACAACTTCTCTTTATTTAAAAGAGCAACACCCGCACATCCTCCCTGGTCCACATCCACACGAATCATTTCAAAGGAGCCGTCTGATGGCATTATGAAGTCACATTACTCTCCTGTGAGAGAAAGGGAAGCGCTGAACATCTTTATCAGACACGAGCAATATTTTGCTACACAGCATGTAATCTTTGGTCATAAAGCATCCAGTTGAAGACAAGGTCACATTTTTACAGTTCTTCGTTTTACATTCAACAAATATTTTCCATATGTAATATTGTTCAATAAGAAAGTTATTCTTACCAGTGGCGTTGCTCCATACTCCAATAGCTTGGAGATCATGGCTTTAGCTTGGAGGCGAACAGCCTCATGCATGACTGTGTGCCCATTATGTCTTTTAAATTCACATAAACCCCTGATAGAGACCAGGCTTGTAGTAGTGTGTCATCTCTCTTCTGCACTGCTCTGTCCAATGACAGCTGAAACAAAACCATTTGTTGCTCGTACATGTATATAAGAAATGCATGCAATGTGTGAAAAAATGCTTGTTGTTTCTTATATATTTGTGAACAAACTAAAGAATTGACTGAATTACTGCTTACTGGATCATTTTCATGGCACATTCCACTGGGTGTAGCTTCACAGTGAATCCTTTCAACCACAGGAGGTCGATAACTGTAAAATGTAAAAGGTTTTTATAAACATGTCTTACAAAAAAACATGACTTATGTGCATTTAAAAACAAAACAATGGCACTGATGTATTTTAACACATGTCAATGCAAGCTGTTTTTAGTTCAGACAGCTCTAACATTTATTTAAGTCTAATCTTAAGCCCTGTCCAGGACACCGCCCCATTGAGTTCACTGACTGTTTCAATTCCATAAAGGCTTTTATTTACCTCTTCTTAAGAGCCAAGTGTAATGGGCATTTTCCAGAGCTGTTCACGGACTGAGTTGAAGCCCCTTTTCCCAGCAGGAACCGAACCATGTCCACGTTTCCCAACACACAGGCTGTATGGAGAGGTGTATGTCCATCATACTCTCCAGAATTGACAATGCAATTGCAACGATACATTTCACAGTTTGCTGTGTTGGTTACTGCATATGTTTACATGAAACATTTGTAACAATGAGTTAGATGACTTGTTCTAGGAGGACTTGAAGAAAGATTAAATCTGTTTTTCACTGCACCAGAAGCAAGTGAGGGAATGATCTTTAAAAGCAAATCTCTCTTCGCCAGAGAAATAGATGTTTCAGTATAAATAACTGATGACCAAAGTGCAGATCTAACTCTCACAGACTGAACTTAAAATGTGTTAAGTTGCGTCTAAACAATACATATTTAATCGTATAAAAATGTCAATTGCATGTAAAGCACAACTGACACAGCTCACAATTAATGTACAACTACACATACCGGCTGGCGTTTGATATAGAGCCCGTTGAATTCCATGACTTCCGCCAGCATTTCCAGGGGTGTGATCCGTCACAGACGGAGGTCAGTTGTATAGTTAAAAAGCCTCAACAACTATTCTCACGTCCAGCAATTAGTTAGGACCAATCAGTCTTGTGTTTCATATTTCAATGAGACCAATAACTGACTTGATGAAGTTATGACCAGTCTTGAGGAAAAAATTGATGACTAACTTGTAAGACTAGTCTTAGCAGTTTATGCAATTGGCACCAGATCAGATGTCAAATTTTTGTCAGCCGAGATCTATGACGCCCCCCTGCGCATAACTGCTATTATACACATTTACACGTCTGCAAGTTAACAGCTTAACCTACCAGATGGAACAAACCTTAAAATCAGTAGAAACTTATCTACAATACAGGATGAGAACTGTTGTGTCAGTAATGACCGCTAACCTGCTGCAAACGTTCGCAGTACAGAAGCTTGTGAATGTTTAAAGGTCGTGCGATTGTTTTCTGGGTAACCTGTAGTCTCTTCTTCTTCGTTTTCACCGCGGATGGCAAACAACGTAATAGGCGCATTACCGCCACCTCCTGCTCCGGAGTGTTGAACAGAGTTCTATATTTGTTTATTAACCCTATCTGCCTCCCTAATAAATTCAAAGAAAGCTTTATTATTTACCTCACTTGAGCATTTTATTAATGTGCTTCATGAATTCCACTTTCCTCATTTCTTCAATCATATTAATTCTTTCTTTTTCATGCTTACTGCACTCAAGAATCTCATTTGCTATTGTTTCCTCAACATAACATTGTTCACATAACACGTTTTATGTTTCCCTGTTATTTAACTATTTACTATTTAAATTGGAATGCCCTAACAATATTATATATATCTAATATCTTATATATTAGGCTTACCTCTTCTTTCCTTGATTTACCGATGTATCTTACCATTTATGAAGCTATTAAGAAATCGTCCTATTTGTTTCGCTATTAATTCATTATTATTCAGTCGATGGAGTCCAATATTGTTTGGTTACCAACATTCTTTAAAACATCATCTATTGTGTTCTGCAGATGAAAGAAAGCCAAAGTGTGTTTGGAAAGACATGAGGGTGTCATGTTTTGTGAGGGAAAATCCAGTCATTGCGATGTAATGGCACCATCTAGTGGACAGATTAGAGGCCACATGCCAAAAAGCATTATTGATGAGGAACAGTCTGGATTCATGCAAGGAATGTACATCAGTAATAATATTAGATTTATACGATAGACTACAAGGAGTATATTTTAAATGATAGAATATTTTTTTTAAATCTATAAAAACTTTATACAAAGGATGTACCCATGGGCGTAAATCTCACTTAACAGTAGGGGGGGGCAATACACATAACATTTCTCAAGAGAAATTTTTGAAGGGGACACAAATAACACAGTCAGAATTGTACTAACTACCACACGAAGGAACAATATGCATTAGGTTCATAGGTTTATCATTCAGACTTGCAGTCATATTTTAACTGAGCTCAACAATGTAATACAAGTGAAGAATAAAGCTTATTTCCATTTATGTATTTTTTGTCTCTGTTGTGAAGACAGGAAACAATTATAAAAACACACTATCCATGATACTTTTAACAATGAGTCACTTTTTAAACACTTGTTATCCTGATTTATACAGCAACATCGTCTTTCAAAGTCACCTTATATCGACATTAATGAGTGGTTGTTATTTCCCCTGTAGTGAAATAACTTTATTCATGTTCGTGTAGCCAAACAAACAGTCAGAAACAGTGACAGAAGCTTAAATTCTGTGTTGTGCTCGTTGATGAATCGCCCGAGTTTCAATAAACTGAATGTTTAGTTTATCCGCCGCACACATACTGAACACAATAGATGCTGAGAAAACGACCTTCTCCAGCTGAATGAAAGCTGTGCACCTTTTATGTATTTACAATATCATAACAATCACTTCAGTATCTGCCTCTTAGGTTGTAGTGAATGCAAAAAAAAATGTATATTAATAGATGTGGTTATTTATAGACGTCAAAAGAATAAACAACTATAACGTTTGGAGTATTTGTTTAATTTGTAATTATTTATTTTATTTAGAAGTTCACGATTTAAGTATATATCTTTTTTTTACGTTTGCCAGTGTCAGTATACCTGTTAAGCAGGGACTTTTATTTTGATATTAATGAAAGATAAAGGCGTGTGTGTCTCGTAGCGCTTCAAAGGAAATGGAGTTGATGAAGATTAACGCACATGGTTGTCTCGCGCTAAGGTTAATTGCGCCTTGAAGGTTTTCTAGCACCTGCTTTGAATGGATACCGAAGTAAATGTTATTTGTTTGTGTGTTGGATATGATGGGTTTCTTTTTGATGGTTTATATTTGCAGATTTTCCCTTATTATTCATTCATTGCTTTGTTTTTGTTTTCTGTTTTGGTTATACACGTCAGTTCTTACGGATCTTTACGCTTCAAACGGTCTTGATTGCAATGTGATGGAAATGGATTTGCAAATAAAAGCGTGTGAACCATCAGTTGAAGAGTCCAGTTTTCATTCAGTATCAACAACATTGAAGTATTTTGCCGTCTGGTGTTCAGACTGTGGACCTGCACAAATATAGAAGAGCAACACGGCGCTTTGCACAAGAAAAAAAACGTTATTTGTGGGTTTAAATATAAAATATACATGAAGTGTCGTTAATAGTGCAGCCTTCGTTTACGATATAAAGTTGTAGTTTTTCGCCCACGGGTTTAGTCTCGTGCATTATTGGCTGGATATGTTTGTGGTTGCACAAGTAACGCTGTTAATTAAAATATATATATTTTTATCCATCTCAAGGAAATTGTTTTTGTTTTAGATGAACAGAAGACGTGCTGAGATTATAAATTTCACAATTTGCTGTGTTGTTTCAGGCATATTCTTACATGAAAAATTGTAACAATGAGTTAGTTTACACTTACACTTATTTGAATAAATTACATTTTATTAAAACATTTTCAGGATTCTGCAAGGTGTATGTAAACTTTAGACCACTGTCTATATTCCATGTGCTATCATACAAGTAATTACAATGACATCCGCACACTCTTGTATTTATTCCTTTATTCTGTACAATGCAAGAAGCTGAACGTTTTTTAGATAATAGGGGGAGAGGTTGTCCTTTTATGGGCTGTTTATCACTGCTTTCTGAGTCAGTACAAAGGTCTCTTTAATGCCTTTGGTATTCTAACCGTGACTTTAATTGCTCCCGTATCCTCATATGTGCATTGTGGTTTAAGCATGAAAAACATAGTTTGAACCCTTTTCAATAAATACATTTTATTTAGGAACATCTGTAAAATTCCGTATTAGAACTTATATAAGACATAAGTGATTAAATATGCTGTAATATACAAGTGTGTGTGCAGTGACCTTTAAGTTGTTAATAAAAAAAAACGTAAATATACATATAAGTTATACACCGTACAAATAGAATATAAAGTTGTTCAAAATACATCTTTTAATGCTCCTAGACACATCATCAGTGATGGAACCTGAGGTCATTGGGTGTTTCGGGTCTTTTAAAATCATACACCCTCACCCAGCTGAGATTGATCAAGTCCCGACTTGTGTCTAAGTAGCGTGTACCCACGGATCACAGCCATCTGGAGGACTTCTCAGCTGCCTCTGTTGAGTTATCGATGGCCTTTCCCTGGAGTGCCCCTTTGATGCCAAGCAGACTGTATGCTTTGCAGAGAGATCGTGCTGCAAAGCCTCTACAGCCCACCTTGATTGGCGCACACTGGGCGCGCCACCCCCGTATGCAGCACTCCTCCACTTAGTCGGCGTATTTGGCACGCTTTCTCTCATTGGCCTCTTCCATACGCTCCTCCCAGGGGACTGTCAGCTCCAGCAGAACCACTTGTTTTGTTGAATCTGAGAACAGAACTATGTCTGGTATATGGTGGTTTCCACGATGTGCTCAGGAATCTGAGCTGCTTCCCCAGGTCGGCCTTCATCTGCCAGTCTGGCCCGGTTCCAAGGAGTCCCACTGCCCCCTTGGCTGGGGCTTAGGCTTCTCCCCTGCTCGGACGAAAGCAATCGCCTGCCTGGCTGGCGTCCATCTTCCAGGGCTTTTGGGCAACAGCTGAGGATATGCTCTAGCGTTCCTCTTTTGAGGCACAAGGGACATAATGGTGTGTCGACCTTGCCCCAGCAGAAGAGGTTGGATGGGCTGGGTAAGACGTCATAGACGGATGCAATCAGGAACTTGATCCTGTAAGGTTCAGCTTGCCAAAGCTCGTTCCAGGAGATCTTGCGGTCCACTGCCTGTTCCCATCTCGTCCATGCGCCTTGCTGTCGCATCCCCGCCATCTGGCTAGCGCGCAGTTCCTCCACACCCCCTCTCACCTCCTCTTGAACCATTCGGCGTCTTTCTTTGCCCAGGGCCTTATCGTAGCGTGTTGCTGGAACGCTACCAGGCCCTGCTCGTCCAGATGCCACTGGGCCGACCAGCACACTGTGACGCAAGCGTGACTCAGCCTGCTCAACTGATTCCCCCACCCTCCACTTCCTACCAGTTCTGACTACGATGCCAGCTCGGCACACTTTCGGGTCACTGGATTCCCTGTACTGCAGCACCTCTCTTGCACGGGTAACCATGAACTCCTCATTCAGGCTGCTTATGGGGAGCTTCAGTTTGTTGTTCTGCCCGTACAAAGCGAATCTACTCAGGCTTCGTGGCATCAGCCATCTACATAGCGGCTGATCCTCCTTTCGAAGCCCTCTACTGTTATTGGGAACTCGTACACAAGCAGGGGCCACAGGAACACCGTGCTGGTATATCCAGGCCTTGAATTTTCCCGGCAGACCCGATTTGTCCACTGCTGTCAGCCACACCTCCAGCTCCTGATTTGTGGCCTTGATGGATGCAGCGTCCTTCAGGGTGCAATCAAACGTTTTGCCAAGGCTCTTTATTGGTTTCTCTGTAAATATAAGTGTACCACATAAGACGCGAGATAAAAAGCAATTAAATTAGTGAATTGAATTTATTTATTGACCTAACTAAAACAGAAAGATTAGCATGTCACGCATCAAAATAAGAGTCAAAATATTACACGCTCAAAAATGACCTGTTTACATGAAAAAAAAGTCTGTTTAAACACAACTAAAAACAAGGCCAAAAATATTGCGTTATGGCGATACAAACGATCGTGTCTTCAAATAACACACCCAAAAACTTCGCGTTAAGACGATAGAAAACTTCGCGTTTACACGGAACAAAAAGTCACGTTTAAAATTGTCACATTGACGCGTCCAAATTACACACGTTTTGCGTTATAAATATTGTCCCTGTTGACGTTCCATACGAACGCAGATGGAACCGAACAGTCTTTTGGTGTGGAATTTCACAAATGGAGTATAAACCTAAAGTATTGCAATTTCACAACAGAAATTATAAGATAAAGCTCATTTAATGGATGCAACGGAAAAAGTTACTGGCCAAAAGAATTGGATGCGTACGCTGCAGAAGAAAAATGTAGTTTGTCAAAGACAAGAGCAAAGATGGATATGCCTGGTAAGTAGACCAAATAAAAGAGTTAAACAGTTTTCTTGTTGTTTATTCATTTATTTATTAAAATGCAGGGTATGCAGTCGCAAACAGCACCACGGCCAAAAGAAGAAAAATTCTGTCAGAACTGAATCGAAAAAATCTCATTAAACGCCAAAAGTACCATTGGACATATTACAGGGGTTTTCCTTAAAAATATCAAGTGAATTTTGATAAATAATCACAATGTTTCGGTTATTTTTTATTATAATTATATATGGTTAACGAATAACTGCTGTAAACAGTACACTTCAAAATAAGAATCCTTGTGAATAAAGTGCTTATGATTGTGTATATAGCCCCTCTTCACTTGACATGATTTCTATACTCTTATATTAGCTAATATCGACTCAATAGTCTTTTTAATGCCTTTCTGTTAACACATTGTTTATTTCTGGAGAATCCAATATTCATCAACCTCTATGTATGGACTGTTATTTTACATAAAACCATTTAATTATATATATAATTATATAATGAAAACAGCTGTTCAAATTCACTACGGAGAGCATAACATTACCTAAAAGGTCCCACTGGTACAAACGGTTGTCTTGATCTACCAATTCTATCTAAATTACAATATTTACAATTTGACAATTTGACAAATAAACTCCGAAAGCTACTCTTAAGAAATAAATTCCTATTTTGTTGAATTAAACTGTGGTGTGCACTGTGGGCTTGAGGAGTTTGTAAAAAAAGTGTATAATCCATGTGCTTGAACCAAAACGAGATGATAGAGCTTGCTATTTCATTAAAAGGTATGCACAGAGGCATTGAGAAGAATGAAAAGAAAGCACCAATTCAAAATCGGTGGACGATCAAGACATCGGTTTGTTGTATTTGATGAGTCCAAATTCACACATTAAAAGAAGGTAAATATATATATGAACTCAAATAAATATCTTCTTTTATATCATAAATCTAGTTCAGTAATTTAATGGATTTGGTTAACCAAGATTTTGTGTGAACATTCCCTTGAAGTTCATCCAAAAAAAAAAATTCTGTCATCATTTACTCACCCTCAGTTTGTTCCAAACCTGTTTACATTTCTTTGTTCTGCTGAACACACAGAGAGACATTTGGAAGAAAGTCAGCTCTAATCCCCCATTTACTGCCATAGTAGGGAAAATAAATACTATAGGAGTCAATGGGGGATAAGATCTAACATATTCAGATCTCCAAATATCTTCATTTGTGTTCAGCAGGACAAAGAAACTTATACAGGTTTGGAACAATCTGAGGGTGAGAAAATAATGACAAAATTTGATTTTTTGGTTGAAGTATCCCTTTAATATCTATTGTCTGTTTATGTATTCGTAACTGAAATGTTGTATTCTGACAGTATAACCGTGGACGGTTTGGCGACACATGGGCAAGACAAGGATGGGTGTTTGGTCTGTTAGAAGTACACCACAGAAGCCGAAGCCCTATTCTTAAGGTGCTCCCATCACAATCACGCAGAACTCTGTCACTCCAATCATTAAACAGCATGTGCGAAGAGGTTCAACAATTTACAGCGATTCCTGGCGGGCATATGTTCAGTCCCTGACTCTACAAGGATATCGTCACTATCCAGTTAACCACATAAACAGCTTTGTGGATCCACATACTGGCAGCCACACTCAGCATAGTAAGAGGTGTTGGGAAACAATTAAAGGACAAGATTGGAGACTGAGGGGGAGCCGCACACAGAAGATGCTGAAAAGTCCCCTGAATTTTATTGAATGGACACACTGGCTGGGAAAGAGAAGCAAAAGCATCATTGGAAGGCTTGTTAATGACATAAATCAAAAATACAAAGTGTGAATGGATAAGGTGAATGTGAATATTTGCTAAACTATGTAAATATATTTATTTTTCAGGATTTTGAAGCAGAAATAAATTTACACTGACGTTTTTTTTTACAAATTTACACTGAATGGTTACATGCAGCAGGATGTACATGTTAATTTATCATATTAATTTAGCTCTGTGCTATTGAGATCATATTTTTTATTGCAGTGGCCTCAAACTCAATCAAACTCCTGAAGGTCCACTAATCTACACAGTTAAGCTCTAACCAGCTCCAACTCACACCTGCTTGGAAGTTTCTAGTATTCCTGAAGACATTGACCAGCTGGATCGAATCCAAATCAAATCTCTTTATTGTCACTCAACCATATACACAAGTGCAACAGTAGGTGAAAAACTTGGGAAAACCGATCAAACAGTTGAGAGGCCTTTCCATATAGAAACAACCAGAACTATCAGCAGGCAGTGGTCCTTTGCGTGTGAAAATAATTCCACAGTGATTTGAATCACTTGTCTCAAATCCGTGGTACATATATTTGTTAAATTAATCTTTGACTTAACCCTTGAACACTAAACCTTTGTCAGACCCACTCTTCCATGACCAGGAAGAACATGACCAGTAAAAGATAGTTTATGGCTCATTGATAAGAATGCAGTCCAAAGTCTCAAACACTTTCATCATGTGGCAGGTAAAAGTCAGTTCAAAGTCGAATGTAAAAACATCCATGACGGTTCGCCATTTCAAAGATTAAGACTGTCGTCAAACAAACAAAACTACACGGTAAGAACTAAACCATAAACTTCACTTCAGCTTCTGATATAATGTCTTTATATCTGATCATGTCTTTATTTCACTTTTTGTCGTGTTAATTAATCTGAATACTTATTTAAACCGATGAGATGTTGAAGAGCTCGAGGATTATCATGAAATCAAACATCATAGAATTTTGACTTCAATCACATCTGAAATAAATACATGATACTAGAGTGTTTGTTGTTATACTAATTTATTCAAACAATTTACTTTGTTTTTTGGTGTTTTGGGGAAAATACGACGGCGTTTTAGTGCCACGTAAAAAAAAAAAAGATTTTGTGAATAAAGTCGAATTGTTACGAGAATAAAGTCGAATGTTACGAGAATAAAGTCGAAATGTTTATTTATTCGCCGTAGTAGGAAAACTATTAAAGGTGCAATGGGGAAAAAAAGAAGGATCTATTGACGGAATATAGTAATTTACATACTGTAACTATGTCTTCAGGGGTGTACAGTAGGGATGCACTGGTCAGTTTGCTGAAGTAAACGATATACTTAACAGTATCCAAATATTTCGTTAGCTGTTATGTTAGCTGTTAGGGGTTCAGTGCTAATTTCTCGTTAGAAAATAATGCATTTGCCACATTCCGTGCCATTCCGTGTTGTACAGCAAATTCTGATTTCATGCCTGGATTCATTGATTGCGGTGGCGTTTCCCGCATTGCGAAAGTCATAGGGCTGTATATATATGTCACGTGAGGTATCTGTCATTGGTATCGGTGTGTCATTACGAGTACGAGTACATGAGCTTGGCATCGGGCCACTGTGCTACAAAAGGGAGTAGTGAGCAGTGGACTGAGCAGGTCGGTTGCAATTTAGATGCCATTAAAATATTATACTATAAAAGGAGGCCTCGTGATCATGTGATCAAAACAGTTATATTATGTGATATTATTTTGTCACTGTTATTTCTTGTTCTATGGGCTCCCTTTACAAGTATTATATTAAAACAATTCACAAAATGAACGATAAATAGTTTATAAGTTCTATAATTACAACAAAAACTTTGTAATAGTGAGTGAACTCGACCCCTTAAAACATCACGCCACTAGTTATTTTCGTTGAACAGCTAAGATCCGTCTGTGTTTTTGTTTACACGTCCATAGTCATGGCGTGTCATCACGTTTCGTAATCATAAATGCTCAAACAAGGTCAATAAGTGATTAGTTCTTGGAAACACTGTTTGTTCATGCAAACTGCGAATCTCATTCACACGTCATTACGGTCTTCAGCTGCTTCTCTCTGGTGGGCGCTCACACAGAGTAGACAGAGAGGCGGTGCTGCGCTGGCAAGGCAAAAACTCGCTCTGCCGTGGCAGTAGAAGTGAAGCAGAGTGTTTTGATTCGTCGCCAAGGCTTATTCAGAAAGTAGCTAGATTTGTCGCTAGTAGCTTTTTGAAAAATAAGTCGCTAAAGGGGTCTGAAAAGTCGCAAAATATAGCGACAAAGTCGCCAAGTTGGCAAAACTAGTTGCGCTTTGCCTCGTCCCACAGCTAGAACCTCTCCGTCTTGATGGAACGCGAACGGGGACAATATTTATTACGCAAAACGTAGGCGGGGACTATGTCTGGTGACACAGATACATGGCGGTTACAGACACGTCTCGTTTGTGTGATTCAGAGTCGACTCACTTTTTTACAAGCCAATAACTTTGTAATTTATTCAGCTAAGGACTTACAACTTGGCAGACTGCTTACTTTCATACACGGCAACATAACACACTACATGAAATGTAATTTTCATGATCTAATGCTACTTACTCTTAAAATTTTTCAACCTTTCCGGCTATAGGGAGCTCTAGCTAGAGACCATTCCAACAAGTCCTGGCTCGTTTCTCTAAGTCTCATCATCATCCTGCCCGGGACTTTCGATCGTTAATAACTCCAGCCATTGAGGTCACAGCGGGATGAACCCAGGCTCGTCGGAAAGGTCTCCTCCCAGCCTCCTTCACAGCACACATTTGTTGCTTCTTAGACATTTTTGTTCTCTGGCGGACGGTGGGAACTACGAGCTCATAAGGTGGAGTCTGTGAGCGGTCACGGGCAGTTTGTTTATAGTCTTTATAACATCATATATAATGTAAAACAGTTAGCTGAAGTTTTTAACTATTTAACATAATATATCTTTTTAATTAAACCTTAACAATCCTTTGCATCCTGCTCAAGGTGATGTATCGGCTTGATCATCTTCATTTTCTGTATCAGATTCGGGCTTGAATTGATAGAAGGAAGTACTGATGACACTTTATCACCTGTCAGTACTGATCATAGTCATTTGACCCCTTTAATAACATGATAGTAGTCAGTCATTCAGGGAACAGTAAAGACAACAATTTATAACCTCATTAATACCTTAATTCCATTTCTACAGTATATTATAATATAAACTGAGTATACAGTAATATTACAGTTATAGAGGTCAGACTCAAAATAAGAATGGATAGAAAAGCTGGTGTGTCCATTCAGTTATTATCTATAAGCTATATCTTCAGTCAGGTGTGTGAAGTACATTTCTACCACAGTGCCCTTTGAGTCTGAACTTCATCTCATATAAAACATTGTGAAGCCTTTCTGACATAAATTAATATAAATCTACTAAACTATTTAATACAGTGAAACTGATTTGGGGAAAGAGAACTAATGACTTGTTATTAGTCTGGGACAACTGATTGGTGTAATAGGATCTACACCCCTCGAGAGTAACAATATAATTGTTGATGTAAAATGTTTTATTGTGAGACGATCTCATGGGCGTCACACTACTTTGTTGGCTCGAGCAATAAAGTTTTAACTCCTTGACACCTGGACCCCTTGTCTTAGAGATTCTTTTCTGCATTGAAGACAAAGACATTCCTCAAAAGACTTGAGACTTACTTGTGACCTGAAAAGCAATGACTTTGACCTCTGTTTTACACAACTGAATGTGAAATAATGTCAGAAGTTTCCTCTGTGTGTTATAAGAACATTAAACTGTCGACTGAACGTTCAGATACAGACACTAAAACAGCACAAATACTGAGACTTCTGCTGCTTACATCTGAATATTCAATATGTGTCCAGTTCATCTGCAGGTATAAAGTCAACATTTGAGTCGCTGTCATGACCTCCAAAAAGAGTCTCTCTGGAGAAAGAAGCACAAACACAATGAACAGGTGAGAATACAGGAAAACAATAATATTCTCAATAACACTGAGAACATGAAGAGACTTTGTGTCAGAGTTGTGAGAGTTTGTAGTTGTTGTATCAGTGTGTATTTGCTGTTGTGTTTTAGTTTGACTCATGGAAAATCTCCTGAACCCAGCTGTGTGTCCATGAAGAGTGATGATTCAATGCGTCATCCAATAGAATTTAATTCAGAAGACTTTGATGCAGATGTGAGGTGAGGACAGTCTGATGCTTTAGACGAGTAAATCACTTCATCAGTCTGTATTCTCTAAACTTGACGAGTCTGTGCTGCTGATCTTCACCTGAACACTTTACACAACTGACAATACACACATTTATCAAAGTGTTTACTGTGTGTATTACATGTTTACATTTCCTCATAAACACAAACATATTTAATGTCTTTTTATATTACAGTAACAGATCAAAGTCCAACAAAGGGAAGAACCTAAATTCAATTTTCCAGGTAAGTGTGTTTGTGTGTTTGATGTTATCATGAATATCATTAACACTGAATCTGTAAAGAAGGGCTACTCTAATAATAATCAATAACTGAATCAATGTTAAAATAGTTATTAAATAATTAGTTAATGTTAAAAAATGTTTAAATTTTATCAAAAGCCCATTATTGTGATCAGTGTTTGCTTTAGTTGTCTTCTGGTGTTTTAATGTTTTCTTTGGCTGTCTCTGTGGGTTAAAATACATTTGTTTTTAGCAAAGTAGATTCAATCTCTGTGTCTTTAAACAATAACTTCAGGAACTTGAGCAGAAAATCATCTCTGTGATGAAGGAGGAGCTGAAGATCTTCAAGAGTCTACTGAGTTCAGATTACCCATCATGCTCTGAGAGAGAAGAAGATGATGATAAAGATCTCTGCAGAGTCAAAGAGATGTTTCTGAAGATCACACTGAACGTCCTGAGGAAGATGAACCAGACAGAGCTCGCTAACACATTACAGACCAGTAAGAGAGTCATGAATTATTCCTGTGGATTATTGACTTTTATTTGACATATTTCATGCTTTACATTCATTTATTTTCCTTTACACAACAGAACTTGCACCGCTGTGCATGAAGAAACACAAATCCAAACTAAAAGAGAAATTCCAGAGAATGAATGAAGGAATCTCGAGTCAAGGAAGCTCAACACTTGTGAATGAGATCTACACAGATCTGTACATCACAGAGGGAGGGAGTGAAGACATCAATAATGAACATGAGGTGAGACAGATTGAGACAGCATCCAGAAGATCAGAGACACAAGACACACAAATCAAATGTAATGACATCTTTAAAGTCCAAAACAAACCCATCAGAAGTGTGCTGACTAAAGGAGTCGCTGGAATTGGAAAAACAGTCTCTGTGCAGAAGTTCATTCTGGACTGGGCTGAAGGAAAAGAAAATCAAGATCTTCACTTCATATTTCCACTTCCTTTCAGAGAACTGAATCTGATCAAACAGAAAAATATCAGTCTGAAGAATCTTCTTCATCAGTTCTTCACAGATACAAAAGAACTGAGATCAACAGACTTTGATGATTATAAAGTTGCGTTTATCTTTGATGGTCTGGATGAGTGTCGTCTTCCTCTAGATTTCTCAAAGAATCAGAGTTTATCTGATGTAACAGAACCAGCGTCAGTGGATGTGCTGCTGACAAACCTCATCAAGGGGAATCTGCTTCCTTCTGCTCTGATCTGGATCACCTCTCGACCAGCAGCAGCCAATCAGATTCCTCCTGAGTGTGTTGATCTGATCACAGATGTACGAGGATTCAATGACCCTCAGAAGGACGAGTATTTCAAGAAGAGAATCAATGATGAGAGTCTGGCCAACAGAATCATCACACACATGAAATCATCCAGAAGTCTGTACATCATGTGTCACATCCCAGTCTTCTGCTGGATTTCAGCCACTGTTCTCCAGAGAATGTTGAGTGAAGCAGAGAGTCAAGCACAGATCCCCAAGACTCTCACTCAAATGTTCACACACTTCCTGATGTTTCAGACCAAACTGAAGAGTCAGAAGTATGATGGGAAATGTGAGGTAGATCTTCAGCAGGCTAGAAAGAGTCTTGAGTCACTGGGAAAACTGGCTTTTCAACAGCTGGAGAAAGGGAACCTGATCTTCTATGAGGAGGATCTGAGAGAGTGTGACATTGATGTCAGAGAAGCGTCAGTGTACTCAGGAGTTTGTACTCAGATCTTCAGAGAGGAGTTTGGACTGAACCTGGGGAAGGTGTTCAGCTTTGTGCATCTGAGCGTTCAGGAGTTTCTCGCTGCTTTGTTCAAGTTTCTGTCATTTCTTCAGCAAACATCTGGACTCTTCAGCAGCTTCAGAACAAGCATGAGTGATTTAGTGAAGAGTGAAGTGGACAAGGCCTTACAGAGTGAGAACGGACACCTGGATCTTTACCTCAGATTTCTTCTGGGTCTTTCACTGAAGTCCAGTCAGACAATCTTACGAGATCTGATGACACAGACAGGAAGAAGCTCTGACAGTAAACAGGAAATAGTCGAGTACATTAAGATGAAGATCAGAGAGAATCTCTCTCCAGAGAAATCCATCAATCTGTTTCACTGTCTGAATGAACTCAATGATCATTCTCTAGTGCAGGAAGTTCAATCATATGTGAACAGAGGAGATGAGTCTAGTCTCTCTGGAGTCAGTCTCTCTTCTGCTCAGTGGTCGGCTCTGGTGTTTGTGTTACTGAACTCAGAAGAGAAGCTGGATGAGTTTAATCTGAGAAGTTATGATCCATCAGATGAATGTCTTCTGAGGCTGCTGCCAGTGATCAAAGCATCCAGAAAAGCTGAGTGAGTCAGTTACATGTTTTTATAACTAAACAATAAGTTCAGGAATGTGTAGTTTGTAAATAAAAAAGAGATAATCCACAGCTAGCCGTGCACTTAAGATTTAATGCATGACGTGGAGGCCAAGAACCAGACGACATGGAGTGGAGTGCATAACAATCCTTTAACGCTCGGCTAGCCGTGGATTATCCTGCTCTTACTATGGTGTTTTCCAACTTAAAGCTGTTAGTGATATTTACGGTGCAATTTTTGATCAGACAGGTGAAAATTGAAGTTAATTTTTTCAGTTAATTTCAAACATTGATCAAACTGACTGACACTACATTAGTTTTAATGCACACCTTCCAGCCAATCAGAATCCAGTATTCAAAGAGACTCTTTTAGAGATTCAAAGAGCCATTGAGAGAGAGAGTTCTGCCAACAGAAGTCCAACAGGGACCAGGAAAATCGGGGAAGACAAAACAATGTTGTCATTACAATAACTGACCCTGAACTGAGAAACATAAAGGGCTTAAATACAAATACAAACACTCGATGAGAACAGAATCAGGTGTGAGAATAATAAGCAATAATGAGGGACAGATGAGAACAGATGACAAGACAAAACACATGAGAAACACAGGCAGGGGACAGACTGAAGTGTTACAGGTTTACACAGATCTTAAAAAGTCTTAAATAGACACAGTTTTACATTTTATAAGTGTTGCTGATTTTTGCGATTCATTATAAAGTGAAGAGAAGGAATTTATTTTCCTAATATTAGAGCGCTCAATAACTATTAAATATTGCTCAATAGATGGCGGTGTGTTCTGCTTCATCTGTCAATCACCTGTGGAAGAACTTGACAAACATGCACAGATATGTTTAGTTCTGTTAGATGTCTCAAAGGTTTGAAGGGTGATTCAAGTACTGCTGTGTCCACATTCACACACTATCTGTCCTAAATACTATTGAGAAGAAGAACTCGTATGTGTCAGATCATAGTCTGCTGACATGAGTTGTCTCAAAGTACATGAGCGGTCTACTGTTTCTGGTGAACATTTGAAGGTTGAATCCAATACAGCAGCAGGGATGGATTATGACTTTGATGTGCTCTGGACATGAATGTTTTAAAGGTTTTCAGAGGTGATTTCCTCAGAGAAAACTCTTCTACAACATAATCCAAATCCAGCTGCCTCACAAGATTGCATTCAATGGTCTTTAAAGATAGTGATGTGAGATGTCTTTGACACATTTTTGTGGTTCAAACTCATTTTGTTATTTTGTCTGCATGTGACTTCTGAACGCTTATATTACACAGTGTTACTCGCCTCTAGATGTCCTGCTGCACATTTCCATTGTTAGTGGAGCCAAATGTGACATCACAGATGAAATCTGAAACGGCTCAGATTTAAACACTGACTCTGATTTATGAAGACAAAATTAAATAAAAAGTAGCGGGTGAATAAACAACTGTATTTAAACAGCATATAAAAGTGGTTCTCTTGATGATCCTCTATTCACACCAGCTGCTTAACATTGTACATCTGTTAGAAGTGAATGAACACACTGTTCTCTTGTTATTTCTCTCTCAGTCTGAGTCGCTGTAATCTGACAGAGAAAAGTTGTTCAGCATTGGCGTCAGTTCTCAGATCAAACTCCTCAAGTCTGACAGAACTGAACCTGAGTAACAATAATCTACAGGATTCAGGAGTGAAGCTGCTCTCTGATGGACTGAAGAACACAAACTGTAAACTACAGATATTACAGTAAGTACATTATTAAACAAATAAGTGTGATCGTCTACATTTGCATCATTTAAATTGTGTGTTTTCTTAAATTTAGCAGTAAACCTCACAAAACAACAGAAACTACATTTAAATTAAACACAAATACTGAAGGTTTTTTATACTGAAGTTTAAGTTTTGGGACTCCAGTGTAGTGATAGTTATGAAAGTAAAAAAGCTTTACAACTGAATTCAGACATCAAGAATCAGTGAATGAATCTTAACACTCAACAAAACTGCTTTAAACTGAAATGCATGTTGAATACAAACGTCATTCAACCTTATTCATGACTCCCAGCATGCATTGCAACACATGCAATGGGAATTGGCGCTGCGCACGCGGCGACTCGCAGCTACAGGTGTTGGTGTGCTGTGTCTACTCGTCGTTTGTTTGTTTTCCTTCTTTTAAAGATTTTAAATATTGATTGTCGTGGAAATTTTTCTTAAATCGTCTCTGAAGAAATAGAAAGAGGAGGAAATGGAAGTAATTATTTTATTGACTTTTATTCATTTGAGCATGTGCTTGTTCGAATCACCCCTGGACTCTGCAAGGATTCAGTATTCCCGGGAGTTTCTTGTTACAAGCCAAATAGCGGGAAGCAAGCTGTGGACCATGTGTTCCCGCACTAGGAAGTTTTTCACCTTTTAAGCAGAAACAAAATCGCACCGGACGAAATGATTCTACAGTTCAAACTCGGAAAAGAGCTCGCAAAGGAGGCGTTCGTCAGAGACTGAAAAGAATAAGTATCTTAAAAATACCGCTTCCAACAATTATTTTGGCGAATGTACGATCTCTCCGGAGAAAAACTGATGAGCTTCAATCTACGGTGAAATTCCAGCATCACTACAGGAATGTTTGCCTGATGGCGCTCACAGAGACGTGGCTCTCCGGGGGAGATTCGGATTTGGGCCTTAGGCTGGAAGGCTTCGGAGTGCCTGTTCGCATGGATCGGGACGCGAGGGAATCCGGTCAAAATGCATCATTTAAATTGTGTGTTTTCTTATATTTAGCAGTAAACCTCACAAAACAACAGAAACTACATTTAAATTAAACACAAATACTGAAGGTTTTTTATACTGAAGTTTAAGTTTTGCACTATTATCCATAATAACCTGCCAATCGTTCAATAACCTTTTCTATTATTTTACAGAAACGCTCACGCAGACATTTAAATACAACAAAACTGCATCCTTGTCTTTTGATAGTAACACACACATTAGTTGTGTAAATCACACAGTTCATCATGATATGATGCCAAATCAAAAAGTCAATTAATAAAATCATATTATAAGATATGTATACACACCCCACAAAGCCCCACCACAGAACCCAATTGAACCCCTGCTTCTACTTTATAAATATTCTTTTATACTATTTTAATACAGCGTATTGCCCAATAAAGCTGTTCTCATGTAAATAGTTTATGTTTCATATATATATATGAAAACTAGTGAAAGAGTTGCTAGCTTGGCAACATTGGCGAGACAAATTAGGAATTAATGAAACAGTGCATCTTGTGTAGATGAAGATAATAAACTGTAGAAATAATCTTTGTGAATTGCATTCTGGGTAATTATTTTTAAGAAAGTAGTCTGCTGTCCACCAGTATCTCACCAGAGGATTAAACATCTCCACAAACAACATCTTCACTTTAAACTCTGATAGTCTTCATTAGACGACCCTCTTTGTGACCTTCATGGACAAAAAACAAATGTCACAACACCTTATTTTATTTGTTTTTTATCAATTTAAAATAACTTAAATCATGAAGTTATATAGTACATTATTGATGTCTAAAATCATTTAGAATTTAAAATATACATTATCATGTTACTTTCACTTAATATTCACTTAAAAAATATTTTCACAAAAATCTGCACTAATTAAAATTAGTTTGTTGTTTTAGTTCATTTTAAATATCAATATAGACTGAAATCTATAAACAAATGTTAAAAGTGAGAAATGTAGAATTTATAAAAAAAATTGTGTCGGGTGAAACTGAGTGTGTGAAGTTGTGTGTGTGTGTGTGTGTTTGTTTTATGACACTTAATATTATAAATCATGAATCATTTGCTGTAAGTGTGAAGAGTTTTTCTTTGTGTTACAGTCTGTATAACTGCAGTATTGGATCTGAAGGTTGTGTTGCTCTGACTTCAGCTCTGAGATCAAACCCCTCACACCTGACAGAACTCAATCTGAACTATAATAATCCAGGAGATTCAGGAGTGAAGCAGCTCTCTGATCTACTGAAGGATCCACAATGTAAACTACAGAAACTACAGTGAGTGAAAGTGTTATTATGTCATTAAATAAGAAATGTTTGAATATAAGGACGTGTAAAACTCTTTCATCAACTTCAACTCTTCGTGTTCAAAAGTTTATTGAATTTAAAACACATTTGTTTTTTATTTGGCTCTCACAAGTAATTTCAGATTTAAACACACATTTATTTTGTCTGTGCTGGTAGAAGAGTTTTAAATCCAACACCATCAGTTTATATCTCTGAATGAATGTTTCAATCTCTCTGATCAATAATTTGATGTCACGTGAGCTTTCAGAATACTCATGATGGTGTTGTCTCAATGTAACCTCACTGCACACTCACTGTGTGCTCAATCTGTGCTCTTATTATTTCCTTTTATTACAAAACACTTTGACTTATTTCTGTCATGCATCTGGAGATGTGTTGGTTGGTGTGATTTATAATATCTGCAACAGTTAGCTTACTTGTTACTAGTATCTTATTTCCAACAATATAACTTAATATGAAAATGCAGTAAGTATTTATATTAACTTCTCGGCTGTTGTGTATGATGGTTGGTCAATGTAGTGTTTGTTCCGCCTCTTCTCCACTGTGATTGGACGGCTGTGTAAAAAAAGGACTGTGACGAGGAGCTCTGCATTTTACCCAAAATTAAAAAGTAAAAATTATAAAAGACAGGACAAAAGAACTCGTGAAATAATATTATGATACATTAAAATGCAGTGTCTTCAGTTTGTCTAAAAGAATAAGTCGAGTCCAAGACCAGGACCAGGACTAATCAAGACCGAGTGAAGACCGAGTCCAGTTGAGACACTCAAGACAGAGACAGACAAACATCATGACTACAAGACCACATACTGAACTATTGATCATAAATGTGATGCTTAAGAGGTTTAGATTAGGTTTAGGGTGAGGAGAAAGGGCTAGAGATTGCATTGAGTCAATGTGTGTCCTCATAAAGACAGCTGTGCAAACGTTTTGTGTGTGTGCATGCATGTGTGCGTGCGTGCATGTGTGTGTATGTGTGTGTGTGTCACCAGAAAGAGCAGAGGCCTCACCGCTGGTTTATAAGCATGTTTCAGTGCCCATCCTTAAATAACATGTTCATATCACAATGACAATAAAAATATGATCAATCTTATCTTAAAGCTCTACTTTCTAAACTTATAAAAATACTCAAATCCAATATTAACTCTGAAACATGACATTAACTGACCTCTCTTTGTGAGGCCTTTGCAGGTGTCTTACAAAATTGGATGTTGTCTCACAGGTTTTAGAGAAAGTTTTGTTCCAAAAAGTTTCCTTTTAAGCGCACTGTGATAAATTCTGTATGATTTGTAAAACCAATTTGTATTATTCTGCTGCTCGCTGACATCGTGTCTGATGAATGATTGATGCTCTTCTGTTCACGCTGCAGACGATTCGTTCATTTGAACCGGTTCTTTCTTTTTAGTGAACCGGTCGAACCAATTCAGCTGAATCGTTCCCGTTTAGTGTCTCCTGTAAACACTTAATATTATCAACAAATTAATTCAGTTATTCACTTTCTGGTGTGCATGACAGTCCCGCAGACTTGAACCAATATATCAGAGTAATTTAGTTCCATCAACAGCACACACCGAACTGAACTACTGTGTGAAGAGAGAACTTATGAGCACCAACAGTTTTCAGATCATTCGTTTTCGGATCACATGATATTGATCTATAAATGTTTTGTTTTGAAGGAGAAAATAAAACGTATATCGCTGGACTTGGACGAGACCGACTAGAATATTTGGCGAGACAAGTCTGAGTGCAAATACCAATGAGTCCAAGACAAGTCCGAGACCATAAAAAACGTCTCGAGTCCGGACTACTACAGCACTTGGTTTTGCGAACATTTTCATGAATACGAAAATTTAAGGCAAAACAACTTTTTTACACAAATATTGTTCTGCTCGTATTTCAAGAATGAGGCACGTTGAGAATAAACAGAAGTTGAGATGTCGCTGGTTTTCATTCATCATTATGGTGTTTAGTGTTTGCTTTGAAGTGTTTGTTTTCTCTTCCTCATGGGTAATTGTTGATGATGAGAAGAAGTTTGTGCTGAAAATTGTGTGAAAGTAGAAAATGACGTCTAGATGTTCTGAGACAATCTGATGTTGTAAAGGTCTTCTAAACATCATGCTCATAAAAACTGCACCAGTTCGAAATCTAGACAGAAAAACATCAAGAATTAGTTTATGAATCTTAACAATGGTGACAATCAACTGAGAAGCTTCATGATGCAATGCATGCTGGGACTTATGATGAGTTTTGTTCTATGATGTTACCCAGCATGCATTGCAGCATGAAGCTTTCTTTTGTTGATTGTCACCATTGTTGAGATTCATACACTGATTCTTCATGTTTGTGTTTTTCAAAGACGCTCTTAAAAACTTTAAAGCATTTAAGAGTTGAAGAAGTTCTTCCAAACATCTCATCTGCCCAACACTGATCTCAAACTGAATAATGACAGATATATGATGACCAGACAATGAGATCATTACATCACTATCACCAGTTAGCCAGCGTTCTCTGCTCAGATCTACTTTCAGATTGTTTCATGGCCGTAATAATTGTGATTCATAAACCAGAACTGATGATGAAGCATGAAGAGTCCAGCTAAAGCAAACACTGATCAACATAATGGAGATTTTACATCAAACATTCACAGTGACTCACATATTACTCACACTGTCACAGTATGTCAATGGTGTGACCTCACGTGTTGACTGGACTGACATGTGTTTCTCTATTAACTGACAATAATCCACAAATATTATAAATCATGAATCATTTGCTGTAAGTGTGAAGAGTTTTTCTTCTTTCTACAGTCTGTCTGGTTGCAGTATTGGATCTGAAGGTTGTGTTGCTCTGACTTCAGCTCTGAGATCAAACCCCTCACACCTGACAGAACTCAATCTGAACAATAATAAACCTGGAGATTCAGGAGTGAAGCAGCTCTCTGATCTACTGAAGGATCCACAATGTAAACTACAGAAACTACAGTGAGTGAAAGTGTTATATTATTATATAATGTTCAGACTTCATGTGCAAGTTTACTGAAAGTCTGCAGGATTTTAAAAATACAAACCCAGAGTTTTGTTTCAGTGTATTTAGTAAATACTGTCATATGTAATTACTCATGTAGACTATATATGTTCACATCAGTCTAATGATGTCTTCTGTCCTCTAATCAGAGTCGCCAACTTTGTCACTTTGAAATACGAGACAATATTTGACCTGTGCAGCAGTGTCTAGTAGCATATGCATGACGTCATTGTGCCGTATTTGAGTTTACTCTCTTAAATGGTTACATACAGTACCGTACAGTATTTTAACATTTTAGCACAACTAAACGCACAATAATGCCGTTCTCATTCACATATTGTCAGTTTCTGTTTTCAGACATTAATGAATAAAATAGTAGGAACACGTCCGTCTGAGAGAATTTTACTTCACGCAAAGGGAGACTAAAACCGCTAATACAGCAGGCTTTCCTAATCAACGTACAACATGAGAATAAACACTCGACTATACATATGGTTATCATATAAATAATATAAATTTCACTTGTTCATCTTTAGAATATAAAGCATACAATCACGTTAAGGAAACGCTCGCTCAGACGCAGCCGGCACACACACACATAACACTGCACTGAACATTTAAGTTTTTTAAGACGCTTTGTGTTTTCTGTCCACCAATGAATAAAATCATCTCATGAAGTTCTGAAATAAAGTTATTATTGACAGATTAGAGCAGAAGATGAAAGAGGTGAGTGAAGATGTCAAGGTTCAGTTTGAAGCTGTGAACAGCGCTGCAGGAGACTGATGCACTTTTACATTATGAATTATTGTCAGAGGTGTCAAGTAACGAAGTACAAATACTTCGTTATCTTACTTAATTAGAAATTTTGGGTATCTATACTTTACTGAAGTAATTATTTTTCAGCCGACTTTTTACTTCTACTCCTTACATTTTCACACAATAATCTGTACTTTCTACTTCTTCCATTTTAAAAACTGCCTTGTTACTCCTATTTCATTCCGGCTTGTCATCGTAAAAAAAAAAACTCTTCATCCGGATAGAGAGAATTTGATTGTGGTTGGATGAGAAGTATAAACATACTTGGTACTCAAAATAGTGTGTGATGTCATTTTAATTAAGTGGGGGACTTAACAGGGTTTTGTAAAGTATACACCAAATCCGAGTCAAGAATTTGAGACGTCTATATGATATGCTTAATATTATCTATATACAGAGATTAAAATAGGCCATTCCTCCATTTAATGGCTTAAAACTATACAAATGCCTGATCTAGTCACTGTTTAATAAAAACGTGTCGAAGTCTCTACTGAATGCATACATTTAAATGTATAAATGCTGCAATATGAAGCGTTTGCAAATACCTTTTATTACATGCGGGTTCATTTGGACAAACGCTGTATGAATGACGTAATGCGTCATCTAGTTGCTGTGTATGGTAGTCTCTTGAGGGCGCTGTATTCTTTACATGTTGTGTTCAATCGTTTGATGAATTATTCCTGATAACAATAAAATTTAAATTATGAGTAATATAAACTATTCAAGGGGTGCCACACATGAGCATAAGATATTTGCACAAAGCATCAACCTATTTTATTCAATATTGTTTAGGTGACTGTTAAACTGATAAACATTTGAACTGATATTTCCAAAATTGCCAGTCATAATTTAGTGATTATAATAGTTTGGTTTTGTGTTGCTAAGTGAAAAATATATATTTTTGGCAAACAGTTTCGTGTTTTTAATCATGTAACATTTAATAAGTAACATTAAAGACTATTTTGGGGGGATTGGGGTTGGGCGAGGGTGCATGCAGTCTTCCTTCTTTTTTTGTCTTGGGATGATCACATGCCTGATGAAACACATGTTAATGCTTAATAGCACACATATATGGTTCTTTAATGTATTTGCATTGTACTAAAATGAGTTCAGTTTCAACGGGCATATATGCGGCGGAAACAGTCTAGTGCATTCCAAATTTTTCAACATTAACATTTTAATATCACATTATAGTCATTATATCCTTTAGAAAATGTGTTTTTGAGGAGGTGGGGTAGTGCACAATAAGCCCCTGTGGCGCGGCCTAAGCTTTTGTCCTTAATGGCATTTTTTTCCTTAAATTACTTTTCCTTTTATTCTTTAAGTAGTTTTGAAAACAGTACTTTTATACTTTTACTTGAGTAAAAAGCTTGAGCTGATACTTTAACTTCTACAGAAGTCTTTTTAAACCCTCGTTTCTATACTTCTACTTGAGTAATGAATGTGAATACTTTTGACACCTCTGATTATTGTATGATCAACATTATATATATGTAATTATTTCAGTATCTCTGTTAAAAATTTATAGTACAAATCAATCTGTTATTTTCAGTAATGATGCTGTTAAACATATTTTTGTAGTCTTCTCAAATTTAGTTTTTTTATATTTTCTAATGGTGTGTTATTGGTGGAGGCCTCATGGTTTAGGTAAATTATCACACTGAATAAATAAATAGTTATGTGTGTGATGAGAGATAGAATAAGCTGGTAGTAATAATAATGATGTAGTTATTTCTATAGTCTTTATTTCTTTTGTGTAAAATTTCAACAAAATGTCTGAATTGAGAGGTTTGGACTTTTTTGCGCAGAAATAAATGTTTTTTATCACACAGAGAATAAATCACTGAAAAAAGGTACCGTTTGGTACCGGTATCGGCTAAAAAGTGAACGGTACCCAACCCTACTCATGGTGTAAGCGCCACATTGACTTCTAGGACTTCAAGCGGGCTCCGTACACGCGCATGGCTGCATTCGATGCATCCTTGATATGGAGAACACATACGAGTACTTTCATGCGTTCTCTGTTCTTGTGTTCTTGAGTATTGGAACCAGACTTTGACAGTTATTAATGACATAGAGCGAGAACACAAGAACACTGAAGAACGCATATTGAGAAACAGCCACACAAAATGTGTAGAGTTGAGGACCATAACTTGTATGAGATACCATTTTGGGCAAAACTAACTGTTATTAACATGACATGAAACTGCTCTCTGATGGACTGAAGATCTGTGCATGTATGTGTGTTATACTGATGGTGAAAATTATTATGATTATTATGATAAATATTACTAGTCTTTTAACACACTGTTCTCTTGTTATTTCTCTCTCAGTCTGAGTCGCTGTAATCTGACAGAGAAAAGTTGTTCAGCATTGGCGTCAGTTCTCAGATCAAACTCCTCAAGTCTGACAGAACTGAACCTGAGTCACAATAATCTACAGGATTCAGGAGTGAAGCTGCTCTCTGATGGACTGAAGAACACAAACTGTAAACTACAGATATTACAGTAAGTACATTATTAATCCAATAAGTGTGAGCGTTATGGTGGTTTTTCTATTATAGTGTTGAGTTTTCTTATATAAAATAATACATTTAGTTAGTTATAAGGTTTCATGTATTCTTATGAAATAATATTGGGCCTCATGTATAAGTATGAGCTAATGAACACCTGCGTGAACAACAAGCATCTTATCTTAGCTGCACGGACACAACACATCATTTTTAATAAGGAAGTTTGGGTTGTTGCATAGAGTCAAGGACGCTAGTATCTCTAAAACAGTGAGCTCATTTTAACAAAGCTAAGGGTATGAGTCTGAACACTTGAACATCTGCACACACACCAAATATATTTTAAAACTAAGACGTACTCCCCACACACTTTTGTAGGGAAGTCTAATTAAATCACATACAACCAAGGACACTGGGAAGTCCATTATCGCTAAACCATGAGCTCACCTTTGATAGAAACATGGTTAAATCATGTATCTTCCGAAACCCCCAGGATGGTGTCAAGATAAAGAGGCACCTGTTTTTGAGGGGCGCACGCAACCATTAAATCCTAATATGGTATGCCGGAACTATGGCCGCAGAGGGACGGGCTAACGAAAAGGTGATATCATATGAAAACTGATTGGAAGAAGATGAGGTCAAGTTAACATGATTGGTTTAAACTGTGATAACAACTTGGAAACAGTGTATAAAAATGGAGTCAGATGTGTATTCGTTGGGCATCTTCAGATGAACTCTGTATGTCCCTCTTTGACTTGTTCGAACAAATTAAAGATTGAAACCTTTGAAACTTGGCTCTTTGGTCTTCGTGATTTCTCTCAACATTTGATGATCGAATCTGCCACAACAGCGTCTACATTTGCATCATTAACATTTTGTGTTTTCGCATATTTAGCAGTAAACCTCACACAACAACAGAAACGACATTTAATATTAAACACAAATACTGAAGGTTTTTTATATTGAAGTTTAAGTTTTGCATTATCCATAATAACCAGCTAAACGTTATAAATCATGAATCATTTGCTGTAAGTGTGAAGAGTTTTTCTTTGTCTTACAGTCTGTATAACTGCAGTATTGGATCTGAAGGTTGTGTTGCTCTGACTTCAGCTCTGAGATCAAACGCCTCACACCTGACAGAACTCAATCTGAACTATAATAATCCAGGAGATTCAGGAGTGAAGCAGCTCTCTGATCTACTGAAGGATCCACAATGTAAACTACAGACACTACAGTAAGTCAAACTCCAGTTATATTTATGAATAATAAAGAATGTTGAAGATGGATTAAATTATTACAAATTCACTTGATAACACAGAGCTTCATCACAAATGATGTCTTTGTATATGTTTCTCATGGCAGTTGAATAAAGGGGTCAGAGTATCAAGCAGGGGCTGTTCTAGACCCTTTTTAGGTGGACTCATCTCAGGCCCCCTAAACCAACAGCTCTGAAACTATCAAAATATATTGTTTACTTTCAAAGAAATTAAACGTCACCCCAAAAAATGCAGGACATGTTGAATACACAGATTAATGCAGGCATCTCAAACTCAGTTCCTGGCGGGCTGCAGCTCTGCATAGTTTAGCTCCAACCAGCTCTAAACCACACCTGCTTGGAAGTTTCTAGTAATCCTGAAGACGTTGATTAGCTGAATCAGGTGTGTTGGATTAGGGTTGGAGCTAAACTGTGCGGAGCTGCGGCCCTCCAGGAACTGAGTTTGAGAACCCTGAATTAAAGGAACAATGTGGGGTTTTTAGAAGGATCTATTAACAGAAATGCAATATGATAGAAAACTACGTCTTCAGAAGTGAACAGTTGTCCATCAAACACTCAGATTTTATCAACACACTACACATACACATGTAGACCTTCAGCTCATTTTAATATGATCATCATTATTGATTTATCTCATTCTCCTGCGACCCACCCGCAATTAATCAGAATGTTATTGTTTATTACTTGAACCACCTGCCCACGGATATAACTGTGATCCGGCATCACTAGACAACACAAGTCACTCTTTAACTAGGAGATCAATTATATATATGTAACCCTCTTTCTTTCTCTCCGCGCGCTTAATAGGCCCTAGCACCGCCTCTGCTACTCTGCGATGTGTTGTGTATGTTCGTGGGTGGTGGTAGAGAGCGAGGACTCAGACACAATGGGGTTCGGGATCGTGGCTGGACCGTTTATTCCACAGCACGGCATCTATAGAGTTGATAACATGAACTCAACTTAAGTTTTAAACTAGCAAAGTACATTGCAATACACACGCAATTTAACAGCAAGCTCGTGCTGCTCATATTATCGTACATAGCTTTGCATTAGCCAACATGCATTAATCACATTTAAAAGGAAAAACAAAACATTTTAACACTCTATATTATGCTGCATTTAGATCTTTAGCAGTTTAAAACACAAAATATCTCAATAAAGTGAACTTTCGTGCGATAACAACAAATATACTTTACATTGCCCTTTTCCACTATCGTTTTCCACTATCGAAGAAAAGATGGCGCACTACTCACATCAAGAACCTCAATTAGCGCGAACGGCACTTGGAACTGTTCTAACACAACAGTGTTATAGGGACATCTGGTGGGCAACACAATACACTTCCTTACATATATTTGCACTATTACCTTAAAGCACTTTGAGCACAAAAGCAGTTTTTTTACTTTGTTCACTTAAATCAAAGAATCGGGAGAGTGATTAAAAAAAGTTGCTTTTGAAACACTCTTGTGACACGTGAACATCATACAACAATCTGTCTGTGTGCGCAGCCTCTAAATAAGTCAAACACAACTACTGTAATAACAGACAGGTCTGACTTGATTGAGAAACCAATCAAAAAGTCTTGGTTACGTATGTAACCTAAGTTCCCTGATGGAGGGAACGAGACGTTGTGTCGAGAACGACAGATGTGGTTTCGCCCTTGAGAACCAATCAACTCTGACTAGTATAGAAAAGGCCAATGAAATTTGGCGAATTAAATTTGCATGCCGGTCTCCGCCTCCGGACGTCCTGTATAAAAGGAAGCAGCATTAATTTCCCTTTTGTTCTGAAGAGCCTGAGAGCCTCTAATGACTGCAGAAGAATACGATACGTGTTTGTGGCATAAGGGACACAACGTCTCGTTCCCTCCATCAGGGACGTTCCCTTTCTGTCGGTCTCTCGACGTTGTGTCGAGGACGACAGATGGGGTTGCCTATGGAAAATGCCACAACGCTGTATCGCGTCACAATCTCAGCGAAGCGACGGTAACAAGCCTGGGCGTGTCAGCTCGAAACTTTCGTGAAACTGTAACCTTCCAGTGTGGTGGTCGGGGGTCCCAGAGCTTTCTTGGAGAAAGATGGGTACAGCCCTGACCGGTACCTTTCACGGACGGGGCCTTAGCTCTCTACTGGCGAGAGGTCGTCCGGCTCATGTTTACACCGTGTAAGCGCAATTCTTAATCAGAGAAGCGCTGCAGAAGCCACCTTCTACCCGTAGGGAGGAATAAGGTGGTATAGGTATGGTCTCGTCCTTGGAGGAGAACGCATGGAACGCATGGACTGGGTAGTTAACCGCGGGGTGGAGGTCCACCTGGGGAAGCTCATGGGTCACCATGTCTGGGAACCGTTGTCATGAGGGTATATCAGACGGAACAGACCACAGAGGGGGTGTTACTGCATCTGGTAGCACCAGGTCCGGTTGGAGCTATCTTTGATAGGTCACATGGTGTCCCGGCCTAAGGGGGAAGGCTGCTCTGCCCAGCCAACCCCCAGGGGGTGCTTGCTTAGTGATGGATGGAATGCCTGTTCTTAACGAGTGTCTGGGTAAGAAGGAAGGTTGGTGAGGTACCAGTTTTCTTAGCCATGTGTTTGGGTAAGAAGAAAGGTAGATAGCACACTGACCCAACCTCTTGGAGGGTGGGAAGGTGCTTTCGCAGGCATACGCCCCCCCGGATGCCAGTCCTACATGTCGCCACGCAGGACGTGGGCTGACACCGGGTTTACGCGAAGGTTGTTTAACCCTTGCGAAGGTGATGGGCTTAGCCCAACCAGCAGCTCTACAGATGTCTGCTAGAGAGGCGCTTCTGGCCAGTGCCCAGGAGGTGGCTATACCCCATGTGGAGAAAGCCCTCAGTGGGCTTGGGAGATTCTGAGATTGGAATGCCGTCTTAACGGCATCCACGACCCAGTGCGCCAGCCTCTGCTTGGAGACAGCCTTCCCCTTCTGCTGTCCTCCAATACAGACAAGGTGGTCAGAGCTACTGAAGCTCTGCGTGCGGTCCAGGACACAACGCGGATGGGGTTGGCTCTTCCTCCCCGATTGGGAGCGCCTGCAAGTTCACCACTTGGTCCCGAAGGGGAGTAGTGGGAACTTTTGGGCAGGTCTCCGGGCCTGGGTCTCACGATAACGTGAGGGTTACCAGGGCAGAATTCAAGGCAATCCGGGGACACAGAGAATGCCTGGAGGTCCCCTACCCTCTTGAAGGAAGCAAGCGTCAACGGGGGGGGGCCGTCTTACTCAGGTGAGGAAGATCGGAGCCTCCGAGGGCCTCTTGGACCCACATTAGGGTCCCAAGAGGGTATGGAGCAGAAGTGAGGCGGATTCCACCCTCTCGCGCCCCTTAGGAACCTGGTGACGTGTTGTTCTAGAAACTTTCCATCAACTGAGTCGTAATGAGTGGCGATAGCGACTACATACACTTTCAGTGTGGGGGGAGATGTTAGTCTCCAGTCTCGTAAGAAGGACAACACAATCCTGATCGAGCACCTCAGTGGGTCTTTCTCGTTGAGAGAGAGACACCAGGATGAGAAGAGGCGCCGTCTAGTAGATGGGGCCCTAGCCTGGGTGATGGTCTCTGCCGTAGAGGGGGAGTAGCCATCTCAGGATTTTCTCGTCCCGTCTAGAGACCAGAGATGGGTCTTCCAGAGATCTGATCTGGGATGCCAGAACGTGTCCTACCCCTGAGAGAGCAGGTCCTCTGTCAGGGGAATGGTTCAGGGGGAGGCGCTGTCCAGAGCATCAACTCTGAAACCAAGTGCGGTTAGACCACTGTGGTGTAACCAATAACACTTGGTGGTCCTCTTCCCTGACTTTGCACAGTGTCTGTGCAAGGAGGCTCCTGGGGGGGGAAGGTGTGCTTCCGCCCGTCCCGCAGTCAGCTGTGTGCCAGGGCATCCGTGCCGAGGGGGGCCTCGTTCAGGGAGTACCCAAGCGGACAATGGGTGGTGTTGCGGGAAGCAAAGAGGTCTACCTTTGCCTGTCCGAACAGCACCCAAATGAGCTGGACTGCGCGGGGGTGGAGTCGCCACTCTACTACTGACGAGAAAGCGCATCGGGTGTCTGGCTCAGTACGCCTGGGATGTGCGTGGCCCGCAGGGAGCGGATCACCTGCTGACTTCACAGGAAGAGGCGTCGGGCAAGTTGTGTTAGCTGCCGTGAGCGTACGCCACCCTGGCGATGTACGCTACGGCTGTCGTGCTGTCCCTGCACTAGAGGCCGGAGCCTTTTCAGCGCAAGCAGCACAGCCCACAACTGTAGGCAATTGACATGCCAGCGCAGATGGGGGCCCGTACAGCACCCTGCTACTCTGTGCCCGTTGCACACTGCACCCCACCCCTGCAGCGAGGCATCCGTCGTCACCACGACGTGCCACGGAACCTGCCCGAGGGGAACCCCCGCCCGGATGAAGGTCATGGAAGACCAAGGGGTTAGGGTAAGTCGGCAGCAGGGCGTCATCACCATGGGCCTGCTGTCGGGGTTGCCACGTTGTCCACGGAACTCTACTCTGTAGCCAGTGTTGAAGCGGTCTCATGTGTATCAATCCGAGGGTTATTATCCCCGCGGAGGACGCCATGTGTCCCAGGAGCCTCCAGTTCAACACTGATTGGGCGCATGCTGCGGACAGCTGCGCCGTCATGGTGACAGAGTTTCGTTCCATACCGAGAAAGAGGATGCTCTGCACTGGGGAGAGTTTGCTCTTTTCTCGGTTGACCTGAAATCCCAATCAATCTAGATGACGGAGCACCAGGTCCCTCTGTGTACACAACAGATCTCGCGAGTGTGCCAAGATAAGCCAGTTGTCGAGATAGTTTAGTTCCCACACGCCTTTTTCCCGAAGGGGAGAAAGGGTGGCTTCCACGATCTTCGTGAAGACCCGTGGAGACAGGGACAGACCGAAAGGGTGGACTCTGTACTGATATGCCCACCCCTCGAACGCGAACCGTAGGAACGGCCGGTGATGAGGGGGATCGAGACATAAAAGTAAGCGTCCTTCAGGTCGATTGCCACGAACCAATCCTGACACCTGATAGATGTCAGGATGCGCCTCTGCGTGAGCACCCTGAACGGCAGCTTTGTGAAGGTGCTTTGTTCAGGGTACGCCTTGGGAACGATGAAGTGCTGGTCGTGAACCACTGAACATCTTGGTTTTGAGGGACGGACTCGATGCCTGTTTTGCCAGAAGGGTGGTGACCTCTACCCGAAGTACGGAGGCGTTCCTGCCTCTGACAGAAGGAGCGATGATGCCACGAAACTTGGGAGAGTCTCTGGCGAACTGGATCGAGTAACCAAGACGGACCGTCCTCATTAGCCGCCGAGACAGTGTGGGCAGCTCTCGAGCTCCCAGGGACTGTGACAGGGTGACCAAGGGGACGGTCTGCTTTATCATTCCCACGGAGGGTGGTTCGTCGGCTGGCGGAGCTAACCATATGTCGCGGGGGGTCCACGGAGGGAAGATTGGCTCCGCCTTTTTACCTGCCTGGCGGGACAATGGCACGCACTGTCGGTTTGAGAGTGGTGATGGCTGTCGCATGTGTACGACCTCACGCCTCGCCAGGGCGTGAGGTCGGGTTGCCGTGCACAGTCCAGTGGAGTATGCGATCGGCTGCAAGTACACCCGGGGAGAACAGAAAAACTCTGTGAGTAAGAGGGCGTCAGGCCCTGAAAACGGCCCGGCTTTGGTGACGAGGCAGAAGGGCGTCCCGTACCGACCAATCAGAGCCGTGGCTGTGAAGGTAGGGCCCGATGTTGTTCTCCCTGGGGTCTTCCCGTCAGTGTCCCTTCTCGAGAGAAGGTTGCTGACGGGGTGGTGGTTTCCCCCTCGACTTCCGCTTCCTGGTGGCCACCTGTGGGGGCACAGGAACCGTAGCCGATGTCGAAGGGGTCCAGGGCTGTCGGGAAGCGAACGTCACGCGGGATCTCGGAGGCCTCTAGGCGGCCGAGTCGCGGTGCGATGCTTCTTCACCATCAAAAACTGCTGGGCGCAGTCCTCGACGGTGTTGCCAACAACCCACCTTGCGAGACGGGTGAATCAAGAAAGCGGACTTTCTCAGTGTCACTCTTTTGCGCAAGGTACAGCCGGGGGTGTCTCTCCTGGACCACTACCATGGACATCGTCCTACCCAGGGCCCGTGCCACCACCTTGGTCGCCCGTAGAGCGCTGCCAGTGGCGGCACGGATATCCTGCATTATACCCGGGTCGGCCTTACCCTCGTGGAGCTCTCAACGCCTGGCCTGGTGGACCTGCAGGAAGGCCATGGCGTAGAGAGAGGAGGCAGCCTGGCCCGCGGCAGCGCAAGCTTTCGACACCAGTGATGCCGAAGTCTTACACGCTTTGGACGGTAGGTGTGGGGATCTTGACGTAGACTTTGGCTGCCCCATCATCGAGGGAAGTAAGGGAGGTGGAGCTGGTTTCACTGGAGCGGTCCATGAGTGGAGCGTTCCAAGTTTTACACAGCTCCTCATGCACCTCCGGGAAAAAATGGCACCTGGGGTGGGCGCGGTTTACACCGCGCTCCGACCTCAGGAACCACGTATCCCCGGGTTAGCACGGATGACATCACTTCTCCTTCCTCCTAACTCGACCGTTGGGGGTGGAGCTCGGATTCGTCAGAGTCGGATGACAGTCTCCCTCCGATGCTGCGAGCGACATCTCATCTACGTCACACATCGTTCCCGAGTGTGTGCGTCAGGATCCGGACGGTATGCCACCGCCGGTTGGGGAACGTTCAGAAGAGCGAATCGGGTGCGATCGGCCCGTGAGCATTTGGCTGGCGGGTTTACGTTCACAGAGTTCCCCATATCACTAACGCTGCTAACGTGGGTGGTCATCGGGGCCGTAGCCACAAATGTCACAGCCCGGGTAGCAGACAAAATGGTGGCTGGTTCCCGTAGGAAGACAGCCACCCGTGACCGCAACTTCTGAATGACAATCTGCCCGCAGTGCTGGCAGATGTGTCAACGAATGCTGCTTCAGCATGCTGGACGCCCAGACACCTAATGCAGTGATCGTGTCCGTCCCCCTCCTCGATGAGGGTGCCGCACCCAAGAGAACAGCGGGACATGCCCCGCTGGAGAATGCTCAGTCAGTCCTGAAAAGGACCTTTTTAGAAAAATCTCTAACACCTCCGGAACCGCCGTGACGCCCAGGGGAAGGTCGCTGCAGGTAGGGACGATCCACTGCTCTACGTCGTAGATCCGGCAATGTAGAAGAAGAAGAATTCATTGAATTCGTTCTGTTCGTAGTCATGAGCGAAGGCTCTGAAGAGCAAAAGGTAAATGAATGCTGCGAGCCGGCTTCCTTTTATACCGGACATCCGGAGGCAGAGACCGGATGCAAATTTCATTCGCCAAATTTCATTGGCCTTTTCTATAGTAGTCAGAGTTGATTGGTTCTCAAGAGCGAACCCCATCTGTCGTTGTAAGAATGTAAAATTCTTATGTCCCCTTGACTAAACAATATTCTACGGTTGAAGAGTCTAGTCGATGAAACACACAGAGTTTGCTGATCAGGATACAAAGTTTGACACAGACACAAGAGTCTAGTTCAATCAGAGTCCAAAGTTTATTGTTTTAAGGACCAATATTTATAGGTTTGAAACAGGAGGTAACATTTGTCATGGAAATTCACCAGAATGGAAATTCACCAGACTCATTCCTCCTGAGAACAATCAGATATGATCAAAACAATTGTCCCTTCACATCATCAGAAACCTTGAGATGGGGACCGGCAGTTACTTATATCAGTACAACTTTCAACGAGGTTAAACAACAGGAAAGTAAGGCCCATATTAGGGTAAAGGAAGCTTATACTGATATGAATGAATACATATGATAGATAAATGTTCTATTAGACACAGATGATATATTTATAGAGGACAGGACGAAATCCAGATTCTCAGTCGTTCTCGACACAACGTCGAGAGACCGACAGAAAGGTAACTTCTGATTCAGCTAGTTGATGCTCATCCAGATGCGCTATGATCGTCTCTATTGCTAGTATTTACAGGAACAACATTAATGTGTTGTCCTTAAATGAACACAAAATGTGTTGTTTTTAGTAGGGATGAGTCACGAATTTCGAATATTCGATCAGTTTTTTAATTATAGAATTTCGAATGGTGTGTGCGATCTTAAAAAACTCGCTGTGTTTTCATGCGTAACGTATTCATGTTACCAAAGGGAGGCCCTGCCAATAACGACGCACCTTAAACCTAAAGGCTGTCAATCAAGAGACAGTAGAGGAAAACATTTTCTCACAACAATTGTTAGCGAAGTTTCGCACACTGTAGACCTGCGTGCATAACGGATACGATAAATTGAGACGATGTCAAAGATGAGTTCTGTGTGAAGGTCCTTTAATAAAATGAATGAGAATAAAGTGCAGTGCAAACTCTGCAACGCAAAGCTGCCTTATCATGGATCAACAACTATGATGCACAATCATTTGAGGGCGAAGCACCCAGCAGGTCCATCCACAGGTCAGCAATCAGTTGCTAATTTAATGGTCAGACCAACCAATTTGGATGCCAGACTGGCGCAGCAAATAATGGCTTAAATTACTGAGATGATCGCTAAGGATGCTTCCGATCGGCTTTGTCGGAGGAGTATGGGATCAGAATTGTTTCATTATTCTGTATAAATAAACTACGATTCGCAAATAAATATAGACAATTTCACAAACATTTTTTAAATCCACATATGCACAAAAAGCGAACCATAAATACATGTTAGACGTTCCACAAAAATAAATGGAATTCACAAATAAATACAATGAGATTTGCAAATAAAAATTATTTACAAATGTATTTTAATGATATTTATTTGTAGATCGCCTTCTTCACATTTGTGGATCGCTTTCTGCACATTTGTGGATCGCTTTCTGTGCATTTGTGAATCGCTGCACGCATTTGTGGATCAGTGCACGCATTTGTGGATTGCTCTCTGTGCATTTGTGGATTTTGAAACATTTCTAACGTCAAATCGGCGCACAATCCACAAATAGGTGGACTCCGCCCACTATCTACTCAAGCCAATCGGTTAACTTCCGCTTTTGTTGTCCAATAGGCCACGTTCTAACTTCAGCCAATCACGTTTCGCTCTGCACTAAGATTCAAGGAGATAACATGGCGACTAGTGGCGGTCTAAAATGTGTGTTATACTAAGAAATGATAATGGCCTCTTCTTTATACTATGTAATGATTGCTTGTGTTCAGATACGTTGTCCGTATTGTTACATATATGCTGTATATAAACGTTTATGATTTGATAACAGCGTGCACGGACTGGAGTGGAAAATCCCGGTGACGGAGTCGGGACTGATTTGGTCTACTGCCAGCCGTTTTATTGCGTTTATGTACCAAAGGGCTAAATTCCGATTTTTTGCAATCGTCGGTGTACTACCAGTATAACGATGGCAGAATGTCATTCATAATTCAAAATAAAACGTAATTTCTGCAGTCATCTCGGTTTATCCCATTCCTGAATGATCTCTGCTGCTATCGCTACACTGTTCTGTTTACTGTCTAACTCTTTGCCATGACAAAACTATATGATACCCGTTATATACATTAACAATAGTAGGCGTAGTCTTTAGTGGTAGGCTATATTGCAAGATGATCATGTGGGACAAGTCTGTCCACAATTCCCCACATAGAAATACTGCAGTAGTATAATACATTTACATTTAGGCATTTGGCAGACGCTTTTATCCAAAGCGACTTACATTGCTTTATCCTATACATTTTAAATAGGTATTTGCAATCCCCTGGGATCGAACCCATTGCGTTGTTAACGCAATGCTCATACCACTGAGCTACAGGAAGGCTTTTTACATTATAAACATTATATTATATTGTTATACATTTACTAAACAGTTCACATAAAGTGACAAGACAAAGGTAACAAAATAATAAAAATTGAATATGTAATATAATACACATTTGAAAAAAACCAATACATGTCAAAAGAGAACCGGAGTTATTAGGTGTTATAAAAAATTGTGTAAGGTAATGGGATAGCTACATGATTTATTAAATCAGTAACATATGTATAATAAATAAATATGAGTATAAGTGAGTAGTTTAGTATCGCACATATATATTGCAAAGTGGGTAGAACATTTAACTGTTCAACTGTTCATGGGGTAGATGGTCTGAGGAAAGAAACTTGTCCTATGTTTGGCTGTTTTGGTGCTCATTGCTCTGTAGCGCTGACCAGACGGCAGCAGTTGAAAGAGATAGTGTGCTGGGTGTGAGGGGTCCAGCGAATCTTGCGCGCCATTTTACTCGCTCACTCTGGATGAGTAAAGTTCTTGCAGTGATAACAGTAGTCTACCAGTGATTCGCTCAGCAGTCTGAAATATCCGCTGTAGTATTCAGAGTTTGTATGTGTCCCGAGCATGTTCACTGAAATTGAGAGAGAATAGGCTATGTCGCCTCTAAATGCAGCAAGTTTTAAATGACTTCATCGATCAACACAAAATTACAATGCTAGAGCACTTCAATTAACTTGAACGTTTAGCAATCTTTAAAGTCTCTTGATGTACGCGACCCGGACGATTCTTTTTTTTAACAGACTGACTCGAGCCTACCTGAGCATGCTTGTTTTTTTCTAAACAAAAACAAGTAAAACAAAATAATTGCCTTTTTATTGCAGGTCACTGGCATTGTAAACCAAAAGCAACCGATTCCGTCATCCCGGGACACACCTTCCGCATATTTTCGGGGATCTCTGTATGAAAAGGGCTTTACTGAAATGCCCAGTGATATCCAGTGCCTTTTGTGCATTTGTATGGAGATCTCATTCATTTGTACAATTGGCTTCAATTCATTTTTATTTGGCAATTTCAAATTTTGCTTCATACTTTTTTCATCGAAGAAAAAGTTGTGTTGCCTCCCTTGCATTCTTAATGCCCCCGTTGTTTTTTATTTGCCATTAAATAATGGAAATAAACAGTATTTTAAAACTGTCCTATATGTCATTTAAAAGGCAGCAATATATACATAATTATAACCCAACAATAAGTATTTATTTAGCACCAGGTAAAATGGAGACGTTTATCGTATAACACGCTACTGAGAGCACTGCGACGTCCATTTTTATTAACTACAGTAAATTGATTATCTGCAGTTGTAGCCTATACCAATATTTACTATGGTAAGGTTCGAAAACACAAATTGTATAGTGTCACATCTTTAACTTTTGGGGTTGAATTTAAGAATATATTGTGAGCACAAGATCATAGTAAAAGAATTTACATCCTTCATGGCAGAGAGTTAGACAGTTAACAGAACAGTTTAGCCATAGCAGCAGAGATCATTCAGGAATGGGATAAACCGAGATGACTGATGAAATTACGTTTAATATTGAATTATGAATGACATAGTAATTCAAAATGCTGATGATTTCCCCACATTAATTCTGCCACCGTTATACTTGTAGTACAACGACAGTTGCAAAAAATCGGAATTTAGCCCTTTAGTACATAAACACAATAAAACGGCTGGCAGGATTCCGTCACCGGGATTCTCCAAACCAGTCCGTGCACGCTGTTATCAAGTCATAAACGTTTATATACAGCATATATGTAACAATACCGACAACGTATCTGAACACAAGCAATCATTACATAGTATAAAGAAGAGGCCATTATCATTTCTTAGTATAACACACATTTTAGACCGCCACTAGTCGCCATGTTATCTCTCTGAATCTTAGTGCAGAGCGAAACGTGATTGGCTGAAGTTAGAACGTGGCCTATTGGTCAACAAAAGCGGAAGTTAACCGATTGGCTTGCGTAGATAGTGGGCGGAGTCCACCTATTTGTGGATTGTGCGCCGATTTGACGTTAGAAATGTTTAAAAATCCACAAATGCACAGAGAGCAATCCACAAATGCGTGCACTGATCCACAAATGCGTGCACTGATCCACAAATGCGTGCACTGATCCACAAATGCGTGCAGCGATTCACAAATGCACAGAAAGCGATCCACAAATGTGCAGAAAGCGATCCACAAATGTGAAGAAGGCGATCTACAAATAAATATCATTAAAATACATTTGTAAATAATTTTTATTTGCAAATCTCATTGTATTTATTTGTGAATTCCATTTATTTTTGTGGAACGTCTAACATGTATTTATGGTTCGCTTTTTGTGCATATGTGGATTTAAAAAATGTTTGTGAAATTGTCTATATTTATTTGCGAATCGTAGTTTATTTATACAGAATAATGAAACAATTCTGATCCCATAGAGGAGAGGGTTTAACAAATCTTCTGGAGTTTACAGTCCGAGGTTACTGTTAGTCTAGAAAAACGATCACTGCCAGACTGGAGAAACTTTTTCAAGACTATAGAAATGGAAGCACTTTGAGCTATTAATTTATGAAATCGTTCCAGACTGTTAATAAATGCTGTCATTCTGTTAATATGTTTTAACGTGTTTTAAGTCTGGTCTTAAATCTTTATGGCTTTATTATATTTTCATTGATCAATCACACTGCAGTTTTTAGTGGGCATGCTCATATGTTCTAGCTTTATGAGCGGTTGATGCTGATCGACGTACTGTTAATAAGTGTCGTCATTCGGTTGTTAATATATTAATGTTTCAGCGCGTTATCTCAATGTATAGCTTGATGAAAGATTGCCTATTCCATATTCAATAAAGCAGTGTGTTGTCACGGATTTAAAGCGTAAAAGTTCTATCTCTTTCCATTTATGTGTGTGTAATACTGTAAATTCGTGCATGTGGGGGAGGGGTGCGAATTTCGAATAATTGTCGAATAGTTCTCATCGATCTTCGAATATTATTTTGCTTATTTTTGATTCGTCCGGAAAACATCGCCACACCCGCTGCTCTCTCCACAAACTACTCCTTCTCTCAATCTCGCCACCAAACCGGAAGAGGAGGAGGCACAGGTCTGCTTATCAACAATGACTGGAAATATTCCACACTATCTTCCCTATGTAACAACTATTCATTTGAATACCATGCTGTTAATATCACTTTTCCCATTCAACTCAGCATTATTGTAGTTTACTGCCCCCCAGGTCCTCTTCACAACTTCATTGAAGAGTTAAATGTGCTGCTCTCATCATTCCTGGAGGATGGCGGCCCTCTTGTAGTCTTTGGGGACTTGGAGTAACCCTATGCTTCCGACTTCCACACCCTCACCGCCTCGTCACAGACTGTACTCACAGATCAGGAAACCAGCTGGATCTCATCTACATCCGTAACTGCACCACAGATAACATTCAACTCACATCTCGGACCACTTCTTCATCACATGCTCCTTCCTACATACACTGCACCAACACCACCACCCGTTTACTTTAGACGGAACCTTCGTTCTCTCTCCCCGAGCACACTCTCTGCTAAAGTGACTTCCACTCTTCTCTCCAACTTTGCATCTCTAGATGCTGACACTGCCACCGACACTTTATGCTCAACACTTACATCCTGTCTAGATATTTTTTGTCCTCTGTCCTCCAGACCAGCTCGTGCCACCCCCTCCTGCCCCTGGCTGTCTGACATCATCCGTGAACAACGTAGTACACTCAGGGCTGCGGAAAGGAAATGGCGCAATACCAAGAATCCTGCTGACCTAGAGGACTACCAGTCATTACTCTCCTCTTTCTCTGCTAGTGTTACCAAAGCTAAAATGTCCTTTTATACCACCAATGTGAGCTTACCAAACACTCGACAGCTTTTCAAGACTTTTAACTCTCTTCTTTGCCGCACTCCTCCCCCACGCTCTTCATCTTTGACTGCAGAAGACTTCGCTGTATTTTTATGAGAAAACATCATCAATCAGCAAACAATTCTCGGTACCTCAGTCCTTGGTAAACACCTCCCACACTTCAACCATCGAGCTCTCCTCTTTCACCCCAATGACGGACACTGAAGTAATCAGACTTCTCTCCAGCCGCCCCACCACATGTCCCCTTGACCCAATCCCTTCTGATCTCCTTCAGGCCATATCCAGCACACTCACACCTGCACCCTGCTCACCGGCACTTTTCCATCCACATTCACACAGGTCCAGGTCACGCCCCTACTGAAGAACCCTATACTACCGACAAAATTACTGAACTGTCTCTCTCCTAGCATTTATTGCAAAAACACTTGAAAGGGCACACTCAACCAGGTGTTGAGAAAAACGCAACGTACAGTGAGTATATTGACAGTCTGTGTTATATAATGATATTGTTTATTTTGTTTTACATGTTCTTGATAAGAAAATCAAGCATAAAGGCTAGATCTCTTTCACTCTGGTGAAAGTCTGTTCAATAAGCCGACAGCGAGGAAACCGCGCTGATCTTCTCTAACTCCCAGTAACAAAACCCAGATCTGACAAGAATATCTGGCTTTATTGTTTATAATGTTGATAATTAATCAAGTAAATGGGCTTGATACCTCCAAGCTGACTGTCAAGATCCTTAAAAAAATACCTCGCAACAAAGACGGCCATAGATATTTCCTTATCAGCACCACATAAAAATATTGTTTTCTTTGTCGTTCACAGCCAGTGTCTTACTTGTTTAGCTTTGCATTGAATTTGCATCAATAAATAAGATATGCCTTTTTAATTCAACTAAGGTAAGGAATCACAAGCGCATTTTAAAATAAACAAAAAAGCATCCGTGCAAATTTATTTACAGGCTGTAACTTGAAGGCGACGACCCTATTTGAGCTTCTGAAAGGAAATCTCAGGCTTTTATGTATCTAAAAAGGTGCCAGTCTTATGTTAAGGCCAAATTCATTAACATTAGTTGAAGAACGAATATGAATTTACTATGAACAACCGCTAAGGTATGGTAATAAATGAATTATTGTCAATTATTTAATAATACGTTGGTATTTTTTATACCTAATGTAAGTAATGTTAGCAAATTCTGTGGCTTACAAGTTTTGAAACATTTTAATATGGTGATCCGGCCATCCGGTGAGTAAACTTAAAATACTTAAACTAGCAATCTGAGTGAACAAGATTTAGGAACACATACAAATTATTTTTTTATTTTCTGTATATTATAAAATCATTACAGTTAAAGCGAAGATGCGTTAAATGAGACGTGACAACTCTATAGGTCTTCTGTAGCAGTAACTTAAACTTGTGGTGAAGCAGTTTATTTTAAGAATATTCAAATCGCATTTTTGAAATTCGAATAGTTATTGCGGACTTGTAAAAGCAGAACATTCGCACATAAACTGAGTGCGCAGAGAAATACATCTCTGCGTTAGCTGCGCACTACCTATTAGATGAACGTTTTGAAATAAAACACAGAGTAAAAATAAAGTGAAATCCTGCCCATCGTCCATCGGAAGTAGACTTTGAACCTGAGCTCACGGGTCCTTTCGTTTGTGCAACCTGAAATTTTGTAGTCTACATTTCAAAGTCAACATGCCATAAGCAAGTCTGTGATTTCTTTAACCTCTGCTCTTTTTACTTCTTTAATTAATATGCACAAAATTCATTGTTTAAATCTTTTTAAAATTATTTAGTTTATCCTCATTTCCAAATGTGAGAAGGGACAGTCAGTGAAATGACCGACCAATCACCCTTGTTTTTTTTCCACTGGCTCATTGCTGGTGCTTGTTTTTAAATTTACAACCAGAGCACCTTGGTTAAAAAAAAGCTGTCCAGCACCTGCTTTTAGCTGTCTAACAAACGCCCTGGTGGATATACAGCATATATCGGCTATCGGCTTAATTGAGGTGAAAATTATTGGCATATCAGATATCGGCAAAAATACAATATCGTGCATCAATACTGTATATGAATATCAGATCTCATTTCCCTGTACTGCCATAGTAAGAAAAAAATACTATGGCAGTCAATGGGACCTGACATTCTTCCAAATATCTCCCTGTGTGTTCAGCAGAACAAAGAAATGTAAACACGTTTGGAACAATCTGAGGGTGAGTAAATGATGACAGAATCTTCATTATTGTGTGAAGTGTCCCTTTAATGGAATGAAAGATCACCATAGTCTAGAACAGTGCTTCACTCCAAAATCATGAGGGTTCTTTACTGTTTAATAGAAGTTTGTTCTGCTTGCATTTGCTGTGCCACAAGCTGTTTAGTTCGAATTATTATTGATAGCGCAAAGTTTATTACATATTTAAGAACACAGTTTGTAAGATCTGCCGCTTAAGGACACACTTTCAAAACAATATGTTTAATACAACAACAACGTGTAGTGTGATGTGAAGGACATGAATAATATCGTCAGTAAAGGAATCTAAACAGTTGCTCACCTGTCTAGTGAAACACATGTAAGATCAGCGTCACTGTCTAGTGAAACACATGTAAGATCAGCGTCACTGTCTAGAAAAACACATGTAAGATCAGCGTCACTGTCTAGTAAAACACATGTAAGATCAGTGTCACTGTCTAGAAAACACATGTAAATCAGCGTCACTGTCTAGTAAAACACATGTAAGATCAGCGTCACTGTCTAGTAAAACACATGTAAGATCAGCGTCACTGTCTAGAAAACACATGTAAGATCAGCGTCACTGTCTAGAAAAACACATGTAAGATCAGCGTCACTGTCTAGTTAAACACATGTAAGATCAGCGTCACTGTCTAGTAAAACACATGTAGGATCAGTGTCACTGTCCAGTAAAACACATGTAAGATCAGCGTCACTGTCTAGTAAAACACATGTAGGATCAGTGTCACTGTCTAGTAAAACACATGTAAGATCAGCGTCACTGTCTAGTAAAACACATGTAGGATCTGTGTCACTGTCTAGTAAAACACATGTAAGATCAGCGTCACTGTCTAGTAAAACACATGTAAGATCAGGATCACTGTCTAGTAAAACACATGTAAGATCAGTGTCACTGTCTAGTAAAACACATGTAAGATCAGTGTCACTGTCCAGTAAAACACATGTAAGATCATGTCACTGTCCAGTAACACATGTAAGATCAGTGTTCTGTCTAGTAAAAACATACAAGATCAGCGTCACTGTCTAGTGAAACACATGTAAGATCAGCGTCACTGTCTAGTAAACACATGTAAGATCAGCGTCACTGTCTAGTAAAACACATGTAAGATCAGCGTCACTGTCTAGTAAAACACATGTAAGATCAGTGTCTTCTGTCTAGTAAAACACATGTAAGATCAGTGTCATCTGTCTAGTAAAACACATGTAAGATCAGCGTCACTGTCTAGTAAAACACATGTAAGATCAGCGTCAGTGTCCAGTAAAACACATGTAAGATCAGCGTCACTGTCCAGTAAAACACATGTAAGATCAGCGTCACTGTCTAGTAAAACACATGTAAGATCAGCGTCACTGTCTAGTAAAACACATGTAAGATCAGTGTCTCTGTCTAGTAAAACACATGTAAGATCAGCGTCACTGTCTAGTAAAACACATGTAAGATCAGCGTCACTGTCTAGTAAAACACATGTAAGATCAGCGTCACTGTCTAGTGAAACACATGTAAGATCAGCGTCACTGTATAGTGAAACACATGTAAGATCAGCGTCACTGTCTAGTAAAACACATGTAAGATCAGCGTCACTGTCTAGTAAAACACATGTAAGATCAGCGTCACTGTCTAGTAAAACACATGTAAGATCAGCGTCACTGTCTAGTAAAACACATGTAAGATCAGTGTCACTGTCTAGTAAAACACATGTAAGATCAGCGTCACTGTCTAGTAAAACACATGTAAGATCAGTGGCACTGTCTAGTAAAACACATGTAAGATCAGCGTCACTGTCTAGTAAACACATGTAAGATCAGTGTCACTGTCTAGTAAACACATGTAAGATCAGTCACTGTCTAGTGAAACACATGTAAGATCAGTGTCACTGTCTAGTAAAACACATGTAAGATCAGTGTCACTGTCTAGTAAAACACATGTAAGATCAGCGTCACTGTCTGGTAAACACATGTAAGATCAGTGTCATCTGTCTAGTAAAACACATGTAAGATCAGTGTCATCTGTCTAGTAAAACACATGTAAGATCAGCGTCACTGTCTAGTAAAACACATGTAAGATCAGCGTCACTGTCTAGTAAAACACATGTAAGATCAGTGTCACTGTCCAGTAAAACACATGTAAGATCAGTGTCACTGTCCAGTAAAACACATGTAAGATCAGTGTCTCTGTCTAGTAAAACACATACAAGATCAGCGTCACTGTCTAGTGAAACACATGTAAGATCAGCGTCACTGTCTAGTAAAACACATGTAAGATCAGCGTCACTGTCTAGTAAAACACATGTAAGATCAGTGTCACTGTCTAGTAAACACATGTAAGATCAGCGTCACTGTCTAGTAAACACATGTAAGATCAGCGTCACTGTCTAGTAAAACACATGTAAGATCATCGTCACTGTCCAGTAAAACACATGTAAGATCAGCGTCACTGTCTAGTAAAACACATGTAAGATCAGCGTCACTGTCTAGTAAAACACATGTAAGATCATCGTCACTGTCCAGTAAAACACATGTAAGATCAGCGTCACTGTCTAGTAAAACACATGTAAGATCATCGTCACTGTCCAGTAAAACACATGTAATCAGTGTCACTGTCTAGTAAACACATGTAAGATCATCGTCACTGTCCAGTAAAACACATGTAAGATCAGCGTCACTGTCTAGTAAAACACATGTAAGATCAGCGTCATTGTCTAGTAAAACACATGTAAGATCAGCGTCACTGTCTAGTAAAACACATGTAAGATCAGTGTCTCTGTCTAGTAAAACACATACAAGATCAGCGTCACTGTCTAGTGAAACACATGTAAGATCAGTTTCACTGTCTAATAAAACACATGTAAGATCAGTTTCACTGTCTAATAAAACACATGTAAGATCAGTGTCTCTGTCTAGTAAAACACATACAAGATCAGCGTCACTGTCCAGTGAAACACATGTAAGATCAGCGTCACTGTCTAGTGAAACACATGTAAGATCAGCGTCACTGTCTAGTGAAACACATGTAAGATCAGCGTCACTGTCTAGTAAAACACATGTAAGATCAGCGTCACTGTCTAGAAAAACACATGTAAGATCAGCGTCACTGTCTAGAAAAACACATGTAAGATCAGCGTCACTGTCTAGTTAAACACATGTAAGATCAGCGTCACTGTCTAGTAAAACACATGTAGGATCAGTGTCACTGTCCAGTAAAACACATGTAAGATCAGCGTCACTGTCTAGTAAAACACATGTAGGATCAGTGTCACTGTCTAGTAAAACACATGTAAGATCAGCGTCACTGTCTAGTAAAACACATGTAGGATCAGTGTCACTGTCTAGTAAAACACATGTAAGATCAGCGTCACTGTCTAGTAAAACACATGTAAGATCAGGATCACTGTCTAGTAAAACACATGTAAGATCAGTGTCACTGTCCAGTAAAACACATGTAAGATCAGTGTCACTGTCCAGTAAAACACATGTAAGATCAGTGTCTCTGTCTAGTAAAACACATACAAGATCAGCGTCACTGTCTAGTGAAACACATGTAAGATCAGCGTCACTGTCTAGTAAAACACATGTAAGATCAGCGTCACTGTCTAGTAAAACACATGTAAGATCAGTGTCTTCTGTCTAGTAAAACACATGTAAGATCAGTGTCATCTGTCTAGTAAAACACATGTAAGATCAGTGTCATCTGTCTAGTAAAACACATGTAAGATCAGCGTCACTGTCTAGTAAAACACATGTAAGATCAGCGTCAGTGTCCAGTAAAACACATGTAAGATCAGCGTCACTGTCCAGTAAAACACATGTAAGATCAGCGTCACTGTCTAGTAAAACACATGTAAGATCAGCGTCACTGTCTAGTAAACACATGTAAGATCAGTGTCACTGTCTAGTAAAACCACGTAAGATCAGTGTCACTGTCTAGTAAACACATGTAAGATCAGCGTCACTGTCCAGTAAAACACATGTAAGATCAGCGTCACTGTCTAGTAAAACACATGTAAGATCAGTGTCACTGTCAATTAAAACACATGTAAGATCAGTGTCACTGTCAATTAAAACACATGTAAGATCATCGTCTCTGTCTAGTAAAACACACGTAAGATCAGCGTCACTGTCTAGTAAAACACATGTAAGATCAGTGTCATCTGTCTAGTAAAACACATGTAAGATCAGTGTCTCTGTCTAGTAAAACACATGTAAGATCAGTGTCATCTGTCTAGTAAAACACATGTAAGATCAGTGTCATCTGTCTAGTAAAACACATGTAAGATCAGTGTCTCTGTCTAGTAAAACACATGTAAGATCAGCGTCACTGTCTAGTAAAACACATGTAAGATCAGTGTCTCTGTCTAGTGAAACACATGTAAGATCAGCGTCACTGTCTAGTAAAACACATGTAAGATCAGCGTCACTGTCTAGTAAAACACATGTAAGATCAGCGTCACTGTCTAGTAAAACACATGTAAGATCAGCGTCACTGTCTATTAAAACACATGTAAGATCAGTGTCACTGTCTAGTAAAACACATGTAAGATCAGCGTCACTGTCTAGTAAAACACATGTAAGATCAGCGTCACTGTCTAGTAAAACACATGTAAGATCAGCGTCACTGTCTAGTAAAACACATGTAAGATCAGTGTCACTGTCTAGTAAGACACATGTAAGATCAGTGTCACTGTCCAGTAAAACACATGTAAGATCAGTGTCTCTGTCTAGTAAAACACATACAAGATCAGCGTCACTGTCTAGTGAAACACATGTAAGATCAGCGTCACTGTCTAGTAAAACACATGTAAGATCAGTGTCACTGTCTAGTAAAACACATGTAAGATCAGTGTCACTGTCTAGTAAAACACATGTAAGATCAGTGTCACTGTCTAGTAAAACACATGTAAGATCAGTGTCATCTGTCTAGTAAAACACATGTAAGATCAGCGTCACTGTCTAGTAAAACACATGTAAGATCAGTGTCTCTGTCTAGTAAAACACATACAAGATCAGCGTCACTGTCTAGTGAAACACATGTAAGATCAGCGTCACTGTCTAGTAAAACACATGTAAGATCAGTGTCACTGTCTAGTAAAACACATGTAAGATCAGTGTCATCTGTCTAGTAAAACACATGTAAGATCAGCGTCACTGTCTAGTAAAAACATGTAAGATCAGCGTCACTGTCCAGTAAAACACATGTAAGATCAGCGTCACTGTCTAGTAAAACACATGTAAGATCAGCGTCACTGTCTAGTAAAACACATGTAAGATCAGTGTCACTGTCTAGTAAAACACATGTAAGATCAGCGTCACTGTCTAGTAAAACACATGTAAGATCAGCGTCACTGTCTAGTAAAACACATGTAAGATCAGTGTCACTGTTTAGTAAAACACATGTAAGATCAGCGTCACTGTCTAGTAAAACACATGTAAGATCAGCGTCACTGTCTAGTAAAACACATGTAAGATCAGTGTCTCTGTCTAGTAAAACACATGTAAGATCAGCGTCACTGTTTAGTAAAACACATGTAAGATCAGTGTCTCTGTCTAGTAAAACACATGTAAGATCAGCGTCACTGTCTAGTAAAACACATGTAAGATCAGCGTCACTGTCTAGTAAAACACATGTAAGATCAGTGTCTCTGTCTAGTAAAACACATGTAAGATCAGCGTCACTGTCTAGTAAAACACATGTAAGATCAGCGTCACTGTCTAGTAAAACACATGTAAGATCAGTGTCACTGTCTAGTAAAACACATGTAAGATCAGCGTCACTGTCCAGTAAAACACATGTAAGATCAGCGTCACTGTCTAGTAAAACACATGTAAGATCAGTGTCACTGTCAATTAAAACACATGTAAGATCAGTGGCACTGTCTAGTAAAACACATGTAAGATCAGTGGCACTGTCTAGTAAAACACATGTAAGATCAGTGTCACTGTCTAGTAAAACACATGTAAGATCAGTGTCACTGTCCAGTAAAACACATGTAAGATCAGCGTCACTGTCTATTAAAACACATATAAGATCAGCGTCACTGTCTAGTAAAACACATGTAAGATCAGCGTCACTGTCTAGTAAAACACATGTAAGATCAGTGTCACTGTCTAGTAAAACACATGTAAGATCAGCGTCACTGTCTAGTAAAACACATGTAAGATCAGCGTCACTGTCCAGTAAAACACATGTAAGATCAGCGTCACTGTCTAGTAAAACACATGTAAGATCAGTGTCACTGTCTAGTAAAACACATGTAAGATCAGTGTCACTGTCTATTAAAACACATGTAAGATCAGTGTCACTGTCTAGTAAAACACATGTAAGATCAGCGTCACTGTCTAGTAAAACACATGTAAGATCAGCGTCACTGTCTAGTAAAACACATGTAAGATCAGCGTCACTGTCTAGTAAAACACATGTAAGATCAGTGTCACTGTCTAGTAAAACACATGTAAGATCAGCGTCACTGTCTAGTAAAACACATGTAAGATCAGCGTCACTGTCTAGTAAAACACATGTAAGATCAGTGTCACTGTCTAGTAAAACACATGTAAGATCAGCGTCACTGTCTAGTAAAACACATGTAAGATCAGCGTCACTGTCTAGTAAAACACATGTAAGATCAGTGTCACTGTCTAGTGAAACACATGTAAGATCAGCGTCACTGTCTAGTAAAACACATGTAAGATCAGTGGCACTGTCTAGTAAAACACATGTAAGATCAGCGTCACTGTCCAGTAAAACACATGTAAGATCAGTGTCTCTGTCTAGTAAAACACATACAAGATCAGCGTCACTGTCTAGTGAAACACATGTAAGATCAGCGTCACTGTCCAGTAAAACACATGTAAGATCAGTGTCACTGTCTAGTAAAACACATGTAAGATCAGTGTCATCTGTCTAGTAAAACACATGTAAGATCAGCGTCACTGTCTAGTAAAAACATGTAAGATCAGCGTCACTGTCCAGTAAAACACATGTAAGATCAGCGTCACTGTCTTGTAAAACACATGTAAGATCAGCGTCACTGTCTAGTAAAACACATGTAAGATCAGTGTCATCTGTCTAGTAAAACACATGTAAGATCAGCGTCACTGTCTAGTAAAACACATGTAAGATCAGCGTCACTGTCTAGTAAAACACATGTAAGATCAGTGTCACTGTCTAGTAAAACACATGTAAAATCAGTGTCTCTGTCTAGTAAAACACATGTAAGATCAGCATCTCCGCCATTTTTAGTCTAAAGGTTGAAGGCTTATCATCTAGTGTCTTTGGTAACGTGGATATGACGCCATTGACAGACGACTGCACAGCCCCTAGTCACTGGTTCAAATGACAATCTTCTCACGATTTACAAATAGTTGAAACATTTGAGATATTGTAAATACTCAAATGAATAAAATATATAACACTGGTCTAGTGGTTTGGGGATATTCTGCCGCAAAAAAAGTAATTTTAGTATCAAAATTTTCCCCTAAACTTTCAGAACTGTGGTCCCACCCCTGCCTGGTGATGAAAGTTACTGTACGAAAATAATAAAATATTTTAAAATACAAAATACAGTCTCGCAAAGTATTTCTTTACAAATTACATTTGAGTATTTTTTTTAAGGAAAATACAAATATCAGAATACTCAAAAGTAATTAAATATGTATCTCAAATACATGTAATTAAAATACTATCATCACTGATAATTGAGGCACTCAAATGAATCATTTCAGTATTTATTTAAGGTGTAAACACAATTACTTTCGCATATTTCATAAGAATGTAACAGAGGGTCATGATGGACTAAAAGTGCGTGTAAAGGACTTCACTAGAGGACGTCCTCTCACAACAGATTCACAACAGGGGAATTATAGAATTACACGCAGCTAAAAGTCAAAGTAACAATTATACATGAAACCCCAGAGAACTGTTGACATGTTCACATGTATCTGAATGTATTTTTAGGAAATGTTCTGTGTCACATATTTGACTGATTTATGTCGTTCTACTTTGACGATTCTCGGTCAGGGACATGATGTTGCTATCAGACCAATGTTTGCTGGGTAATATCCTCTAAATGGGAAGATTGTCAGCGTGTAGGATCATATCAGTTTATTGATGTCCTTAAAGCAAACTTATTTTTAATAAAAGTAAATAAAACTTTTTGGTTTCACTGGGGCTTTAAAATGTCAGTTTTGTACAACGTGAAAAAAGAAGAAAAACAACATTTTTAAGTTTTTTTTTATTTTTGAGTTTAAAATGTTAAGAGTAAAATATCAATCTATAAATGTGTCACATTTCAAAATATACTCATATAAACAAACTTAATGGAAATTAATCTGACTCTAAAAATTGCTGACATGTGATCTTCAGTTTAGATGAGAATGACAGATTAAGAGGTTGTTTTACCTCATGTTTCTTTTATGAAATTCTTAATAAATATTTGTGTTTGTACATTTTTATTTGTGCTTAATTAAGATGTTTTGGTTTAAATTATGCAATTACTGTATCATGTATATATGTATGTAGAAAGCATTTGGGAACCACTGATTTATTTTAGTTTGATTTTAAGTGTTTATAACAGAGACACATAAATCACACATTATAGTTTACTTTAAGTTTTTCTGTCTCTCTCTCTGCAGTATTGGATCTGAAGGTTGTGTTGCTCTGACTTCAGCTCTGAGATCAAACCCTTCACACCTGACAGAACTCAATCTGAACTATAATAATCCAGGAGATTCAGGAGTGAAGCAGCTCTCTGATCTACTGAAGGATCCACAATGTAAACTACAGACACTACGGTGAGTGAAAGTGTTATATTTTTATATAATTTTCAGACTTCATGTGCAAGTTTACTGAAGTCTGCAGGATTTTAAAATACAAACTCAGAGTTTTGTTTCAGTGTATTTAGTGAATACTCTCGTATACATTTACATTTAGTCATTTAGCAGACGCTTTTATCCAAAGCGACTTACATAGAGTGAGGGAGCAACAAGCGATATGTCATACAGGAGCCATAATACACTAGGTGCCAATACAAAGTTACTAGTTTCAATAAAAGCTAGACCACTACCTGTTGAGAGAAAGGGTTAGTGAGTTTTTTTATTTTTTATTTGTCAGATATTCATAGAAGAGTTGGGTTTTGAGTAGCTTTTTGAATGTTGTAAGAGATGTGGTTGACCGGACAGAGTTAGGAAGAATGTTCCACCAGGAAGGAGTTGTGAAGCGGAATGAAAGCGATTTACTGTCCTTATGAGAAGGCAATACAAGACGGCCCTGGTTTGCTGAATACAGGGATCTTGATGGGGTGTAGGGTTGCAGGAGGGTGTGAAAGTACCCCGGTTGAGATCCAATGATAGTCCTGTAGGCAAGCGTTAGTGACTAGAATCTGATGCGGGCTTCTACGGGCAGCCAGTGGAGAGAGATGAAAAGGGGTGTCACATGAGCCCTTTTGGGCTGTTGGAAGACGAGGCGTGCTTCTGCGTTCTGGACCAGCTGGAGCAGTTTGATAGCCTTTGCAGGAAGACCAGCAAAGAGCGCATTGCAGTAGTCCAACCTTGAGATTACCAGGGCCTGGACAAGGAGTTGTGCAGCATGCTCCGTGAGATAAGGTCTAACCTTTCTAATGTTGAATAAGGTGTATCGGCATGACCGTGTTGTCTTTGCAATGTGATCATTGAAGGACAGCTGTTCATCAAATATGACTCCGAGGTTCCTGGCTGTTTTGGAAGGAGTGATTGTAGTATTGCCAAGATGGATGTTGAGATCGTGTTGCACCGTAGGGTGCGCCGGAAACATAAGTAGTTCAGTCTTGGCAGGGTTCAGCTGGAGGTGATGCCCTTTAATCCAAGCTGAGATGTCCTCGAGGCAAGCTGTAATGCGAGCTCCTACGGTGGCATCGTCTGGTCGAAACGAGATGTAGATCTGGGTGTCATCAGCATAACAGAGATACGAGAAGCCATGAGCCTGTATGACGGATCCCAAGGATGTCATGTAGATGGAAAAAAGCAGCGTCCAAGTACCGATCCCTGAGGGACCCCAGTGATCAAGTGGTGAGCAGTGGACAGCGAGCCCCTCCATGACACCTTGAAGGATCTGTTGGATAGGTAGGATTTGAACCAGCGGAGAGGAGATCCTGAGATTCCTAACGATGACAGGGTTGCTTTCAGTATCTGGTGATTGACAGTGTCAAACGCTGCAGATAAGTCTAGCAGAATCAGGACCGAGGATTTAGATTCCGCCTTGGCTAGCCGTAGTGCTTCTGTGACTGATAGCAGTGCAGTCTCAGTGGAGTGGTTTATTTTGAAGCCAGACTGTTTGTCATCCAGTAGTTTGTTCTGGGATAGGTAGGAAGACACCTGGTTAAACGCTGCCCGTTCCAGTGTTTTTGAAATAAATGGTAGAAGAGAGACAGGTCTGTAACTGTCGGGAGTAGAGGGGTCCAACGTGGGTTTCTTCAGGAGGGGCATGACCTGGGCCTGTTTGAATGTGGATGGAAAAGTGCCGGTGAGCAGTGAAGTGATGATGAGTCCAGGTGTGAGTGTGCTGGATATGGCCTGAAGGAGATCGGAGGGTATTGGGTCAAGGGGACAGGTGGTGGGGTGGCTCGAGAGAAGTCTGGTTACTTCAGTTTCCGTCAGTGGGGTGAAAGAGGAGAGCTCGATGGTTGAAGTGTGGGAGGTGTGTACCAAGGACTGAGGTACCGAGAATTGTTTGCTGATTGATTATGTTTTCTCAGTGAAAAACACCGCAAAGTCTTCGGCAGTCAAAGATGAAGTGGGAGGGGGAGGAGGGGGCAAAGAAGAGAGTTAAATGTCTTGAAAAGCTGTCTAGTGTTAGGTGCATTGCTCACCTTGGTGGTATAAAAAGACATTTTAGCTGTGGAAACACTAGCAGAGAAGGAGGAGAGTAATGACTGGTAGTCCTCTAGGTCAGCAGGATTCTTAGTCTTGCGCCATTTCCTTTCCGCAGCCCTGAGTGTACTACGTTGTTCACGGATGATGTCAGACAGCCAGGGGCAGGAGGGGGTGGCACGAGCTGGTCTGGAGGACAGAGGACAAAGAATATCTAGACAGGATGTAAGTGTTGAGCATAAGGTGTCGGTGGCAGTGTCAGCATCTAGAGATGCAAAGTTGGAGGGAAGAGAGGATGTCACTTTAGCAGAGAGTGTGCTCGGGGAGAGAGAACAAAGGTTCCGTCGAAAGTAAACGGGTGGTGGTGTTGGTGTAGTGCATGTAGGAAGGAGCATGTGATGAAGAAGTGGTCCGAGATGTGAAGAGGTGTGACTTGAATGTTATCTGTGGTGCAGTTACGGATGTAGATGAGATCCAGCTGGTTTCCTGATCTGTGAGTACAGGCTGTGATGAGGCGCGTGAGGTCGAACGAGGCTGTAAAGGTGTGGAAGTCAGAAGCATAGGGTTTTTCCAGGTGGATGTTGAAGTCCCCAAAGACAACAAGAGGGCCGCCATCCTCCGGGAATGATGAGAGCAGCACATCTAACTCTTCAATGAAGTTGTGAAGAGGACCTGGGGGGCGGTAAACTACAACAACCCTGAGTTGAATGGGAAAAGTAATATTAACAGCATGGTATTCAAATGAATAGTTGTTACATAGGGAAGATAGTGTGGAATATTTCCAGTCATTTTTGATAAGCAAACCTGTGCCTCCTCCTCTTCCGGTTTGGCGGGGAGACTGAGAGAAGGAGTAGTTTGTGGAGAGAGCAGCGGGTGTGGCGGAGTCTTCAGGACGAATCCATGTCTCGGTAAGACCAAGAATGTGGATGTCAGACTGGCTGGCAAACGCATGGATGAAGTCAGTCTAGTTCACAGCTGACTGGCAGTTCCAGAGACCCATAGAGAGAGACAGAGGTGTAAAAGGGGAGATGTGAATGGGACGCGCGTGAGTGTGAGCGCATCGTGTCTTGCGTCTTGGGTGAGAACGCTGCCTACAGTGGAGCACAGGAATAAACTTGAAACACATGTTAGTAGACAATTACATGAAAACAAAGGGATGTAAAATATACTTATGAGCCTTGCGGTGTCCTTGCTCGGTGGAGTCGCGCAGGTAGAGTCGCAGGTCTTTACACAAGGGGGCTGAACACGAGGGCTGACGCAACCGCTGACGCTTATCGCGCCAGCGCAGAGGCACTGCTTAAGTATGTGATGAGATTAGCGCGAACAGAATACAGCTGGAACACGCCTTCTCGATTAGCAAAACAAAGTCTGAAACGACTTGAATGGGCCACGGATCAAACAGCGATCATCTAGCTCGGTGCTTTTAAGTGCAAACTTATAATGTCAAGCCGTAACGAGCGGCTAACGGCAACTTCACCTCAGTACCAACGCAACAAAAACGGCAACAACTTAGCAATCAGTCAATGAATAATTTAATAAACAAGCTCAAACCATCAGTCAACGAGTGATTAAATAAACAACTTCAAATAATCTTAACTAGCAACAGGCAACAGTCCAGTTCAATAGTTCAAACAAGGTAACAGAGTAAATAGCAGACTCACGCACTACAGCAGACTTGATGACTTTTTCGCTTCTCCATATACTGTATGATTACTCATGTAGACTATATATGTTCACATCAGGATAATGATGTCTTCTGTCCTCTAATCCAGAGGTGCTCAATCCTGCTCCTGGAGATCTACTGTCCTACAAAGTTTAGTTCAGATCATAATCAAACACACTAGAGCTGAGCGGATCAATACTAATATCAATACTATTGATACCAATGTTGGTATTGGTCTGATGAAATTAATATTTCAGTTTGAATCTCTCTAATCTGCACTAAAGTTTTGCTCCTGTTTCATCAAAGAGCAGACGTGGGTGTGAACACTCTGCTTCTTTATTGCTTCTCCTCTACAGGAAATCACACATGTAGGTTTAACTGTATTCTTTAAAAAGTCAAAAGTATCTGTATTGATATCAGCAATGCTGGCCCTGTATTCAGTATACCCTGTATACCTGCTTTCACATCAATAACAGATTTAGTATTTCACACCCCAACAGCAGAGCACAGGAGGAGCTGTGTGTGTTTCAGATGTGAAGAAGCAGCATGTTCAGACCCGCTACAGCTCTTTGATGAAACAGGAGCAAAACTTTAGTGCAGATTAGAGAGATTCAAACTGAAATATCAATCTCATCAGATTAATAAAACCAATATTGGTATTAAAAGTATTGATATTAATATCGATCCGCACCCCTAAAACACACCTGAACAAGATAATCGACATTTTCAAGATCATTAGAAACCCTGACAGAAAACAACCATTGAATCAATGTTCATATGTGTTGATTTATCAGTGTTAATGACATTCAATATTTTTCAAACGTTCAGTTTTTTAACTCACCTTAATGACATACAATAAAAACTTGACATTAAAATACAAGAGTCAAGAGGTCAACTAAAGCAAACACTGATCACAGTAACAATGATTTTTTTAAATGTCAACATTTTTCAGCATTAACTGTGAATACAAAGGTGATATTGATTCAATGCACTTAACATTGACAAATCAATCATTTATAACATTGATTCAATGGTTTTCATCTGCTCTCTTGATATCAGGGAAGCTACAGGCAGGTGTGTTTGATATTTTTATTACAGTTGGAGCTCAACTTTGTAGGATAATGGCCCTCCAGGACCCAGAATCTGTGTATGTGTGTGTCTCTGTTGAAGAAACAGCATGTGCTGGGTCAGGTATGTTTTGATGCTGGTTTGACCATCTTAAACTAGCTAAGGACCAGCACTTGACCAGCTTAAACCAGCACACAAACCAGCATCAAAACATACCAAACCAATATATGCTATTGTTTTCAATAAGTGTGTTATAGTGATGGTGCTAAATATTATCATTATTATATTTAAATGAAATTAATTTATTTTTTTCTCTGCAGTCTGTCTGGTTGCAGTATTGGATCTGAAGGTTGTGTTGCTCTGACTTCAGCTCTGAGATCAAACCCCTCACACCTGACAGAACTCAATCTGAACTATAATAATCCAGGAGATTCAGGAGTGAAGCAGCTCTCTGATCTACTGAAGGATCCACAATGTAAACTACAGAAACTACAGTGAGTGAAAGTGTTATTATGTCATTAAATAAGAAATGTTTGTATATAAGGACGTGTAAAAGTCTTTCATCAACTTCAAGTTCTTTCGTTCAAAAGTTTATTTAAATTTGGACATTTTTAAAACACATTTGTTTTTTATTTGGCTCTCGCAAGTAATTTCAGATTTAAACACACATTTATTTTGTCTGTGCTGGTAGAAGAGTTTTAAATCCAACACCAGCAGTTTATATCTCTGAATGAATGTTTCAATCTCTGTCATGTGTTTCTCTATTAACTGACAATAATCCCACAAATATTATAAATCATGAATCATTTGCTGTAAGTGTGAAGAGTTTTTCTTTGTGTTACAGTCTGTCTAACTGCAGTATTGGATCTGAAGGTTGTGTTGCTCTGACTTCAGCTCTGAGATCAAACCCCTCACACCTGACAGAACTCAATCTGAACAGTAATAATCCAGGAGATTCAGGAGTGAAGCAGCTCTCTGATCTACTGAAGGATCCACAATGTAAACTACAGACACTACGGTGAGTGAAAGTGTTATTATGTCATTAAATAAGAAATGTTTGTATATAAGGACGTGTAAAAGTCTTTCATCAACTTCAAGTTCTTTCGTTCAAAAGTTTATTTAAATTTGGACATTTTTAAAACACATTTGTTTTTTATTTGGCTCTCGCAAGTAATTTCAGATTTAAACACACATTTATTTTGTCTGTGCTGGTAGAAGAGTTTTAAATCCAACACCAGCAGTTTATATCTCTGAATGAATGTTTCAATCTCTGTCATGTGTTTCTCTATTAACTGACAATAATCCCACAAATATTATAAATCATGAATCATTTGCTGTAAGTGTGAAGAGTTTTTCTTTGTGTTACAGTCTGTCTAACTGCAGTATTGGATCTGAAGGTTGTGTTGCTCTGACTTCAGCTCTGAGATCAAACCCCTCACACCTGACAGAACTCAATCTGAACAGTAATAATCCAGGAGATTCAGGAGTGAAGCAGCTCTCTGATCTACTGAAGGATCCACAATGTAAACTACAGACACTACGGTGAGTGAAAGTGTTATTATGTCATTAAATAAGAAATGTTTGTATATAAGGACGTGTAAAAGTCTTTCATCAACTTCAAGTTCTTTCGTTCAAAAGTTTATTTAAATTTGGACATTTTTAAAACACATTTGTTTTTTATTTGGCTCTCGCAAGTAATTTCAGATTTAAACACACATTTATTTTGTCTGTGCTGGTAGAAGAGTTTTAAATCCAACACCAGCAGTTTATATCTCTGAATGAATGTTTCAATCTCTGTCATGTGTTTCTCTATTAACTGACAATAATCCCACAAATATTATAAATCATGAATCATTTGCTGTAAGTGTGAAGAGTTTTTCTTTGTGTTACAGTCTGTCTAACTGCAGTATTGGATCTGAAGGTTGTGTTGCTCTGACTTCAGCTCTGAGATCAAACCCCTCACACCTGACAGAACTCAATCTGAACTATAATAAACCAGGAGATTCAGGAGTAAAGCAGCTCTCTGATCTACTGAAGGATCCACAATGTAAACTACAGAAACTACAGTGAGTGAAAGTGTTATTATGTCATTAGTAGAGACAAGAAATGTTTGTATATTAATTGTCTATAAATCACTCAATGGTCTTGGACCTAAATACATCTCAGATATGCTCATTGAATATAAAGCAAACAGACTTCTCAGATCATCAGGATCAAGTCAGTTAGAGATAACAAGGGTTCACTCAAAACAAGGCGAGTCAGCGTTTAGTCATTACGCCCCCGTAGCTGAAATCTGCTTCCAGAAGACATCAGACGTTCACCAACAGAAGCTTCTTTTAAATCCAGATTAAAAACACACTTGTTTAGCTGTGCATTCACAACCTGAGCACTGTGCTGCTTTACATCAACTGCACTTCTATTTCTAATGGATTTTTCTTTGACTCTTATTCTTTTGATATATACAGTACACTCACATTTTTTATCACTTTTATTGCTGTTTTATTGTTTCTTAAAATCTAAAGTATTTGTGATCTTAAATCATTTCCATTTTAAAGATACGTCTTATATCGTTCTGTCAATCATTTTATGTAAAGCACTTTGAATTGCCCTTGTGTATGAAATGTGCTATATAAATAAACTTAATATATATATATTTGGTCCACTCAAATAATTTCAGATTTAAACACATTTATTTTGTCTGTTATTATAGAAGAGTTTTAAATCCAACACCAGCAGTTTATATCTCTGAATGAATGTTTCAATCTCTGTCATGTGTTTCTCTATTAACTGACAATAATCCCACAAATATTATAAATCATGAATCATTTGCTGTAAGTGTGAAGAGTTTTTCTTTGTGTTACAGTCTGTATAACTGCAGTATTGGATCTGAAGGTTGTGTTGCTCTGACTTCAGCTCTGAGATCAAACCCCTCACACCTGACAGAACTGGATCTGGACAATAATAATCCAGGAGATTCAGGAGTAAAGCAGCTCTCTGATCTACTGAAGGATCCACAATGTAAACTACAGAAACTATAGTGAGTGAAAGTGTTATATTTTTATATAATGTTCAGACTTCATGTTCAAGTTTACTGAAGTCTGCAGGATTTTAAAATACAAACCCAGAGTGTTGTTTCAGTGTATTTAGTGAATAGTCTCGTATACTGTATGATCACTCATGTAGACTATATATGTTCACATCAGGATAATGATGTCTTCTGTCCTCTAATCCAGAGGTGCTCAATCCTGCTCCTGGAGATCTACTGTCCTACAAAGTTTAGTTCAGATCATAATCAAACACACTAGAGCTGAGCGGATCAATACTAATATCAATACTATTGATACCAATGTTGGTATTGGTCTGATGAAATTAATATTTCAGTGTGAATCTCTCTAATCTGCACTAAAGTTTTGCTCCTGTTTCATCAAAGAGCAGACGTGGGTGTGAACACTCTGCTTCTTTATTGCTTCTCCTCTACAGGAAAGCACACATGTAGGTTTAAGTGTATTCTTTAAAAAGTCAGAAGTATCTGTATTGATATCAGCAATGCTGGCCCTGTATTCAGTATACCCTGTATACCTGCTTTCACATCAATAACAGATTTAGTATTTCACACCCCAACAGCAGAGCACAGGAGGAGCTGTGTGTGTTTCAGATGTGAAGAAGCAGCATGTTCAGACCCGCTACAGCTCTTTGATGAAACAGGAGCAAAACTTTAGTGCAGATTAGAGAGATTCAAACTGAAATATCAATCTCATCAGATTAATAAAACCAATATTGGTATTAAAAGTATTGATATTAATATCGATCCGCACCCCTAAAACACACCTGAACAAGATAATCGACATTTTCAAGATCATTAGAAACCCTGACAGAAAACAACCATTGAATCAATGTTCATATGTGTTGATTTATCAGTGTTAATGACATTCAATATTTTTCAAACGTTCAGTTTTTTAACTCACCTTAATGACATACAATAAAAACTTGACATTAAAATACAAGAGTCAAGAGGTCAACTAAAGCAAACACTGATCACAGTAACAATGATTTTTTTAAATGTCAACATTTTTCAGCATTAACTGTGGATACAAAGGTGATATTGATTCAATGCACTTAACATTGACAAATCAATAATTTATAACATTGATTCAATGGTTTTCATCTGCTCTCTTGATATCAGGGAAGCTACAGGCAGGTGTGTTTGATATTTTTATTACAGTTGGAGCTCAACTTTGTAGGATAATGGCCCTCCAGGACCCAGAATCTGTGTATGTGTGTGTCTCTGTTGAAGAAACAGCATGTGCTGGGTCAGGTATGTTTTGATGCTGGTTGGACCATCTTAAACTAGCTAAGGACCAGCACTTGACCAGCTTAAACCAGCACACAAACCAGCATCAAAACATACCAAACCAATATATGCTATTGTTTTCAATAAGTGTGTTATAGTGATGGTGCTAAATATTATCATTATTATATTTAAATGAAATTAATTTATTTTTTTCTCTGCAGTCTGTCTGGTTGCAGTATTGGATCTGAAGGTTGTGTTGCTCTGACTTCAGCTCTGAGATCAAACCCCTCACACCTGACAGAACTCAATCTGAACAGAAATAATCCAGGAGATTCAGGAGTGAAGCAGCTCTCTGATCTACTGAAGGATCCACAATGTAAACTACAGAAACTACAGTGAGTGAAAGTGTTATTATGTCATTAGTAGAGACAAGAAATGTTTGTATATTAATTGTCTATAAATCACTCAATGGTCTTGGACCTAAATACATCTCAGATATGCTCATTGAATATAAAGCAAACAGACTTCTCAGATCATCAGGATCAAGTCAGTTAGAGATAACAAGGGTTCACTCAAAACAAGGCGAGTCAGCGTTTAGTCATTACGCCCCCGTAGCTGAAATCTGCTTCCAGAAGACATCAGACGTTCACCAACAGAAGCTTCTTTTAAATCCAGATTAAAAACACACTTGTTTAGCTGTGAATTCACAACCTGAGCACTGTGCTGCTTTACATCAACTGCTCTTCTATTTATAATGGATTTTTCTTTGGCTCTTATTCTTTTGATATATACAGTACACTCACATTTTTTATCACTTTTATTGCTGTTTTATTGTTTCTTAAAATCTAAAGTATTTGTGATCTTAAATCATTTCCATTTTAAAGATACGTCTTATATCGTTCTGTCAATCATTTTATGTAAAGCACTTTGAATTGCCCTTGTGTATGAAATGTGCTATATAAATAAACTTAATATATATATATTTGGTCCACTCAAATAATTTCAGATTTAAACACATTTATTTTGTCTGTTATTATAGAAGAGTTTTAAATCCAACACCAGCAGTTTATATCTCTGAATGAATGTTTCAATCTCTGTCATGTGTTTCTCTATTAACTGACAATAATCCACAAATATTATAAATCATGAATCATTTGCTGTAAGTGTGAAGAGTTTTTCTTTGTGTTACAGTCTGTCTAACTGCAGTATTGGATCTGAAGGTTGTGTTGCTCTGACTTCAGCTCTGAGATCAAACCCCTCACACCTGACAGAACTCAATCTGAACTATAATAAACCAGGAGATTCAGGAGTGAAGCAGCTCTCTGATCTACTGAAGGATCCACAATGTAAACTACAGAAACTACAGTGAGTTATTTATTTACTCTTGAAATGATCATTCTGTTATTAAATTCAATGTCAATATAAATTAATTTGTTGATAAAAGTGACTCTTTAAAAATACACTTTCATCTATTAGTCTTGTTATGTTTACACTACCTGTGTTGTGTTGTTCTTTGGATGAAGTGTTTCTGTGTTATTCTCATTTGTAAATGACTTTAGAAGTGTGTACATTATATTTATCATATTTTATGATCACTACACAAGTCATTGTTGTATGATATTTGTTGATAATCACTGTAATGAGTTCATAATAATAATATCTGATGTTTCTCTTTAATGTTTACAGGATTGAGCCAAAATTATAAACCTAGCAACTGTGTTTTGTCATAAACTACAAGAGTTGTTTTCTGCCTCCTACTGGACAAACAACATCATTGACTCATAAGAGCTCAACATGAGGGCGTCTGTTAGAGATGTAAACACACAAACTGTTGATTGTTTGTCTTTTCATGTTTTTCTGCTCCAGCGCACTATAAAGAGCTCAAATGCAGCAGGATCGTCCTTAAATCTGAGCTTTTTGTGTCACATCCGCAGAATAAAAGTTAATGTTGACATAATATATGTCTGTGTACTGAGCATATTAATGTTGTATTAATAAACACATACATGCAAATATTTCAGAAAATATACGAATTAATAAACATTTATATATAATTCAAAATATTTGTAAATATAAATAAACACCTGTCAATTTTCCTAAATATGTAATTGTACATAAATATGTTGACAAAAGTAATACAAACACAGTACAAAGACATAAATTATTTTAAACAAAAACTTTTATTCGGGATACAATGAATCATGATTAATCATTTTGACCGCCCTGGTTAATATAAATGTGAATAATAATACATTTGTACTCAATTCTGAATATTTATGTAATGAGATATTATGCTAATGATTATTGTTGAAAATGTCCTGCCAGATAACAAAATGTGTTCCTTAGACGTTCTTTAGACCAGAGTTTCTCAACTCCAGTCCTCAGGTCTCCTGAACAGAATGTTTGAGATCTCTCCCTAAATAACACATTAACACTCTCATGAGTTAAACAACAAGTCACACTTATAGTGTTCAGTGTTTCCTTTAGTTGAGCTCTTGATTCTTGATTTCTTAAGTTAAATGTGTTCAGATCAGCTGTGATGGTGTTACTGAAGTTCAGCTCCAGATCCACAGTGTCTTGTTTAACATGTGGTGATGCTTGTTTCAATCAGACGTGTGTTAGTTACTATGATATTCTGAATCTGGAGAAACACGACGTCTGCTGCTGTTTGAAACTATTGAAACATTTCTCCAGTTTTTACTCAACTTTCTTTACCCTTTTTACTTTAAAACTGTACATATGAAGTGTGTTTATAATGTTGGAGGCCCTTCAAAAAGTTAAAATATGGATCAAATGCATTTTATAATATCTAAAAATATCTTGTATAGACCTATATCAATCTCACGATGATTTTATAATAATATGGATGTTTGTAATGTTTTTGACCAACAATAATAAAATGTATGAAAATACACCAGATATCGTCTTTATTTTCTTTCTTTATAATTTTCTTTTTATCTCACAGAACATTTTATCTAAAGAAGAACTGATGTGTGTGTCTGTGTTCAGTTTGGCTGTCTGTGGTGTAACCAGATAATGTCATGAGGAGATAATGGCGCCTCCTCAGGTTAAAATGAGGATTACATTTAGTTTTTTTAAAGGGGTGGTGCAACAGTGGTCAACTTGTCAAAAACATGTTGGACGCATCACATAGTATTTCTGTGCTCGAACCATCCCCCCTTGGGTCCGTATAGGTTTTTTCACAAAAAAAACATTAAAGCTATCATCGCTCTTAGACTCATGTTGAAGAAAACTTCCGTTCACACTGTAAAGTTCACGCGCACATCCATATAAGAAATCACTATGCATGTAAACTAAAGCGTGTCATACTTTTTATGTATGTGCGAGTGTTTAATAGATGTTTGTGTATGCAGAGTTTATATGTGTGTGCGAAAACGTGTATATTAGGCCTACTAGCATAAGATGTACTAAATTATTTCCTTTTATCTTCTGGTGATATATTCTTTATTGTTGTTTGTTTGTTCTCATGTTTGTTAAGTTGTCTTGTTTTTCACTTAATGTTAGGGGAATTAGAGACTTAACCAAGTGAAAAGCTTTATTTTATATATTGTAAATCGAAGTGCTGTGATGTCTTTTTTTGCAAGAAACGCACTCAAATTCAAAAGATGAATATTTTTCAGGGGTTATAATAAGTAAATAAAGTGAGTAAAAGTGTAATAAAAGTCTTTTCCAAATGCAAAAGTTTAATTGTAATATAAATGTAAATTATTTAATTTAGTCTGGAGCTAACATTGTTATTTTGGCCAATGTTTATGGGTTGAATAGAAATAATCTCAATACTTGTCTCTTTACAAATTTGGGGTCCAAATGAATATCTGTTAAGATCAAATATTCATCTACATCACTAATATTGGGTGAGGCTCCTGATTCATGCTGTGATAGATTTCCTCCCAGAAATAATATTTCCACTCCTAACAAAATATTAAAGGGATATTTGTTCAAAGCTTTCCATGGGAGATATTTACAGAATTTTACATAATGATATTTTTCCTCCTTTACTTGGTTTGAATCTGATTTATCACAAAAATCGCGTATTGATTGGTGTTTAACTGTTAACAGTTTACAAATTGTGTCACGTTGTTTTAATCTTAGCTATCATATGTAGTAAATCGTTTTACAAGTGTTGAGTGATTTTTAAACGTTAAGAATGAGTAAGGCAAAAATGTTATTTTTTAACTCATTTGCTAATGTTTAGGGTAGAAAGTAACCAACTTTTACATCTTAACTCATGTAGAAATCATTTTAATTAATTTGACAGGTGTGTGAGTGTAATGTGTTGTCATAGCAACGTGGTTCTTCCTGTTGGCTGTATGTCCTACGAATTATAAGTTGAGACTCTTCCGTATACCTCATCCTTTAGGCCAGTTGTTCTCAAACTGTTTTGGCTGAAGTACCCTTTTTATGATTTTACAACATTTTACTTTAAAATACAGTGAAATGAGAGTCAAACCTTTATTATATCTACATTTATTCATTTATTTTATGCATCTTTGTGTAGTCCTGATTTCATATATAAATATTATTATCATAATTTATTGATTTTCATTATTTATTCCATTAATGTCTCTCACATACCTCCTGCAGAACCCCTGGGTTACACGTACCCCCATTTCAGGAGAACAGCTTTAGGGGATGATACCTATAGAGGACACAAGCGAAACAAGACACAGATAATGTCTCTCACACCGGAGACCGGGGTTCTAGTCTGAGTCTTGATACATTAGGCTTTAATGAAAAGGAAATCCTTTTCAGAATATGAGGTCAGATATCAATAACTACATAATCCAAAAAAAGAAACGAAATTTACTTTAAAATAATTTAAGGATATTATCCTTGTAATGGTTTTATAGCAAAGTTTACAGAAGGGTTTTTACCAGTGTGCTGTTTTTGTAAAGATAAACCTGAAACAGTTGTAGATTAGTTTCAGTCGCTCTTACATTAAAATGTTTTGGTGTTGGATCTCTTTTTTGATCTTTAAGACGTTTTACAAGTTTATTAATATAACTGACAGAATGGTGCTGATTCTTGATTGTGATACTGGTTCATTGGCAATAGATAATATACTAAAAGTGTTCTACTTTGAAAACACCATATACATAATGCAAAGATTTTATCAATTGTACCAAAATGTAGATTGTTTTCCACTGATGTAAAGAATTTGTATGACTCTTTAATATTATTACTTAACAACAGCAAAGCTGTTAAGACATCTCGGCAACTGGAAAAAAAATTCTTCATGTTTTAGATGTATAACGTTGCTGTATTTTTTGTTTTGGTTATTTGCATTTTGCAGAAATGTTCTGTATTTATACTATTTGTACTATTACATATTGAATTTACCCTATTGATGAATAAACTTTTTTTTTAAAGAACGATGCACACTCTAACGGCTGAGATTACCCACAACTCACCGCGAGTAGGCGGAGTTTATTGGCTCCACTGCATTAATAAATTATATAACTGATGCGTCACTAAATGAACAAATGTAAATATACAGTAAACATATGAAATAATGAATGAATGTAAAGAAGAGATGTGTTTTGATGTGTGTGACAGTTGATTCTCACGGTACGCAGCAGTCGCTGTCCAGTTCATTTTCAAAGAGAAACATGCGGTAAGAGATAAAACACGAAACACTTAAAATCAAGAGACATTAAACACAGAAGAAATTAATAGTTTGGAGAAACTTAGGAGGGACACTAAGAATCCTGTTAAGAGCGGAAAATATTGTTTCTATTATTTGTCTATGTTTCTTTTTTATTTTTTATTTTCTATTTTTAATACGAATGAAAAAAATATGAAAAAATGTAGCATGTCAGGGGTGAGAAATATAATTTAATTTATAAAATGATAATAATAATAAATAACATATGATAAAAGTTTTTTGTTGTCATTTTCTTCTTGAATACTTTTTTTGGCCAATTATGTTGAGGATAATTTGTGGCACAAATTGTAACCCAAATGAAATGATTGAAATTGAAAAATAAAATAAAAAAAATAAAATTGAATTTAATAGATTAGTAAATTTACTAAAGTGTGTGTGTTTTATTTATATGTTATGCTCTACATATTTTAGCATACTTTAACAATGTCTGTATTTAAGAAACATAGACTTTTCAGAATTCATTTAATTTATCATTTGTTCCTTTTCTTTCTTTAGTCACTACATCCCTCCATCTCTGCCTCCCTCAGTCAAATACTCACTCACTCATTTTTTTATTTAGTCATTTGGCAGACGCTTTTATCCAAAGCGACTTACGTTACATTATCCTATATATTTATACATAGCTATGTGCAATCCCCTGGGATCGAACCAACAACCTTGGTCTTACCAATGAGCTTCAGGAAAGCTCATCTATTTTCATCTTCTTAAATTGTCAATTAAGGAACATGGCATTGACCTTTAGGCCTTGTTCATCAATACAGTTTGCCACAAACTGTTTCCAAGTCTTCTTGATACTGAAATTTAAACAAAAAGTCATCACTCGCCTTGGAGAATTGACCCTCAGGACCTTCCTGAGGACAATTTGTGGATCATCCCTGTGCATCCGCAAAAATACAGCCTCTGTAACCTCCTCATGGAATAAGTCTCTGTGACTTTGTACTCAGTATCATGATGAATGTAGGTCTCTGATGATGGCAGGCTGCTGCACCTGATAAAGTAAAGACACAAGTGTGCATCCAGCGTAAGGGGCGATTCACATTTCGTGTCAAAAACCGCGCCGCGCCGCTTTTTCTGGACCCTCTTAAAAGTTTAACTATTTCCATCTTGATGCTGCGCCGACTATTTGCGTGCAGCTCCCGCGTGTCTACATTTAAAATAAAGAACTTGCGCACGCAAAAGAAGCGAAATGTGTATCGCCCCTGAAAGCGCCTCGGTAGACACAGACCCTAACTGTGCCCCTAAAAATAATGAAGTAATGAAGTGCGCATGCCCAGTAGAGGTAGCTGTGACCCTTCTAGCCAAAAACGTGGGGCGCCGTCTTCCCAAAGAACAAACTGCTAATGCACTAACGTGACCAAATCGTCGAATCTATCGACCAAATGTAAAGATTTATCAGCCGTATTTGCTCATTTTGGGGTTTTAATAAAATGAAAACTAAAAACATTTAGTCTGCGAGTCTGTCTTACTAAGATTAGATTAGATTAGATTAGATTAGATTAGATTAGATTAGATTAGATTAGATTAGATTAGATTAGATTCAACTTTATTGTCATTACACATATACAAGTACAGTGTAACGAAATGTAGTTTAGGTCTAACCAGAAGTGCAATTAGCAAGTGCAGATATACAGTGTGAATAAATACAGAATACAATTTTAGGGAAATACTATACAAATGTTGTATGAAAATATGACAGTCGGTATGTACTATGAACAATATATACAGAAGGCTATATACTGTGAACATTAATGTACAGGTGGTTATGAACAGATAACAATATAGACAATACAATAGTGCAAGTGACTTGAGTGTGCATTAATTATAGACATTAGCTATTAAAGTTGCAGTGCAGTAGATGAGTTAATGCGGTTATTAAAGGTACAGTGCAGTACATGAGTTAATGCAGTTGTTGAAGTTATAGTGCAATACATGAGTAGATGCAGATAATACAGTTACAGTGTATTAGATGAGTTAGTGCAGTTATTGAAGTTCCAGTGCAGTAGATGCGTTAATGCAGTTATTGAAGTTACAGTGCAGTAGATGAGTTAATGCGGTTATTAAGGTTACAGTGCAGTAGATGAGTTAATGCAGTTATTGAAGTTATAGTGCAATAGATGAGTGGATGCAGTTAGTTATGCAATAGATGCAATGGATGAGTTACAGTGCAGTAGATGAGTTAATGCAGTTATGAAAGTAGTTTCATTTATAAGAAATGTTACGACAAAATGCACATCCCTGATAGCACATATACATGATGGAGATGTCTATTGATGTCTGCATTTACATCTGCAAACATTTTTTTTATTGTTTGCTCATCTGCAATACGTAAGATGTTGATAATTCAGAGTCTGATCTTTCAAGGAGTTTATCAGATGTTTTCCTTTTACACAGCAGATGTTTTCAGGTCTTCAGATCTTTCGCTTATCTGCTATCTGGGACCATATTCACAAAATAGGTAATTTTGTGCAAATGATATCGCAAATTGGGGGCAGGGTTGGGGGTTTGATTCCCGCTTCCGACTTGTGTGTGTGGAGTTTGCATGTTCTCCCCGTGCCTCGGGGGTTTCCTCCGGGTACTCCGGTTTCCTCCCCTGGTCCAAAGACATGCATGGTAGGTTGATTGGCATCTCTGGAAAAATTGTCTGTAGGGTGTGAGTGCGTGAGTGAATGAGTGAGTGTGTGTGCCCTGCGATGGGTTGGCACACCATCCAGGGTGTATCCTGCCTTGATGCCCGATGACTCCTGAGATAGGCTTAGGCTCCCCGTGACCCGAGGTAGTTCGGATAAGCGGTAGAGAATGGAATGGAATGGATATCGCAAATTAATTTCAAGTAATCCTCCATGCGCGACACGGCAATGCCATGCGTTAACGCTTGATAAACCATCAACAGTCTGGGAGAACACAGCATACGAGTCGACATCAAAGTACCGCGAGAGCAAACTCCTGTGTATGGTTTTTAATCTCTCTCGCGATACTTTGATGTCATCCCTCTGTCGGATCTTGCGGCGCCGCATGAAGTTGAACAAACCTGATGTAGAAGACATTGCAGACAGATTCTCATTTTTGCAGCATTTTTAGAACCAAAACAATAGAGATCAAAGGTCATAGTTTACATATTTCTGAGTTAAAACAAATCCTTGTGGAATTTTGAATCGCTCTCCAATATTTTGCTGTCATGTGACATAATCGGTGCGCTCAGAAGCGCATAAAGACGCATTTGCGCATGCGCATCGGCTGATCCGAGTCATGTGTCCATAGCAACCGTCTCTTTCATAGAGGCGTTTAACCGGACTACGATGTTTTAGTTGTCAAAAGGGATCATTTAAAGTCAGAATCAGACGAAAAGAACCGATGGCGGAGAAGCGCAGGTCCGGTCCCGTGATGTCCGATCCAAAAGCAGCCAAATGCGAGACGGACCACGAGTTTCTATCTCAGTCCGGCGTCAGCGCGCTGCTCAGAGGGGCTCTGCTGAAACTGGTCGAGTCCAGATCCGAGGACCCCATCGGCTTTCTGGCCGAACATTTCGGTCATTTGTCGTCGGAGGTGGATGACGGAGGTTCGGATAATCTGACCGTGAGCAGATCGCTGTGGCACCTGAGTCTGTCCCATCACTCGCAGAGGTCCTATTACTTCTTTACTATATTGACAAAACCTTTGTTTTCACGTTTTTCTTTATAATTGTAAACAATTTCGTATAATGAATTAGTACAAGATTGTGATAGTTGAACTTTGATAAAGGGGTAGTCCACAAATGAATGTTTTCATCGTTTAATCGTCCTCATGTCATGTGTAGCCTGTGTGAGTTTCTTCTGTTGAACACCAAAGAAGATATTTGGAAGAATGTTGATAATGGAACAGCATTGATCCCCATTGACTTCCATTGTATTAACACAAAACCACTGAGACATTTCTCTAAATACCTTTAGTGCTTAACTACCGAAACACTTGCCTACAGGTTCACTCCCACGACACAAAATACCATTAAAGAAACATAAAAGCATTTAAAATGTATTAACTGGACCGTTTCTCTCTTTAACATGACACAGATCTGCATTCAACAATAACGTCCGAGTGGCGTATGAGCTTCTGACTCAGAGTGCCCCCCGTCGCCGCAGCGCCGGAGGGGTCCGTGGGGTCGTGTATACAGAGGTGCTCCGGTGCCTGTGCAGTGAGGGTGGGCTCTCCGGTGCTAGCGCCGCACCCCTCCTGCAACGCATCCAGTGTCACGATTACGAGGCCGTGCCCTTCGAGCTGTTCCGGCAGGGTGTGCTCACGTGCTCCGTGTTCGCAGACTACATCCGTAAGTCTCAGTGCCTGTACGCGGCGGTGGCCAGAGCTCCGGACAGACCCGCAGAGAGAGCGCTGTGCCAGGCCGTGCTCGCCACCCTCCAGGAGGCGCTCGAGACGGCCAACGGGGCAGACGTGGCACGCTACCTGGAGGCCAGCGCTAAGATCTCGCCCGCTAAGCTGGCGCAGGCCATGGCAGAGGCACGGCCCCCTTCACAACAGGAGGAGGGTCCCACTATGGACGCTCAGGAGTTTGAAGATGCTGCAGCTGCACTCTTCATAGCTCGGGTGCGAAAGGTCACTTGAAGGCCTTCGGTCGCATGAAGAGAGCTTTTGAAGAATAGACTAAACGTTCTGGAATTTACAACATCACTTGAGTTACTGGTTTAGATTTTAATTCTGGTGAGAACATCAGACTGACATGAGAAGTGATGCTGTGCGCTGGGGCCGGGATGAAACTCACGCTTTAACCTCAGCTTCATCTACTGTTTGTGAACTTTGAGAGTCGTGAGGTCAAGAGGGAAATGAAAGATTTGTGAAAATCTTGTTTGGCACGGTTTCCTTTTCACCTTCATAACTTTTGCTTTAACTTGTCTGAATGAATTAAATCAAGGTTCAATATTATTAAAGCTTGAAGGGATGCTTCACCCAACATTCTGTCATCATTTACTCATCTTTGATCTGTTCCAAATCTGTATAAATGTCTTTGTTTTGATAAACACAGAGACAGATATTTGGAAGAATGCTTATAACCAAACAGATTTTGACTCCGATTGTAGGAAAAAATACAATGTTAAAATTATAATTGTATTGTTTTTGACCAACAATAATAAAATGTATGAAAATACACCAGATAACGTCTTTATTTTCTTTCTTATTTTCTTTTTTATCTCACAGCACCTTATATCTACAGAAGAACTGATGTGTGTGTCTGTGTTCAGTTTGGCTGTCTGTGGTGCAACCAGATAATGTCATGAAGAAAGATAATGGCGCCTCCTCAGGTTAAAATGAAGATTACCATTTAGTTTTTTTAAAGGGGTGGTGCCACAGTGTTTCATGCATGCTGACTTCTTTACACTGTTAAACGTGCTGGCTTCTCATGCTTAACATGGTCAACTTGTCATAAAACATGTTGGACGTATCACATAGTATTTCTGTGCTGGACCCATCCACCCCTTGGGTTTGTATAGGGTTTGGACACCACAGGAATACTGGTGCCATCAATGGGTGACATGGTCTGGAACAATGCTTAAGTAGGTGGTGCGTGTTAAAGAAACATCCACATGGATGGCAGGACCCAAAGTTTCCCAGCATTGCCCAAAGCATCACACTGACTCCTCCAGATTCTCCTCTTCCCACAGTGCATCCTGGTGCCAAATGTTTCACAGGTAAGTGAAGCACACGCACTTATCCACGTGATGTAAGAGAAAATGTGATTCATCAGACCAGGCCACCTTCCTCCATTCCAATTTGAGCTACAGTAGCTTGTCTGTTGCTTGGATCACTCGGGACGGGCAAGCCTTCACTCCCCATGTGCATCAATGAGCTCATGTGTACATGACCCTGTCGCCGGTTCACCACTGTTCCAGATCCAATCTTCTAGCCATCACAATATGATCCTTGTCAAACTCGCTCTAATCCAACACTTGCCCATTTCTCCTGCTTCTAACACATCAACTTTGAGGACCAAATGTTCTCTTTCTGCCTAATATATCTCACCCACTAATAGGTGCTGTGATGAAGAGATACTCAGTGTTATTCACTTCACCTGTCAGTGGTCATAATGTTATGATCGGTGTACAGTATATATCATATATGTCATATCCTGCTCCACGCTCATATCACAGCTGCATATGACAAATATTCACATGCTGAAAGTCCAGTTTGACCACAGATTTAATGAAATATAAGTGGCTTGAAACAAACAATTAACAAATCCTGCAGTTTCACAATATCAACACAAGGTGGCAACACTAACATTATCACATGAATCTCCAGTCCTCCTGCTGAAGAGATTCTGTCCTTCACATTTCAGCTCAAACCCCATCAAAGGCTGAGTGTGATATTGCATTCTCAATGAGTAGGTCTCAATGTCAGTAGGTATGTACTCACCGGGGCTAAATGGGTAAGTACTGTTTTCCCTGAATGGGTTGTCCACGATATGGATGATCTTCTTTTTCGTTTTATTGGCGGGGAGCAAATTACGTTTGTGGTGCATATGTGACACTCACTAAATAAGTGTTTTGTTTAGATTATTTTTAGTTTTCTTTATATTGTAATTTTATTTTATTCTGACTGAAAGAATTGAATACTATTGAGAGTTCACAAAGAAGCACAATGACATGCTGTTTTATAAAATGGACACAGGGGGGCAGCACCTATCAGCAGCGTTACACTGAGACCTTAGTAATAAGCAGAGCAAGAGGAGCTCATAATCCGAGTGATTGGATAGCAAGCTACTGTTGTATTTTTCAATATTTCCAGGTTAGTTACACACCTGTTATGTGATAACATATGTTTATAAACTAATATGAATCCCAGGTGATGTGTGGTCTGTAAGTTAAAAGTATGTCAAGTGTGGAGGACATGGCGGCCAAAGGCCCATCTATAGTTTTCTTTGACTTGTTTCTAGCGGCTCCTCGGCATTTGTGTGTAAAGTAGCTGTGTGTGTGTAGTACATTGTTCAAAGAGAAGTAAGTTAATGCTAATGTACAGAGTAAGACCAGTTACGGGTGCAGCCGTATTTAAACGCGCACACGTTCATAGTTTTCGTTCATAGGATTGGGTGCCAAGTTATGAGCCAGACATGTTTATTATGGACGTTGGTGTTTATGTAATGCAGTTTAACAGCAAATGAGATTTATTCTGTTATACAAAGTGAACACATGTAAAATATTTGGTGATTACAAAAATATTCTATTGATTATAGACAGAAAAATGTGAGTTAAAGGGAAAAAGGTTGTTTTTGGGTTCGAACAAATTGTCAATGCTTGGAAAACATGGGAGGAGACATTTATATAAAAACAGACTTTTGAAGAATATATGGCGTTATGTTATCCAAATGTGGATATAACCTGTGCTTCAATGTAAAGCAGAATAACAGAAATAATTCATGATTGCAGATATAGAGTTAAAATGATGTTAGAAATAAAGCATAATCCGAGTGATTGAAGAACGAGCTTCTGTTGTCATGCGTCGCTGAATTCTATGCAATATTTTCAATATTTCCAGATCACCCCTATCAGAAGATTATCTATATATCTGCCAGCGGAGACCTAACCGGGACACATATCCACCACCTACTGTACTGCAGTGTACTTGGGCCAGAGATTAACCAACGTAATAAATGCAACAACTGAAGTTATGAGAGACAGGTGCATTAATATCAGTAATGCTATGACTTAACCATCCATGAGTTTTCACAGCATTTGCAACATGTTTGTAATCCCGTCACAAAGGAGACATCGGGCAGCTAATCGACAATCTCGCTTTATGACAGCACTGCTGATTTTACTGTCAAGGATTAGAATTATTATTGCTTATAAATTAAGTGTACCCTAGAAATGCATTGCTAGCCCACACCTACATTTGTGCACAATATTATTGTTAAGTGCGGACCAACACTTATAATTTTTTTCTTGAAAATGATATATTGTATTAAAATAGGCTACTAAATGTAAATGTATTGTCATATGCCATCTATGCATTAATACAAACTACAGGAATGTGAATGCATACGTGTTCAGTGAAGCACTGACATAATGCATGAAGTAATGGAATATGTTTTATTTACAGGAAACTATAGAAAAAAACATGAATAAAAAATATGTAAATTCGATTTAGAAAATAATTGTATTTAATCATTATAAATACATATAAAAGTAAACATCACATATATCAAAGCATTATTTCAATTTATTGTTGTAACAAATGATCCTCTATCTACAGGCGTTGAAACCCACATCCTACAGTCATCTCACAGCTGACCACAGTCGCCACTTTCGTGATTTTAATGAGTGTTCTCATCTGTCCCTGTAACAGACAAACAAGATTCAAGTGACCTCTGTGATTTCTGCTCAATACTGCACAGATCATATATATATATATTTACATTAAGTTTAGTTACTTGAGTTAATATGTTTATTTAAATTACTTGTGCATCTATGTAGGCAAACACTGCTCTTTACCACATATTAACAGACGTAAGCTTCATTAATGTGATGTGTATTTCATGTTGTGATGTGCTCATGTGCAATACTTAAGGAGAAAATGACAGGTCACATGTTACACAGACATTAAAAAGTGTCTGTAACATGCGTTACATTCTCCGCCATGATGCTGAATGAACTTATCCTGTCCCGTGGGCTCATGTGATGGAGAAGTATCCCAAGTATCTGTCACTGGGTGCCTCAGAATGTGGACGTAACCAGTAAGTCATCCGGGAATTTCTCAGCTACTCTTTTATGAATACTGAGGATTCAGACATACTATATTGTTTTCTCTGACTATATAGTAGGTAAGAAGGCGTTTTCTGATGCAACATTAGTACACACACGTCCAAATCTCGAAAGAAATATTTCAACAGCCGGGAATTTCTCACCTACTGATCAGTATGAAGACCGATGTTTCTTATATACTATTCGTTCGCCTACTAGATTGTAACCGGTCTCACTGTCATTATATTTGGATACATGGTAATAGCTCCCGAATGATAGGTTCACTACTGAGGGCAAGAATGAGAGAACGCACACTCACAAACAGTAGACCGACCAGGAAAACACTTTCATCAAGAAGGTTTTGATTTCCATAGAAGACTTAAATGAATCTAAATGTGAACATGAAATGAAATGAACAATAAAAGTAAATGAAACAAATGAGATTGACTTTCCCTCCTCTTTCCCTTTAAGAAATGTAAGTTTTGAGCTCCTTTGTAGTTTACTTGATCTCATTATATTATATTTATTTATATCCGGTTTACATGTGTTACTTTGGTTTATAAATCGTCCCTTTTTGTAGATACATTTGTATTTTATTGATTTAAATTCCACCTTTTCCTTGATGTCGCTTTAAAATCTCTTATTATTTTGGAGCTTTGTTTCTTATTACCTCGGTTGAATCAGAACCTTTAATCCACAAAGAATATAATTTCCACTAAACAGATCACATCACGAAAAATAAAATTTATCTGAAAATGATACAAAAGCTTGTTAGTAATTCACCATAGATGAGCAGTTCTCAAACCATCAAACAAGTGTGGATGTATACATACGCGTGCAAAGAAAATAGTCCTGTAAATCCAAATGATGAATCGGATAAATGCTAAAGTCTCTTACTTTGCATTTGCTTCTCTCGGGAGAAGCAGTTTGTTTGCAGCTTAAGAATCAACTGAAACACGTAAGTTTAATTGTAATTGATTATAAGTGTCTTATTGGGTCTAACGCAGTTTCATTTCCATTGTGTGCGTCCGCTGAGTCACGTGTTAATAGTTGCGTTTGTTTCGCGTGTTATTGGGAGATATTGGAAGGCGTGTCCTGCTGAATTCAATTACGTGATTTAAACGGGTATATAAGAGCGATTAACAAGCGCGTGCAGCGGTCGCGTGAAGACCGAAGAGAGTAAAGACCATCGCCTCTACCTGTGCGACTAAAGACCGAAGAGAGTAAAGACCATCGACTCTACCTGTGCGACTAAAGACCGAAGAGAGTAAAGACCATCGACTCTACCTGTGCGACTAAAGACCGAAGAGAGTAAAGACCATCGACTCTACCTGTGCGACTAAAGACCGAAGAGAGTAAAGACCATCGCCTCTACCTGTGCGACTAAAGACCGAAGAGAGTAAAGACCATCGCCTCTACCTGTGCGACTAAAGACCGAAGAGAGTAAAGACCATCGACTCTACCTGTGCGACTAAAGACCGAAGAGAGTAAAGACCATCGACTCTACCTGTGCGACTCCACCGAGCAAGGACACCGACAAGGCACTTGAGTATTACTGCTTTGCACTTATACTATTGCACCTTATTTATACGCTTTTCTTTATTTGTCTTGTACATTCCTTCAGTTTTCACTATGTGTTTTCAAATCCACACTGTCATTACAGCTCGTAAATCACCGGTAACACGCAGAAGGCCACGCATGGCTAATAACAACAATCTGCGCACTCTTTCAGCATCCAAAACTACCTTTATTAGGGCTGCACGATTTGAAGAAACAATCTAATTGTGATTTTCTGACCAAAATTGCGATTTGCGATTTAAAATGCGATTTGACTACTATTTTTAAAAAAGAGCTAGGTTTGTTGTGTTGGTTTTAACAGCATGCATCAAAGAAAGACCAAGCAGAATCACAAACTATTGTAACATTATCCCGCTGTTCATTTAAAACCACTTACACTGTGAACATTTTTTTTAATAAAGTTGTCATGCAAAAGTAATGACAAATTAAGAGATTAACATCAGTATCTTAAATAGTTCGATTAACAAGTATAAACAAAACCTTAAACTTTTAAGATCCCAAACACACTGTAAACAATTACAGTTATATATGGCGTCTGTTATTTTGCTGAACCTTTGTGAAAATGTGTCGTAGGGTGTGCTTATTTCAAACGCGTGACCAATTGAATTTTGCTTAGATGTCAGTTGTGGTGATTGTTGCGATGAAGTGGGTTTATCTGTGGACTTGTTGGCCTCGCATTCATCATAGAATAGTCTTTGATACCTCTGCAGGTGTTGATGGAGATTGGTTGAGTTGCCTCGCGAGGTCGACACAGACTTTCAAAATAATTCCATACATAAGCTGCTTTTTCTTTTAGGTACCAAATCGTCTGGTGCTGCAGGACTTTGCGCTTCAGCAGACATGACGTTACTTTGTTGCGAATTTGAACTGCTGCTCCCGGTCGCGCTCATCTTTAACAAATGACGTTCTTTGCTAATTCAAAAGCATGTACAGGCATGGGCGTAGGTTTGGTCTCAGCTTTGGTGGGGACTTCTGAATTACTACCGAATCAAATACACACGTATCAGTACGCATTCAACGCATCATGTTTATATTTCAGAGCAATTTAAATATGAAGAGGACATGGTTTTTAAAAATTTTGACATGCATGCATGCCTTTAATCACGCTTTAATAATTCATAGTTCATAAAGACACCTGAAGCCCTGAAGGTCCAGCTACTTCTTCCTCAACATGGTCTATGACATCTTCACAAGATGTCTGATTCCTATATGTAATTAAATGAAATAATGAATAAAATACACACGTATCATAGTATGCATTCAACAAATCATGTTTATACCAGATAGTGTAATTTGGATATTATCAATCAAATAATGATTCATTATATTTACATTGAGGTTTAAGGTTATATTTGAATAACCAGCAGTGTTAACGTTTGCCTTTTTAACATTGCCAAAAGGTTTTTCCAGCACATGTGTCTAGCAATGACAGTCCTTCATTAAACTGTGGCTGATTTCCCTTTTATTTCTCTGCATGTAGGGTAGGCTACACTCACAAATACATAAACAGAATGTAGAAGCCAAAAATGTCTCAGATCCACTGTTTATGTTGACTGCTAGATTCTAAGTTAAGGTAGTTTAATTAACATTCAGTGACTTGCTAACGTAGCCTTCTATCATCCTGGGTAACACATACTGTTGTAGAGGTTAAAGGAATGTTAGGTTCTGATGTCACTAATTGAGTAAACCCTCCTGCCGGTCAGAGCAAATAAACGAAGAGACAGGCTGTAGTTTTATGCAGTGTATTGAAGACAAATGGTATCATCACAGGCAGAGGTATCTGTTTAGTCTAGAAATAAAATACAAGAAAAAAATGAATAAACTACTTGGGTCTTAAGGCAGTGTCTACATTTACATCAGTTCAGTTACATTCAATTATACTGTTAAGTGCGCAGTTCGATTAACAGAAGTGATCAACCACGTATCCCAGTAATTATATCGCACAGTAGAAATTCACTGACAATATAGTTTCACATTTATCTTGTGATATGCATGTGTACATAATGAACAGAATACTATCGAATACAACAATCACACTATTAATCTGTAACATCAAGATAATTTACGCTGAACCTCTTAATAGGTAAATGAATTAACAACGAGTTAAACCGATCAGCACATGTCTGGGCATGTCCATGCGAAACCGAGAGTAAATAATATAACGCGCATTACAAACACATAATATAAATTCACTTACTTCTTCTTCAATGACTAATTGACCTTAAATATACCCTTGCAAACGATTGATTAATCATCAATAAGCAGGAAATAGGAACTATAAACTTCTGACTCAGCCGACTGCCAGAGTAAAACAGCTCCGCTACAGCAACGCTAAAAAACAGGAGATCGGAACTATTGCTACAGCAGCGATTTCAATCTAAAAGTCCGTCTCTGAGGAGGCTTTAGAACACATACTATCACCACTTAATACTATTTTCCACAGTAGAATCTGCATTTGAAAGCCTGGTCAGTCACTACTACTGCTAGTTTGTTTGTGACTAGTTATTTTTCCTACTTGCACTGCTTTATGAAAAAGCTTCGTATGTCCCCTTTCTTCTTCTTGGGTGGCATAGCTGATCTACAAAGTACAAAAATGGGGCAAAAAAACGGAATATAAAAATGTTTTACTCTGGCCCTGGTAACTTACCGTCGGCATCGTCAACTCGCACGCACGCACACACACACACACACCAACCGCTCGCTCGCTGCCAGTGCCAGCACAAAAGTAGTCCCGGCCCGCGGGTGTAGCCTATCAGATACCCCGCCGCCAATCAAATTACGGCGTTTCTTGTACTGTCTTCGTCCTGGCCGTTGGAATCGATTCAAATAGCAGCGCAAAGATCCAAATAGCAGTTCAAAGGAGCTTGCTTAATATTGGTGGGGACAAATTTGTCATCTCAAAATATTGATTGGGACAAGTACCTAGCGTCCCCCCCTAAACCTACGCCCATGTGTACAGTAGAGATGCGCAGATAAGCTAAAATGTCACCCTCATCCGCTGCTTCAAATAAATGATCTACCCGCCACCCACCGACACGTATAATTTTCTCTGATATAAATATCCGCACCCGACCCGGACCCGATCGTCACTTTAATTACTCAGTAAATGTTTAGCACTGTCTTTGTCTGTAAATGATTAAATCTAATCTTTCGATTTAGCACACACATGATGTACCATATAAGAGGTACCAGTCTTATGGCTTTCATATACATACAGTGCCTCACAGTCGTTGCATATTACATACCCAGCACTTGATTCATCCCACTTCGCTAAAACGCTCCCACACTGTACTTTTCTTTCCTACCTTTTTTTGTTTTTAATTCTCCCTTTTTACATTTCTCTCGGATCTGTTTTGCCTCCATTTCTGCTTAAAGAAATAGACCCTCCTCTACCGCCACCAGGCGCACATTTCTTTTAAATTACTTCAAATTAGCGCCTGATTAAAAATGCATTTAAAACATATTCGTATTTTTTGAGAAATTGTGTTAATATTGTATATGATATCATCCACCCGCGACCCACCTGCAATTAATCTGAATGTATTTTTTATAATCCCGACCCGCGGATCATCCGCAGCGCCCGCGGATTTAACTGCCATCCGCGCATCACTAAAGTGTTGAAATGCCCCCTATTGGTTAAACGTAAAATTGCAGATGCAAACTGTCAAATACTACGTAGGTGCATTTTATCATATTTAAAGCCCTTTTAATCGAAAAATTCGCAGCTTTTGCGATTTGAGCATCGCACCCGTTCAAATTGCGATTTCGGTTGAAAAACGATTAATCATGCAGGCCTACTTTATAACCTTTCCTATTGGTTTATGGAACTGCCAATCTGCTTTAAACAAGGCAAATTTCATCACAGCTATTGCCAAACATTCTGGTCTTTCTCTTTTAGCACTTACCGAAACCTGGATCGAACCAGAGGACATTGCCACACCGGCTGCCCTCTCCAATAACTACACTTTCTCCCACAGCCCACGCAAATCAGGGAGGGGTGGAGGAACCGGACTACTTATTCCTAACGACTGGAAATTCAAACAGCTGGCACCCTCTTGCAACAACACCGCCTTTGAGTCTCATGCTGTTACTGTCATCCACCCTGTTAAAACGCATGTTGTAGTTATCTATCGTCCCCCAGGTCACCTTGGACTTTTCTTGACGGAGTTGGATGCGCTTCTGTCATCTTTCCCCGAGGATGGTACTCCTCTGGTGGTACTTGGAGACTTCAACATCCACCTGGAAAAACCACAGGCCGCTGACTTCAACAACCTGACTGCGTCGTTTGACCTCAAGCGAGTCCCCTCTTCCGGAACCCATAAATCTGGTAATCAACTTGATCTTATCTACACACGCTATTGCTTCGCCCATCACTCCCAGGTCACCCCGCTGCACACGTCAGATCATTTCCTCATCACTCTTGATCTCGACTTCTCCAGACACTACACATGCTTCCCCACTGGTCACATTCAGACACAACCTACGATCACTCTCTTCCTCCCGCTTATCCTCTGCAGTCTCTGCTACTCTCCCACCCCCAAGCAGTTCTCTCTCTTTGATGCTAACACCGCCACCCACACCCTTTGCTCCACACTAACCTCCTGCTTGGACAGCTTATGCAGCTGAACCTTTCAAAAACAGAACTGCTTGTCATCCCTGCCGATGCAAAGACTCATCACAACCTCTCCATTCAACTGGGCTCATCAACCATCACATCTTCCAGAAAGGCAAGAAACCTGGGAGTGGTGATCGATGATCAGCTCAACTTCACAGATCAAGTTGCTAGCACCGCCCGGTCCTGTAGATTCATCCTCTACAATATTACAAAATTAGACCCTTCCTATCAGAGCATGCTACGCAAGTCCTAGTACAGGCTCTGGTCCTGTCCAGACTGGACTACTGCAATGCGCTACTGGGTGGACTTCCAGCTTGCACAACCAAACCTCTACAGATGATTCAGAATGCTGCGGCAAGAGTTATCTCTAGTGAACCCAAGAGAGCACACATCACTCCTCTATTCATGAAGCTACATTGGCTCCCTATAGTCGCTCGCATCAAATTCAAGACTCTGCTCCTGGCCTACAAGACCACCACTGGTTTGGCACCACCTTATCTTCACTCACTAATGCAGACATATGTACTAGCCAGATCCCTACGCTCTGCAAACAAACAGCGTTTTGTGGTGCCATCCCATGAAGGTAAAAAATCTCTCTCGCGCACCTTCTCGGGATCTGTTCCACCTATGTGGAAGGATCTGCCCGCTGCTACCAGATCTGCAGATTCTTTAGCCATCTTTAAGAAACGTCTGAAAACACATCTCTTCTGTCAACATCTGACTGGTCTGTTGTGACTCTATTTTCTTCTCTACTCTTTAAAAAAAAAAAAACTGCAAAATGACTAAATGTAAAATGTCTTTCTGTAGTAAGTGCAAATGTCTGTGGTATAATCGTTCAAGAGTACTACAATCAGTTCTGTGCAATGTTGAGGTAATTGAGAAATACCAATGAGCAGATAAAGCAGTTGTCACTCGAGGAGTTAGAAATTCCCTTCTTTCCGTCTCTTTAAGGGTCTCAAACTGGGCGGCTCGCCATCTCAGGATCACAGTCTATCACAGACTTCACAAAAACCTGACCTGTTCATACAACAGCGCCATAAACATCATAGACAATTTATATGACTTTTAAGCTCAGCATATCTTATAAACTTGAACTCAACTGGGTGGAAAATAAAATTTTTGCACATGTAGCACTCCATACATGACCAATTATTTACATAAGTGTCAATACTCTGCTGATAATCATCTTTTTTGAGCTCTTAATAAACACAAAATACACTTACAACTTACCAACAAGACAAACTCCTATAAAACACTTCTGAACATGAATGTAACTCATTAACGCTTCATTTCAGAGAACTGAACATTATATTATTTTGAAAATCACCAAATCTGGAGGATTCCAACACAATTAATCAACCGCATCAGATCTACAGGCCCCACAATCTGCTATCATCCACTTCAATATCATCAATCATCACACTAAGACACGAATAAGTTTTATACAAGAGTTATAACACCATACAACATGTTATTTGTGCAAAGTAAACAAGGATGATTGTTATAATTGCCTTTAAATTCACTTTGATCACAACCGCTAACTGCTAAGTGCGGCTCTCTGTGTGACTATTCCGTCTCATCTCTATGACGGCATACGTACCGTGTTTGTATATTTTCTTTTTTTTTTATTCTCAGCACAGCAGGACCACTTTAGTTACACATTATATTAATTCTTTTAATATTTTATGTAAAAGTATAATTGTTGCAAAAAAACATTCAATTCTAACCTGTGTTACAATATAGTATGACAGTATGCGATTTAGGATTCAGCCATTCTCTCTCGAGCCGGACCACCGGAACAGATGAGATGAGTCACTGACGGTCAGCGGCCTTTAAACAAGCTTTGACTAAAAGTGAGCAGTTTTATCAATATTACCTGACGGCTTCAGGAAGAACTCCTCGCTGGCGCGTCGCTAACACTGAAGATGATGCGTTTGATGTGTTTGTCGGAGGCGGGACCGAAAGAAATATTGTGTATTTTCATAAGAAATGCACCAATTGTATGAACGAACAGTTGAAGGAAAATAACCACAAAAGAAGTTTGGAGACGTAAAGCAGGAGAACAAGTGGTTATACGCTAATATAGATCTTTAGAAGTCGTTATTGGCAAACAGCGCTGTGGAAAAGGTAAGTATACGGCGTATGAGTGCGTATGGCCCCAACTACACCACCGGTGTGATCTAAAATCCCTCTTGTTTGTCTCCATGTCTTATTCCCAGGGACACCCCAAGGCCAACAGACCCAGCTCCAGCCCACCCTGATGCTCATCCTTGCACCGCCTGGAAGGGCTGCACGATATATGAAAAAACAGACATCTCAATATATATCGCAAAAAACAAAAACATTGCTATGTGTAGAAATGCAGGAGGACCCTTGGACACTTCATTATCACACTATAGGGAAATAACTAGGTGATAAAATAAGTCATTTAAAACAACAACTGTTGTTTATGGTAAATATAAATGTTCAAACATACCGCTTTGACTTAAGCTTTGACTCAAGCTACTGTATGCATCAATTTGCTCACTCCAGATTAGAGGTTTTTGGCCAAGAATACAAGTCTATTCAGCATTGCAGGCTTGAGACTCGAGCGTTTGCATGTTATTATGTTGACACTTGCACTAAAAAGCCTCTCTGATGGGGAACTTGTAGCGGGGATTGAAAGATATTTGCGAGCAAGCTTGGTGAGATGTGAAAGCTAACTCTGTGTGTTTTCCACCATGCAAGTGGATCTTGCTCTTTGTCTATAGACGTTTTTAGCAGATCGTGGGTTAATTCTGCTTTCACAGCATCCTTAAGAGTCACAGAGAAATTATCCTTTGCTGCAGACCGGCTCAGTTTAAAGAAACTTTCCTGGGACATCTTGGCTTTTTTTGTATGGGATGTCTCAGCAACTTCGGGCAACTCTGGCCTTCACTCTCGACTTGTTGCCTTCAATGATGAAGTCCATCCTGAACCGGGGGTCCAAACATGAAGTCACATCTATCAGCTCCTGAGTAGCATCATCTTTATATTTCACGACGAATATTGACGACGACTTTTCTCCTGCACTACATCAGTGCTTGGCCCGGTATCTTCCTCATTACCTAAGTGATGCTTTGCGTTTAGGTGGTACTTGAGACTGGAAGAACTCCTACAGTAAACCAATTCCACATTGCACAAGGTGCAACAACCTTAGTCTTGTCGAGGTTTCCATTGGGAAGCTTCTTAAAAATAAATTTTCCCTGAAGCAAACCCGGCGGCTTCATAGCTGCATCCGTGTTAGCACGTCACGTTTGATGTGGTAATTTCACAGTAAAGTTATGTTGTGTTCAGACCAAATGTGAGTGATTTACATGTTAAGTCAAGGCAAAGACACGATAGACCTACTTGCGGCGCGAATGATGTGAATCGCCCAAATTGAAAAATCTGAACTTTGGCAAAAATTTGGCATACATGTTCGAAGACTCGTTCCCGTCCCCTACAGTGCAATTAAGCTAGGTATAAATCCGCGCTAACATATCACGGTGAAAGTCATCACAGCTTGCGTGGTATAGACCCAGCTCCCAACCCAACTTTGAGAATAGATTAACGGCGACATTTTTTTTATCGCCCAATAAGAGTCTCACGTTAACGCAGCATGTTAACGCAGATAACGGCCCTCCACTAATTAACATTCATAAAGCTAAACTCCAAGTGTCCATCTGCACTTATATACAGTAAGTTGATCACTGGCTTTGATGCCTGTGACTGACACTTCCTTCGCTATCATATGCTAACGTCATCCTCCTATAGGGTACATTTATGTCAATTTAGACTGTTGATAAATATTACTCACATCGGCGGATTTGTCTCGTTCAGTCGGTCTCGATCCCTCTTGAGGAACAACTTTGAAGCTAATCCTGCTTGTACTGTCCCAGGTTGTAAAAGCACTCGGGCTTGAAGTAATTTGCGCAAACAAGCAGGTTTTTACTTATGGTTTCTGATAGATTTCTACTAAAAATAAAATAAATCCACTCCTCCCTCTTTCACGCTTGGACTCTGTGCAGCGACTACATTGCATGTTGTCCACGAACTTTAGCCATGGCGTCAAGTACAGTGTAGAATAATGGACGGTAACATATAATAAAATCCGTAACTGGAGCGAAATCTGAACCGCTCGATTTCTCACACGCTTGCAGAGAAAAGCACTCCAAACAAACTTACTGGGTTCTAATTTTTCATTTTTCCGGGTTGTTAGATGCACTGGGGACCACATTATAGCACTTACACACAGAAAAAGTGGGTTTTCATATGATGTCTCCTTAAAAGACAATAGAAGCTGTTTTTAAAGTACTTATAAAGATGTATTGAAGTCCAACTAATTAATGTGTGCAGTTCCACATAATACCACACAGTCTCACATATTATCATCACTTTTATATCTCAGAAGCTTAAATGTACATTCCCTGTACGTACCCAAATTTGGATAAAAGCGTCTTCTTAAAAACATATATTGCACCTTTAAATGGTGTTTGGCTTAGACTCCTCCTCCTCAAACTGAAAGTAAAGGTACAACTGGAAAGTCAGGATTCATTTAGTCATGAGAACAGAACATGTGATCCTTCACCGAGTCTCTAAAGTGTCTAAAAGAAAACTATTTCTGTAGAAAAATAAGATTGCAGACAGTGATGAGGAAGTGAAGATCAGCGGCTCAACACAGGTGAGAACTGAACTGATACAAAACAATAAGAGAACATTTTACTAACAAACTAAAACTCACAACACAACTGGAGTGAGACGTCAGTTAACAGGCTTGTGGACTCGAGTCACCTGACTTGGACTTGACTCGGCAAGTCTTTATATATTTTAAAACCAAACATCGAACTTGTGATCACGGTCAACAGTTCTCTGGACTGAATCACACAGGTAAGAGCTGCGCTGTGTTTGGCACTGTGCCAGAGAAAGACACGCCCATTGTGAGATCTTTCCAGTCAGCTGCTGGTGAAATCATGTCAATCATTTTCATCTACGTCACTGGTATTGCTAGACGGCGTAGTGGCAAAATGTCCGAAAGAAAGTACAATAGTGAAGCACAAAAATGGCAAATAGGAAGTTTAAAAGAAAAAATGACTTAGATCGACTCGTTTAACTATTAACTCGTTTGATAGCCTGCATATATGTCTCCCGTGTACAAAATAACTAAGATCATTTATTTTTCTTTCTTTCTTTCTTTACTTTATTTATAAAGCACTTTCACGAAACTACCAGTTGAATCAAAGTGCTGTACAATACAGTTCAAACAATAACATAAAGAAAAAAGAAAACAACGAAACATTAAAACACAATAATTAACAGATATGAGTAGATAAAAGCTATTGACAAAAGATGTTTTTGAGAAGGTATTTAAATAGGCAGAGAAGGCTCATCTCTAATGTAAACAGGTCATTTAATCCATAGACCAGGACTAACAGCAGCACAGGCTCGATCACCTCTGCACTGGTAACTGGTTCTACAGTTGATTTATTGTTCTCTCAAACAAGCTCACGGTTGATATCATGATTATAATTCATGATCGCGTGTTCATTCACTGCAATCCGAAGCATTCAGCATTACATTTTTACTTGACAATCATAAGACATTTCTTAAATACAAGTTCTATATTTTTGCCTGTTACTAACAGAAATAAAAGCTAACATAAAGTATGATTGTAGAATGTAGTGTTTAATTTAGAAACTTTGTATACCACACACATAAACAGGTGGAGACCAAACGACATTTAAATATATGTTTGTATTGTTATAGATTGATTTACAATGTTTGTTTTTATTTTGGAGGGCAGCGAGAACAAACTGGTGCAAGAGTTAGACAGAGTTAGAGAAAGGTAAAGTCCGACATTTCCGTTTGTGTTTTTTCCTATTTGGCACTCGTTTGGGTGTCTCTGAATTGCTACATGCGTATGCGTGGATGCGTAAAATGCTGAAAATCGAACCCAGTTTGATCTTTTCATGACGGATGAAAATCTCGGAGGCGTGTAAATGTGATTGAGACAATGTGAGGTCGTATTTATTTTTAAAATGCGTAAATTTCTGACGCAAATTGTATAATTAAATGTTCACTCAATGTATAATGGCCTTAAGAGATAATGAAGAAAAGAACCATTTCTTATAACTGAAACACATGCCCAGTCATTAATACGCCAGAAAATATTTTCTTACTTTCTATAGTCTTATTAAATTATGTTCAAATATGTTTCATAGTCAATGCATTATTTAACATGATAATTAATCCCCCCCCAAAATCCTGACATTATTTATTCACCTTCATGTTGTTCAATAACATTCTGATTTATGTTGTAAACTTACATTTTATTGAAAAGTTTGTAATCAATTTATAACAATAAATTATTTAATTTAAATAATGTATCATTTTATGAAAATTGCATTCTGTTTGTGATAAAAAAAATATTCTTACTGGATATACTATTTAAGACTGAACAACAATTGTATAACATTTAATTAATACATAAAATCCAAATATGTTCCACAGTGTATTATAATATAAACTGAGTATACAGTAATATTACAGTTATAGAGGTCAGACTCAAAATAAGAATGGTTAGAATAGCTGGTGTGTCCCGTACAGTTATTATCTATAAGCTATATCTTCAGTCAGGTGTGTGAAGTACATTTCTACCACAGTGCCCTTTGAGAAAATAGTCTGAACTTCATCTCATATAAAACATTGTGAAGCCTTTCTGACATAAATTAATATAAATCTACTAAACTATTTAATACAGTGAAACTGATTTGAGGAAAGAGAACTAATGACTTGTTAAAGACTTGAAGTTTGAACTCGACTTGGACTTGATTGTCTTGACTTGTACTATTCTATATAATCATAATGAATGAATACACCTTGACTATGGAATATATATTCTTGTAGTAAATATTCTATAAATATAATATAAACTTTCAATGTTTTAAGAGCACATTATGAGCACATTAAAGACCCAGTGTTGTCTAAGAAGCCTACAAAAAACGTCAGTGTGACCCAGACATAAGACTGAGCAATACCATTGGGAAAAACATACTCTCATTCACCACGAGACAGCAAAGATTTGATGAGAAATGATTCTTATTTACCATGAGAAAGTAATGTTGTTATGAGAACATACTCTTGTATGCCAAGGAAAAAATAATGATATAATGGTTTATTATTTGAGAATGTCTTAAAAATATATTAATATTAAACAGGCCAACTTGCCACTATTTAAGTTGAACCAATGTGCTTAGAAACTAATGATGGCAAAAAAAAGGGGACTGGCTTAATAAAAAAAGAGATAACGCTTGGACACCTGATTGTGTTATAGGATCTACACCCCTCAATAGTAAGAATGTAATTGTTAATGTAAAATTATTTATTGTTAGAGGATCTCATAGCCATCTCACTACTTTGTTGGCTCGAGCAAAAAGGGTTTAACTCCTTGACACAAAGACTTGAGACTTACTTGTGACCTGAAAAGTAATGACTTTGACCTCTGTTTTACACAACTGAATGTGAAATAATGTCAGAAGTTTCCTCTGTGTGTTATAAGAACATTAAACTGTCGACTGAACGTTCAGATACAGACACTAAAACAGCACAAATACTGAGACTTCTGCTGCTTACATCTGAATATTCAATATGTGTTCAGTTCATCTGCAGGTATAAAGTCAACATTTGAGTCGCTGTCATGACCTCCAAAAAGAGTCTCTCTGGAGAAAGAAGCACAAACACAATGAACAGGTGAGAGAATCTGAGTTTATTTTTACAGAAAACTTTATGACAATAATATTCTCAATAACACTGAGAACATGAAGAGACTTTTTGTCAGAGTTGTGAGAGTTTGTAGTTGTTGTATCAGTGTGTATTTGCTGTTGTGTTGTAGTTTGACTCATGGAAAATCTCCTGAACCCAGCTGTGTGTCCATGAAGAGTGATGGATCAATGGGTCATCCAATAGAATTTAATTCAGGAGACTTTGATGATGCAGATGTGAGGTGAGGACAGTCTGATGCTTTAGACGAGTAAATCACTTCATCAGTCTGTATTCTCTAAACTTGACGAGTCTGTGCTGCTGATCTTCACCTGAACACTTTACACAACTGACAAATACACACATTTATCAAAGTGTTCACTGTGTGTATTACATGTTTACATTTCCTCATAAACACAAACATATTTAATGTGTTTTTATATTACAGTAACAGATCTAAGTCCATCAAAGGGAAGAACCTGGTTTCAATTTTCCAGGTGTGTGTGTTTGTGTTTGTGTGTCTGTGTGATGTTATCATGAATATCATTAACACTGAATCTGTAAAGAAGGGCTACTCTAATAATAATCAATAACTGAATCAATGTGAAAATAGTTTTTAAATAATTAGTTAATGTTAAAAAATGTTTAAATTTGATCAAACCCCCATTATTGTGATCTGTGTTTGCTTCAGTTGTCTTCTGGTGTTTGAATGTTTTCTTTGTCTGTCTCTGTGGGTTTAAATACATTTGTTTTTAGCAAAGGAGATTAAATCTTTGTGTCTTTAAACAATAACTTCAGGAGCTTGAGCAGAAAATCATCTCTGTGATGAAGGAGGAGCTGAAGATCTTCAAGAGTCTACTGAGTTCAGATTACCCATCATGCTCTGAGAGAGAAGAAGATGATGATAAAGATCTGTGCAGAGTCAAAGAGATGTTTCTGAAGATCACACTGAACGTCCTGAGGAAGATGAACCAGACAGAGCTCGCAAACACATTACAGACCAGTAAGAGAGTCATGAATTATTCCTGTGGATTATTGACTTTTATTTGACATATTTCATGCATTGACATTCATTTATTTTCCTTTACACAACAGAACTTGCACCGCTGTACATGAAGAAACACAAATCCAAACTAAAAGAGAAATCCCAGAGAATGAATGAAGGAATCTCGAGTCAAGGAAGCTCAACACTTGTGAATGAGATCTATACAGATCTGTACATCACAGAGGGAGGGAGTGAAGACATCAATAATGAACATGAGGTGAGACAGATTGAGACAGCATCCAGAAGATCAGAGACACAAGAAACACAAATCAAATGTAATGACATCTTTAAAGTCCAAAACAAACCCATCAGAAGTGTGCTGACTAAAGGAGTCGCTGGAATTGGAAAAACAGTCTCTGTGCAGAAGTTCATTCTGGACTGGACTGAAGGAAAAGAAAATCAAGATCTTCACTTCATATTTCCACTTCCTTTCAGAGAACTGAATCTGATCAAACAGAAAAATATCAGTCTGATGGATCTTCTTCATCAGTTCTTCACAGATACAAAAGAACTGAGATCAACAGACTTTGATGATTATAAAGTTGTGTTTATCTTTGATGGTCTGGATGAGTGTCGTCTTCCTCTAGATTTCTCAAAGAATCAGAGTTTATCTGATGTAACAGAACCAGCGTCAGTGGATGTGCTGCTGACAAACCTCATCAAGGGGAATCTGCTTCCTTCTGCTCTGATCTGGATCACCTCTCGACCAGCAGCAGCCAATCAGATTCCTCCTGAGTGTGTTGATCTGATCACAGATGTACGAGGATTCAATGACCCTCAGAAGGACGAGTATTTCAGGAAGAGAATCAATGATGAGAGTCTGGCCAACAGAATCATCACACACATGAAATCATCCAGAAGTCTGTACATTATGTGTCACATCCCAGTCTTCTGCTGGATTTCAGCCACTGTTCTCCAGAGAATGTTGAGTGAAGCAGAGAGTCAAGCACAGATCCCCAAGACTCTCACTCAAATGTTCACACACTTCCTGATGTTTCAGACCAAACTGAAGAGTCAGAAGTATGATGGGAAATGTGAGGTAGATCTTCATCAGGCTAGAAAGAGTCTTGAGTCACTGGGAAAACTGGCTTTTCAACAACTGGAGAAAGGGAACCTGATCTTCTATGAGGAGGATCTGAGAGAGTGTGACATTGATGTCAGAGAAGCGTCAGTGTACTCAGGAGTTTGTACTCAGATCTTCAGAGAGGAGTTTGGACTGAACCTGGGGAAGGTGTTCAGCTTTGTGCATCTGAGTGTTCAGGAGTTTCTCGCTGCTTTGTTCAAGTTTCTGTTTTTAATACAAGACAAAGACAACAAGTCAAGCGTGAGTGATTTACTGAAGAGTGAAGTGGACAAGGCCTTACAGAGTGAGAACGGACATCTGGATCTTTACCTCAGATTTCTTCTGGGTCTTTCACTGGAGTGCAGTCAGACAATCTTACGAGATCTGATGACACAGACAGGAAGAAGCTCTGACAGTAAACAGGAAATAGTCGAGTACATTAAGATGAAGATCAGAGAGAATCTCTCTCCAGAGAAATCCATCAATCTGTTTCACTGTCTGAATGAACTCAATGATCATTCTCTAGTGCAGGAAGTGCAATCATATGTGAACAGAGGAGATGAGTCTAGTCTCTCTGGAGTCAGTCTCTCTTCTGCTCAGTGGTCGGCTCTGGTGTTTGTGTTACTGAACTCAGAAGAGGAGCTGGATGAGTTTAATCTGAGAAGTTATGATCGATCAGATGAATGTCTTCTGAGACTGCTGCCAGTGATCAAAGCATCCAGAAAAGCTGAGTGAGTCATTTACATGTTTTTATAACTAAACAATAAGTTCAGGAATGTGTAGTTTGTAAATAAGAGATAAGCACTAAAGTTTTAATGCATAACGTGGAGGCCAAGAACCAGACGACATGGAGTGGAGTTCATTAAATCCTTTAACGCTCAGCTAGCCGTGGATAATCCCGCTCTTACTATGGTGTTTTGCCAAGTTAAAGCTTTAATTTATATTTACGGTGCAATTTTTGATCAGACAGGTGAAAATGTAAAAGTTAATTTCAAACATTGATCAAACTGACTGGAACTACGTTAGTTTTAATGCACATCTTCCAGCCAATCAGAATCCAGTATTCAAAGAGACTCTGTGGTTTTATACAGAGCCATTTAGAGATAGAGAGTTCTGCCAACAGAAGTCCAACAGGGACCAGGAAAATCGGGGAAGACAAAACAATGTTGACATTACAATAACTGACCCTGAACTGAGAAACATAAAGGACCTAATATTAGAGTGCTCAATAACTATTAAATATTGCTCAATAGATGATGGTGTGTTCTGCTTCATCTGTCAATCACCTGTGGCAGAACTTGACAAACATGCACAGATATGTTTAGTTCTGTTAGATGTCTCAAAGGTTTGAAGGGTGATTCAAGTACTAATGTGTCCACATTCACATACTATCTGTCCTAAATACTATTGAGAAGAAGAACTCGTATGTGTCAGATCATAGTCTGCTGACATGAGAAGTCTCAAAGTACATGAGCGGTCTACTGTTTCTGGTGAACATTTGAAGGTTGAATCCAATACAGCAGCAGAGATGAATTATGACTTTGATGTGCTCTGGACATGAATGTTTTAAAGGTTTTCAGAGGTGATTTCCTCAGAGAAAACTCTTCTACAACATAATCCAAATCCAGCTGCCTCACAAGATTGCATTCAATGGTCTTTAAAGATAGTGATGTGAGATGTCTTTGACACATTTCTGTGGTTTTAAACTCATTTTGTTATTTTGTCTGCATGTGACTTCTGCTTATATTACACAGTGTTACTCGCCTCTAGATGTCCTGCTGCACATTTCCATTGTTAGTGGAGCCAAATGTGACATCACGGATGAAATCTGAAACGGCTCAGATTTAAACACTGACTCTGATTTATGGAGACAAAATTAAATAAAAAGTAGCGAGTGAATAAACAACTGTATTTAAACACCATATAAAAGTGGTTCTCTTGATGATCCTCTATTCACAGCAGCTGCTTAACATTGTACATCTGTTAGAAGTGAATGAACACACTGTTCTCTTGTTATTTCTCTCTCAGTCTGAGTCTCTGTAATCTGACAGAGAAAAGTTGTTCAGCATTGGCGTCAGTTCTCAGATCAAACTCCTCAAGTCTGACAGAACTGAACCTGAGTCACAATAATCTACAGGATTCAGGAGTGAAGCTGCTCTCTGATGGACTGAAGAACACAAACTGTAAACTACAGATATTACAGTAAGTACATTATTAATCCAATAAGTGTGAGCGTCTACATTTGCATCATTTAAATTGTGTGTTTTCTTACATTTAGCAGTAAACCTCACAAAACAACAGAAACTACATTTAAATTAAACACAAATACTGAAGGTTTTTTATACTGAAGTTTAAGTTTTGCAGCTTGTAAGACTCCAGTGTAGTGATAGTTATGAAAGTAAAAAAGCTTTACAACTGAATTCTGACATCAAGAATCAGTGAATGAATCTTAACACTCAACAAAACTGCTTTAAACTGAAATGCGTGTTGAATACAAACGTCATACAACCTTATTCATGACTCCCAGCATGCATTGCAACATATGCAATGTGAATTGGCGCTGCGCACGCGGCGAATCGCAGCTACAGGTGTTGGTGTGCTGTGTCTACTCGTCGTTTGTTTGTTTTCCTTCTTTTAAAGATTTTAAATATTGATTGTTGTGGAAATTTTTCTTAAATCGTCTCTGAAGAAATAGAAAGAGGAGGAAATGGAAGTAATTATTTTATTGACTTTTATTCATTTGAGCACGTGCTTGTTCGAATCACCCCTGGACTCTGCAAGGATTCAGTATTCCCGGGAGTTTCTTTTGTAATGTTACAAGCCAAATAGCGGGAAGCAAGCTGTGGACCATGTGTTCCCGCACTAGGAAGTTTTTCACCTTTTAAGCAGAAACAAAATCGCACCGGACGAAATGATTCTACAGTTCAAACTCGGAAAAGAGCTCGCAAAGGAGGCGTTCGTCAGAGACTGAAAAGAATAAGTATCTTAAAAATACCGCTTCCAACAATTATTTTGGCGAATGTACGATCTCTCCGGAGAAAAACTGATGAGCTTCAATCTATGGTGAAATTCCAGCATCACGACCTCAATATTTGCCTCGCGAGTTTCCTCAGCTGTTTGTCACGGTGGTTTACATTCACCCCCCAGCAAACGAGGACAATGCGGCAAGAGAGATTGAACGCGTGGTGCACGAATTGCAATCTGTATCTCCGGATGCACCCAGTTTTATTCTGGGAGATTTTAATAACTGTACATTGGAGAAATCACTGGGACACTTCAACCAGTATGTAACTTGAGCAACACGTAAGGATAACATGTTGGACTTGTGTTATGGATCGATCAAAGGAGCTTACAAATCATTTGGAAAACCACCTCTGGGAACTTCCGATCACAACACAGTTTTACTTGTTCCTACATATAAGACTGTTTTTAAAGGTGAAAAGGCACAGGTAATTAAGACGAAAGACTGGTCTGAAGATGCTATGCTACAGTTAAAAGGGTGGATGGAATGCACAGATTGGACTGTTTTTATGGACTCTGGTTTGGACATTGATGAAATAACAGATGTAATTTGTAGTTATGTGAAGTATTGTGAGGAAATGTTAATACCGGTGAAAGTGTTAAAGAAATTCCCAAACAGTAAACCATGGGTTACAAAATCACTTAAGATTCTTCTGTCAAAAAGAAATATGGCCTTTAAAGAGGGAGATACAGTGGAGTACTTTAGGCTAAAAAAAGAAATGAGGTGTGAAATTAAGAGTGTTAAATCAGTTTACAAGGAAGATCTTGAGGTAAAATTGAAATCAGGAAATTTAGGTTCTGCTTGGGAGGGGATGTATTCAATAACAGGTCAGCAAAGTCGGAAAAGTAAAAACAGAATTAGTTTAAATGGATTCAGCTCAGACGCAGTCCTGTCACAGGATTTTAATCATTTTTATCTAAGATTCGATGATCATGATTTTAAAGAGGAAATCGCTGGGTTGAAAGATGAATGCAAAAGAAATGGGGAGGATGATTGTGTCTTTTTAATGTTAGTGATGTGACGTCAGTTTTTAAACAGTGTAAAATCAGGAGGGCTCCTTGGCCTGATAAAATAGGGGGTAGATTACTTAAGGAATGTGCCGAGCAGTTAGGTCCAATATTTTATGAAATTTTTGCTCTGTCTCTCCAACAACAGAAAGTACCTACACTTTGGAAGCAGTCTATAATGATTCCAGTACGTGGTGGATGATTTTAGACCTGTGGCGCTTACATCCCTAGTGATGAAATGATTTGAAAAATTAGTTAAGAAAGTATTTATGCAAAGAACACAGAGTTCTCTAGACTCCCTTCAATTTGCTTATAGGTCTAGGCGAGGGGTAGATGATGCTATAGCGTCTCTCTTACATCTAGTTCTTCAACATTTGGATAAGCCGAAAACATTTGTTAAATTGATTTTTATTGATTTTTCATCCGCTTTCAATACCATTCAGCCACATATCTTAGTTGAGAAGCTTATTAATGAATTTGGGTTGGATTTCAGTCTGGTAGGATGGATTTTGGATTTCCTTGTGCAGAGAAAACAGAGATTTGAAGTGAATGAGTGCTTTTCTGATTGGCTGGGGTCATCTACTGGGTCTCTCAAGGATGTGTCCTTTCGCCTTTATTATTGATCTTGTACACAAATGACTGTGAGAGTAGTTATGGTGATAGGCATATTGTAAAATTTGCTGACGATTCAGTAATCGTTAGTTTAATGAGTGAGGAGGACTCTATGCATGGTCCTGTGGTTGATGAATTTATTATGTGGTGTCAGAATGCTTTTTTAAAACTTAATGTTTCTAAAACTAAGGAGATGATTATTGATTTTAACCCTAGGAGGAAATCTACTCATGAAAAGTAAATGAGCATAAATTGAGTATGTATTGAGAGCGTTGAACAGTGCAAGTACTTGGGTAATGTTTTGGATGATAAATTGTCTTTTTCTCCCAATACTGAGGCTTTGTGTAAGAGGGGGCAGCAAAGATTGTATTGTTTGCGGAAACTAAGGTCATTTAATGTGGCGAAATCATTGATGTGCATGTTCTACGGATCCTATGTTGAGTCACTGTTATCTTTTTCACTGTTGTGCTGGTTTAATTCTCTAAATGTGAAAAACAAGAACTGTCTTGAGAGGATTGTTAACCAGGGAAGTAAAACAACAGGGTGTAAGCAGATGACTATGGCCCAGTTATATCATAGACAGCTTCTGGGAAAGGCCCAGAACATTTTGTTAGATGATTCCCACCCATGAGTTTAACCTACTCCCTTCTGACATTCGTTTTAGAATCCCGATTAGTAAAACCAATCGATTTAGGCATTCATTTATCCCCTCAGCTGTAAAGTTTTAAATGTAAGGTAAGAACTTTTTAGGAAGGAAATGTATTTGTATTGAAATGTATTGTGTTTATGTGAATACTTGTGTGCTGCAACCAAATTGCCTTCAGGAAGTGAATAAAGATGAACTGAACTGAAATAAATTAAACGGGTGAATTGTCCTGTTATCTTATTTAATTTGTTTCGTTGGTGTATTTGGTTGTTTGATTGTGATTTGAATAGATTGTTTAAGGATGTTCAGAGTTGATCTGCTTATCTGAATTATTCATTACTGTTGAGGTTTGTATAATGAGTGTAGATGTCTAAATGTGTGTCTGTTGCATCAAAGTGTCTTTTGTACCGCAACAGCATTATCCATAATAACCTGCCAAACGTTCAATAACCTTTTCTATTATTCTACAGAAACACTCACACAGACATTTAAATACAACAAAACTGCATCCTTGTCTTTTGATAGTAACACACACATTAGTTGTGTAAATCACACAGTTCATCATGATACGATGACAAATCAAAACTTCTGGGATGAGATTCAATATACTTAATTTATTAATATTTGATTATATAACTTGCCAAGATTACATAAGCAGTTATACATACACAAGCACAATATATAAAAACATTTAAAATAACAATTTACTTGCACAAACTACAGTGATTCAGCTAGGATTCTGTGAGACTTTGAATAGAACATATCTCATCATTCAACCCTTCTACACAGCGTCAGCAAGCTATGCGATTTTTTTTTTCATCGTGTGCTCTCTAGTGGCGATTTCTACAAAGTGTACCGTTAATGTTCACTTAATAAATATTTTTATAAAAATCTGCACTAATAAAAATATAGTAATTTTTTTTAGTTAGTTTGTTGTTTTAGTTAAATTGAAATATCAATGACCACTATAAGTTTCTAGTACTCACTGGCCACATTTAGACTGAAATCTATAAACAAATGTTAAAAGTGAGAAATGTAGAATTTATAAAAACAATTGTGTTGTGTGTGTTTAATGACTCTTAATATAATAAATCATGAATCATTTGCTGTAAGTGTGAAGAGTTTTTCTTTGTGTTACAGTCTGTCTAACTGCAGTATTGGATCTGAAGGTTGTGTTGCTCTGACTTCAGCTCTGAGATCAAACCCCTCACACCTGACAGAACTCAATCTGAACTATAATAAACCAGGAGATTCAGAAGTGAAGCAGCTCTCTGATCTACTGAAGGATCCACAATGTAAACTACAGAAACTACAGTGAGTGAAAGTGTTATTATGTCATTAGTAGAGACAAGAAATGTTTGTATATTAATTGTCTATAAATCACTCAATGGTTTTGGACCTAAATACATCTCAGATATGGTCATTGAATATAAAGCAAACAGACTTCTCAGATCATCAGGATCAAGTCAGTTAGAGATAACAAGGGTTCACTCAAAACAAGGCGAGTCAGCGTTTAGTCATTACGCCCCCGTAGCTGAAATCTGCTTCCAGAAGACATCAGACGTTCACCAACAGAAGCTTCTTTTAAATCCAGATTAAAAACACACTTGTTTAGCTGTTCATTCACAACCTGAGCACTGTGCTGCTTTACATCAACTGAACTTCTATTTCTAATGGATTTTTCTTTGGCTCTTATTCTTTTTATATATACAGTACACTCACATTTTTAATCAATTTTATTGCTGTTTTATTTTTTCTTAAAATCTTAAGTATTTGTGATCTTAAATCATTTTAAATATTTGTCTTATTTCTTTCTGTCAATCATTTTATGTAAAGCACTTTGTATTGCCCTTGTGTATGAAATGTGTTATATAAATAAACGTAAAAAATATATATATATTTCGTCCACTCAAATAATTTCATATTTAAACACACATTTATTTTGTCTGTTATTGTAGAAGAGTTTTAAATCCAACACCATCAGTTTATATCTCTGAATGAATGTTTCAATCTCTGTCATGTGTTTCTCTATTAACTGACAATAATCCCACAAATATTATAAATCATGAATCATTTGCTGTAAGTGTGAAGAGTTTTTCTTTGTGTTACAGTCTGTCTGACTGCAGTATTGGATCTGAAGGTTGTGTTGCTCTGACTTCAGCTCTGAGATCAAACCCCTCACACCTGACAGAACTCAATCTGAACTATAATAATCCAGGAGATTCAGGAGTGAAGCAGCTCTCTGATCTACTGAAGGATCCACAATGTAAACTACAGAAACTACAGTGAGTGAAAGTGCTATTATGTCATTAAATAAGAAATGTTCGTATATAAGGACGTGTAAAACTTTTTCTTCAACTTAAAGTGTTTGTGTGTAGAACTTCATTGAATTGCTGAACATTTTTTAAACACATTTGTTTTTTATTTGGCTCTCACAAGTAATTTCAGAATTAAACACACATTTATTTTGTCTGTGCTGATAGAAGAGTTTTATATCCAACACCATCAGTTTAAATCTATGAATGAATGTTTCAATCTCTCTGATCAATAATTTGATGTCACGTGAGCTTTCAGAATACTCATGATGGTGTTGTCTCAATGTAACCTCACAGCACACTCACTATGTGCTCAATCTGTGCTCTTATTATTTCCTTTATTACAAAACACTTTGACTTTATTTCTGTCATACGTCTACAAAAGCTCTTAATGTGAAGAAACAGAAGTTGAGATGTCGCTGGTTTTCATTCATCATTATGGTGTTTAGTGTTTGCTTTGAAGTGTTTGTTTTCTCTTCCTCATGGGTAATTGTTGATGATGAGAAGAAGTTTGTGCTGACAATTGTGTGAAAGTAGAAAATGACGTCTAGATGTTCTGAGACAATCTGATGTTGTAAAGGTCTTCTAAACATCATGCTCATAAAAACTTTACCAGTTCAAAATCTAGATTGAAAAACATCAATAATTAGTTTATGAATCTCAACAATGGTGACAATCAACTGAGAAGCTTCATGATGCAATGCATGCTGGGAGTTATGAATGAGTTTAGTTCTATGATGTTACCCAGCATGCATTGCATGATCTTTCTTTTGTTGATTGTCCCCATTGTTGAGATTCATACACTGATTCTTCATGTCTGTGTTTTTCAATGACGCTCTTTAAAACTTTAAAGCATTTAAGAGTTGAAGAAGTTCTTCCAAACATCTCATCTGCCCAACACTGATCTCAAACTGAATAATGACTGAAATATGATGACCAGACAATGAGATCATTACATCACTATCACCAGTTAGCCAGCGTTCTCTGCTCAGATCTACTTTCAGATTGTTTCATGGCCGTAACAATTGTGATTCATAAAGCAAAACTGATGATGAAGCATGAAGAGTCCAGCTAAAGCAAACACTGAACAACATAATGGAGATTTTACATCAAACATTCACAGTGACTCACATATTACTCACACTGTCACAGTATGTCAATGGTGTGACATCACTGTGACCTCACGTGTTGACCTGACTGACATCTGTTTCTCTATTAACTGACAATAATCCCACAAATATTATAAATCATGAATCAATTGCTGTAAGTGTGAAGAGTTTTTCTTTGTGTTACAGTCTGTATAACTGCAGTATTGGATCTGAAGGTTGTGTTGCTCTGACTTCAGCTCTGAGATCAAACCCCTCACACCTGACAGAACTCAATGTGAACTATAATAATCCAGGAGATTCAGGAGTGAAGCAGCTCTCTGATCTACTGAAGGATCCACAATGTAAACTACAGAAACTACTGTGAGTGAAAGTGTTATATTATTAGTTTTTTTATATAATGTTAAGATTTCATGTGCAAGTTTACTGAAAGTCTGCAGGATTTTAAAATACAAACCCTGAGTTTTGTTTCAGTGTATTTAGTAAATACTGTTGTAACAAGTTCAAAGATAAGGAAGTAAGGAGGCGGGAACCGGCAGACATTAATATTAAGTTTTAATATAAATAATAACAACAAAAACAAAAACACGAAAGTAAAACCTACATACAACCATAAAACATGTTCGGGCCCGTTCCTCTCTCATCGACGGTCAGGTCGCTCGTTCTCTTATATGCTCACAATCTCCTACGTGATACGAGACCGGTGCGCGCACAACTGGCGCTCATTAACAGTTACTGATCGGTCTCGAAGCACGGTCTAGCCCTGCCTACTCCACTACAACTGTCATATGTTATTACTCATGTAGACTATATATGTTCACATCAGGATAATAATGTCTTCTGTCCTCTAATCAGAGTCGCCAACTTTGTCACTTTGAAAGACAGGAAAAAATTTCACTTACAGGTTGTGATTCGGTGGAGCTAACAGGTCCAAGTTGGTATTCCCCCTCTTTCAAGGATAGTCGTTTTCCATACCCTGCAGTGAACGCGGCAAGATTATTAAACCAATCTTCGGTGAAATGACGCGTGCACAGTTAAACCCTGGGGTTATACTCCTTTATTGTCATTTGAAAAATGAATTGTAACCATTTTTCCCACAGACGTTCTTCCTTTGGTAGTTGAAATAAGACCGACTTAGTGTCACACCGTAGAACACAGACTCTAGACATGATACACATGCATCACGAACGAGCGACAGTGTTTGGGGAGGAGAAATACGTTTTTGCATCAGTCTCAGGAAAACGTAGACGGGGACTATGTATAGTGACGTAGATATGCATCCACAACTCGTTTGTGTGATTCAGAGTCGACTCCCATTTTTACAAGCAAATAACTTTTAAATGTATTCACTTTCGGACACACAACTTGGCAGACAGCTTACTTTCAAACACGGCAACATAACAGACTGCATGACATGTCATTTTCATGATCTCATGCTAGGTACTCTTTAAGAAAATGCGCCCTCAGACGCAGCCGGCACACACACACATAACACTGCACCGAACATTTAAGTTTGTTAAGACGCTTTGTGTTTTCTGTCCACCAATGAATAAAAACGTCTCATGAAGTTCTGAAACAAAGTTACTATTGACAGATTAGAGCAGTAGATGAATGAGGTGAGTGAGGCCGTCAAGGTTCAGTTTGAAGCTGTGAACAGCGCTGCAGGAGACTGATGCACTTTTACATTATGAATAATTGTATGATCAACATTATATATATATATGTAATTATTTCAGTATCTCTGTTAAAGATCTATATTACAGATCAATCTGTTATTTTCAGTAATGATGCTGTTAAACAAATTTTTGTAGTCTTTTCAAGTTTTGTTTTTCAATATTTTCTAATGGTGTGTTAATGGTGGAGGCCTCATGGTTTAGGTAAATTATCACACTGAATAAATAAATAGTTACGTGTGTGATGAGAGATAGAATAAGCTGGTAGTAATAATAATGATGTAGTTATTTCTATAGTCTTTATTTCTTTTGTGTAAAATTTCAACAAAATGTCTGAATTGAGAGGTTTGGACTTTTTTGCGCTGAAATAAATGTTTTTTAGCACACAAAGAATAAAGTAAAGAAAAAAGGTACCGTTTGGTACCGGTATCGGCTAAAAAGTGAACGGTACCCAACCCTACTCATGGTGTAAGCGCCACAATGACTTCTAGGACTTTAAGCGGGCTCCGTACACGCGCATGGCTGCATTCGATGCATCCTTGATATGGAGAACACATACGAGTACTTTCATGCGTTCTCTGTTCTTGTGTTCTTGAGTATTGGAACCAGACTTTGACAGTTATTAATGACATAGAGCGAGAACACAAGAACACTGAAGTACGCATATTGAGAAACGGCCACACAAAATGTGTAGAGTTGAGGACCATTACTTGTATGAGTTGCCATTTTGGGCAAAACTAACTGTTATTAACATGTCATGAAACTGCTCTCTGATGGACTGAAGATCTGTGCATGTATGTGTGTTATACTGATGGTGAAAATTATTATGATTATTATGATAAATATTACTAGTCTTTTAACACACTGTTCTCTTGTTATTTCTCTTTCAGTCTGAGTCGCTGTAATCTGACAAAGAAAAGTTGTTCAGCATTGGCGTCAGTTCTCAGATCAAACTCCTCAAGTCTGACAGAACTGAACCTGAGTCACAATAATCTACAGGATTCAGGAGTGAAGCTGCTCTCTGATGGACTGAAGAACACAAACTGTAAACTAGAGATATTACAGTAAGTACATTATTAATCCAAGAAGTGTGAGCGTCTACAGTAAACCTAAAACAAAACATTTAATATTAAACACGAATACTGAAGGATATTATACTAAAGTTTAAGTTTTGCACCTTGTAAGACTCCATTGTAGGGATAGTTATGAAAGTTAAAAAGCTTTACAACTGAATTCTGACATCAAGAATCAGTGAATGAATCTTAACACTCAACAAAACTGCTTTAAACTGAAATGCATGTTGAATACAAACGTCATACAACCTTATTCATGACTCCCAGCATGCATTGCATTACAAATAAATTAAACGGATGGATTGTCCTATTATCTTATTTAATTTGTTTTGGTGTTTTATATTTGTTTGATTGTGAATTTAATAGATTGTTTAAGGATGTTTATCTGAATTATTAATTTTTGTTGAGGTTTGTATAATGAGTGTAGATGTCTAAATGTGTGTCTGTTGCATCAAAGTGTCTTTTGTACCACAACACCATTATCCATAATAACCTGCCAAACGTTCAATAACCTTTTCTATTATTTTACAGAAACGCTCACACAGACATTTAAATACAACAAAACTGCATCCTTGTCTTTTGATAGTAACACACACATTAGTTGTGTAAATCACACAGTTCATCATGATACGATGACAAATCAAAAAGTCAATTAATAAAATCATATTATAAGATATATATACACACCCCACAAAGCCCCACCACAGAACCCAATTGAACCCCTGCTTCTACTTTATAAATCTTCACTTTAAACTCTGATAGTCTTCATTAGACGACCCTCTTTGTGACCTTCATGGACAAAAAACAAATGTCACAACATGTTATTTTATTTGTTTTTATCAATTTAAAATAACTTAAATCATGAAGTTATATAGTACAATATTGATGTCTAAAATCATTTAGAATGTAAAATATGCATTATGATGTTACTTTCACTTAATATTCACTTTAAAATTATTTTTATGTAAATCTGCACTAATAAAAATACAGTAATTTAGTTTTTTAGTTAGTTTGTTGTTTTAGTTACATTTTAAATATCAATGTCCACTATAGAGCTCTAGTACTCACTGGCTGCATATAGACTGAAATCTATAAACAAATGTTAAAAGTGAGAAATTTAGAATTTATAAAAAAAATTGTGTTGGGTGAAACTGAGTGTGTGAAGGTGTGTGTGTGTGTGTCTGTGTGTGTGTGTGTTTTATGAGACTCACTTTTATAAATCATGAATCATTTGCTGTAAGTGTGAAGAGTTTTTCTTTGTGTTACAGTCTGTTTAACTGCAGTATTGGATCTGAAGGTTGTGTTGCTCTGACTTCAGCTCTGAGATCAAACCCCTCACACCTGACAGAACTCAATCTGAACGGTAATAATCCAGGAGATTCAGGAGTAAAGCAGCTCTCTGATCTACTGAAGGATCCACAATGTAAACTACAGAAACTACAGTGAGTGAAAGTGTTATTATGTCATTAGTAGAGACAAGAAATGTTTGTATATTAATTGTCTATAAATCACTCAATGGTCTTGGACCTAAATACATCTCAGATATGCTCATTGAATATAAAGCAAACAGACTTCTCAGATCATCAGGATCAAGTCAGTTAGAGATAACAAGGGTTCACTCAAAACAAGGCGAGTCAGCGTTTAGTCATTACGCCCCCGTAGCTGAAATCTGCTTCCAGAAGACATCAGACGTTCACCAACAGAAGCTTCTTTTAAATCCAGATTAAAAACACACTTGTTTAGCTGTTCATTCACAACCTGAGCACTGTGCTGCTTTACATTAACTGAACTTCTATTTATAATGGATTTTTCTTTGGCTCTTATTCTTTTTATATATACAGTACACTCACATTTTTAATCAATTTTATTCCTGTTTTATTGTTTCTTAAAATCTAAAGTATTTGTGATCTTAAATCATTTGGATTTTAAAGAAACGTCTTATTTCGTTCTTTCAATCATTTTATGTAAAGCACTTTGAATTCCCCTTGTGGATGAAATGTGTTATATAAATAAACTTGCCTGTTTAAGAACCTGTAAAACTCTTTCATCAACTTCAAGTCTTAATGTTCAAACATTAATTGAGTTAAAAATATTTAAACATTCATTTTTTATTTGCTCCACATAATTTCAGATTTAAACAAACATTTATTTTGTCTGTGCTGGTAGAATAGTTTTAAATCCAACACCAGCAGTTTATATCTCTGAATGAATGTTTCAATCTCTGTCATGTGTTTCTCTATTAACTGACAATAATCTCACAAATATTATAAATCTTGAATCATTTGTTGTAAGTGTGAAGAGTTTTTCTTTGTGTTACAGTCTGTCTAAGTGCAATATTGGATCTGAAGGTTGTGTTGCTCTGACTTCAGCTCTGAGATCAAACCCCTCACACCTGACACAACTGGATCTGAGATATAATAATCCAGGAGATTCAGGAGTGAAGCAGCTCTCTGATCTACTGAAGGATCCACAATGTAAACTACAGAAACTACAGTGAGTTATTTATTTACTCTTGAAATTATCATTCTGTTGTTAAATTCTACTTCTTTGTTGATAAAAGTGACTATTTAAAAATACACTTTCATCTATTAGTCTTGTTATGTTTACACTATCTGTGTTGTGTTGTTCTTTGGATGAAGTGTTTCTGTGTTATTCTCATTTGTAAATCACTTTAGAAGTGTGTACATTTATATTTCTCAAATTTTATGATCACAACACTAGTCATTGTTGTATGATATCTGTTGATAATCACTGTAATGAGTTCATAATAATAATATCTGATGTTTCTCTTTAATGTTTACAGGATTGAGCCACAATTATAAACCAAGCAACTGTGTTTTGTCATAAACTACAAGAGTTGTTTTCTGCCTCCTACTGGACAAACAACATCAGTGACTCATAAGAGCTCAACATGAGGGCGTCTGTTAGAGATGTAAACACACAAACTGTTGATTGTTTGTCTTTTCATGTTTTTCTGCTCCAGCGTACTATAAAGCAAGAGCTCAAATTTTTTTGTCACATCCGCAGTTTATGTTGACATAATACATGTTTGTTTACTGAGCATATTAATGTTGTATTATTAAACACATACATGTATGTATTTAAGAAAAATATAAAAATATACAAATTAATAAACATTTATATAATTTAAAATATTTGTAAATATAAATAAACACATGTCAATTTTCCTAAATACGTAATTGTACATAATTATGTTGACAAAAGTAATACATACGCAGTACAAAGACATAAATTATGTAAACAAAAACTTTTATTCTTGATACAATTTATCATGATTAATCATTTTGACAGTCCTGTTTAATATAAATGTGAATAATAATACATTTGTACTTTAGATTCAATTCTGAATATTTATGTAATGAGATATTATGCTAATGACTATTGTTGAAAATGTCTTGCCAGATAACAAAATGTGTTCCTTAGACGTTCTTTAGACCAAAGTTTCTCAACTCCAGTCCTCAGGTCTCCTGAACAGAATGTTTGAGATCTCTCCCTAAATAACACATTAACACTCTCATGAGTTAAACAACAAGTCACACTTATAGTGTTCAGTGTTTCCTTTAGTTGAGCTCTTGATTCTTGATTTCTTAAGTTAAATGTGTTCAGATCAGTTGTGATGGTGTTACTGAAGTTCAGCTCCAGATCCACAGTGTCTTGTTTAACATGTGGTGATGCTTGTTTCAATCAGAGGTGTGTTAGTTACTATGATACTCTGAATGTGGAGAAACGCGACGTCTGCTGCTGTTTGAAACTATTTAGACTTCTCCAGTTTTTACTCTCCTTTCTTTACTCTTTTTACTTAAACACTGTAAATATGAAGTGTGTATATAATGTTGGAGGTCCTTCAAATAGTCAAAATCTGTATCAAATGCATTTAATAATAGCTTGAAATATCTTGAATAGACCTATATTAATTTTACAATGATTTTATGATAATATGTATGTTTGTAATGATTTTGACCAATACTAATAAAATGTATGAAAATACACCAGATAGCATCTTTATTTTCTTTCTTATTATCTCACAGCACCTTCTTTCTTCAGAAGAACTGATGTGTGTGTCTGTGTTCAGTTTGGCTGTAATGTAATTGGCAATAATGTCATGGAAGAAAGATAATGGCGCCTCCTCAGGTTAAAATGAGGATTACATTTAGTTTTTTTAAAGAGGTGGTGCAACAGTGTTTCATGCATTCTGACTTCTTTACACTGTTAAACGTGCTGGCTTCTCATGCTTAACATGGTCATCCCCCCTTGGGTTCGTTTAGGTCTTGGGAAGTTTTTTCGATCATGAAATTCCCTACAAAACAACTTTTCTTAGTTTCTTGCATATTTCTCCTCGAAATGCACGGCCACAAATCACCCAGCGAGAGTGAGAGAAAGAGCACAGCTGTGTTTGTTTGTTCACTACATGATGTACATCATTCATTGGGTGATGAATGTTATATAAACGGTGGATATAACGCTGGATTTGGAGATGGCTTGAGCAGGAGAGATGCATGGGCGTAAATCCCGGGGGGGACGGAGGGTGAAAAGAGGGGTTCGTTGATGATTAAATTTGAATGCATGAAACACGGAAGGCAGTCGGTAAGAACTGAGTGAGATGGATTCTTAGATCAGAATTAAGCACTCGACACAGGTTTGAAAGATGTCCTCTTTACTGAAAAGCTTGGTGGATATACAGATGTGGTTCTCTGCAACAAGTTAAACCAAGAACAAACTTAATCACAGGAATAAACAACATTTTCAACTTAAACATATCTTAAACACAGTACTGTTATATGTATGAGGTAATTATCCTCGAAGTGTCCGCAAGGGGGCGCTACCAGCATGCAAATGTTGTATAGCGGCAGCTCTCCGGACTGAACATGGACTCTCGTGTAAACGAGCATTGCTACAAAACACACATGTCCAATAATAATGCGGATAGGTTAAACTAAGAGTTTATATATATATCTTACAGCAAATAAACTTCAAACATTTAAGAATATACTGAATCGAGCATGTTACATCAATAGAGCTAGGCTAATCGGTTAACATGAACAGCACAATAACGATAGCGCACTTTCTACACAGTAACGAGAGATATGAACAGCAATTACTTACTTCACATACACGCACACTGTAAGCCAATAAAGTTTCTAGCTCACTTGTATCCGAGTGGATTAGAGTACAGCCGTCGATTGCGTCTCCGCACGTGCGCTGTCTAAACTATCTAACGTCTATTTCCGCATCACCTGATGACGTTGCTGAAGCGATGCAGGCTATGATTGGTCCGTATCATCCGAGCTCTCCTCGCCAAAGCGGAGGGTGTTTCTAGATGGACCTACCCTGCTCTTTCTTTACATGCCAACAAGACAATTTGTGTAGAGGTTGATAGAATGCTTTTTGAGTTTTTATGGAAACACAAGAGACATTACATAAAAAAATCTGTTGTCATAAATAGCTTTGAACGGGGCGGTTTTAACTTTCTTGATTTTGCTTCTCTGAACAATACGTTTAAGATCAATTGGTTGAGGCAGTTCTTGAATGATTCTGATTCTATATGGAATCCCAAAGTATATTTTTTCTAAAGTTGGCAGTCTCCCCTTTCTATTAGTGTGCAATTATAATATCTCTAAATTGCCCATTAAATTGTCAGATTTCCACAGGCAGGTGCTTCTGGCCTGGCACTTGATTTATAAACATAATTTTAGTCCCCACAGGTATTTTATTTGGAATAACCATGATATCCGATATAAAAATAAAACACTTTTTCTTTCAGATTGGTTTAATAATAATATTATTTTGGTTTCTCAACTTGTAAATTCAACTGGTCAATTGTTTTTTTATTCTGAATTCTTAACGAAATATGATATTTCTGTCACCCCACGAGACTTTGCCATAGTGATGGATGCCATCCCTAGTGGAGCTATTGCACTTTTAAAAAACTCAGCTGATTCTTTACTCTCTTCTAACTCCTGGATGCATCCATGCGAGACTGCAATAGGGAAGATCTGTTTTTTATCCTATCCCTCTTCTAGGAATAGAAAGATTAGACAACTTTTTCAGAGTGATATTATAACCGTCCCTTCTATAATATCATATTGGAGTAATTGTTTTAATGATATTCCTTGGAAGAAAGTGTGGTCTCTATCCAATAAATATTTAATCACTAATAAGGTTAAAGAGGTATCATTCAAGTTGTTGCATCGATTTTACCCAGTCAATGTCTTTATCAAAAAAATGTTTCATGAGTTGGATCCCCTTTGCTCCTTTTGTGGAGTGGAAGACGAGTCTGTACCTCATCTTTTTTGGGACTGTATTTGTGTAGCTATTTTTTGGGAGAAATTTTGTCTGTTTGTACGTGCTTCTTTATTAGTCAACTTTTCCTTGATGTTTAAGGATGTCTTATTCGGATTTTATAATTCTGACAAAAATCTAAAAGACAAGTATTTTCTTATGAAACTATTTATTTTTCTAGCCAATTTTTTTTGTACACAAGTGTAAGTTTTTGTCTGTCAAACCTCTTTTTATAATTTTTTGCAAAGACCTTAATTGTTATTTGGGTACTATCTCTTCTTCTAACAATGCCAAAGCATTAAAGTCTGTTACAATGTACACAAAGTATAATATTTCAGCTTTTTTATAATGAAAACCAAAAGGGTCTCAAGGCTTTTCTCTCTCGAATTTATTTTAAGTTTTTGTTACCCCTGGCTCAATTTTAGTTGTATTTATTTTTATTTGTCAATTTATTTTATTTATTTTTATTTGTATTTGCTTTTATCTTACTTCCTTTTACTGGCTTTTTGTCCTTTGAATTATTATTGTTTATTTCTGCTCTTAATTGTGACTAAGTTTTTGATGTTATATTTGTTCAATAAAAAAAAAAAAAAGGTCCGTATCATCCGGGGCATTGGAGACAGCCGGGCCTTTTGTACAGAGGCGACATGTCCCTCGATCAATTAAACTCGCATTCACTATTGTCATAAATATATGTATGTTTACCTAAACTAATTGTGTAATTAGAAGAAAATACAAACGCAAAAAAATACGTTTAGAGTTTAAACAACTGTTGAGTTCCCCCTCCTCTGCCTCTCACAGTGGTTTGGTCCATTGCCTGCTCTGCCCGTTCATCTCATCTGCGCTTTGCGCAACACGAGGAGGAAACTCTGTAAGTTAAGTTTTATACAACTAACCCTTGCAGGATTTATAGTTTTATACTAATGTTATTATGTTGGCTTGTTTAAATTTTGGAGACAATACATCTTGTAGCCTTGAGTTGCCGTCGTTGTGTAATTTAACGTTAGCTGAGAAGTCAACGGACTAAGTTATCGTTGAGCTGTAGCTAAACTAATTAAACATGTTAGTTAAGTAAACTTGCATTCGTATTATGGTGTTTGTGTCAAGTAGGTGTTTACTTTAAGTGGTTTTCTACAATGTTTGTCTGCAAAATCACGTGTTGACTTGTCACTATAACGTTATATCAACCCTTTCGCTTTATTCTTTATTAATCATCCTCAATGTTTTCCATTAAAGAGTTCAGGCGCCGTGTTGTAAGTTATATGGGCAAACTGCGTGACGGTCGATCCATTAGTCTGTCGTTAAAAATGTGCCCACATACGATTCATATTATTATAAGAAATAAGTGTCAGCATAAGTGTCAGCAGCTACAGGTGTTTCTGTCATTACCACGTTCGCCATTAGCAAAGCATTACCGATGTGACAATCGTATGTAGTTATTTATGGATATTGTGTCAAAAGCTCATTGTTTGTGGCATATTGCTGCCTGGATACTTTCTAGATTCACACTACTGATCTCTGCAGCCATTTACAATAATGCTAAACTATTCACTCGTTCAGTGTGACGTTAAGCCTCTTTATCTGGGTCCAAACATAACAATGGCAGAACCTGTGACTTTATTTACTATCACGTCCTTCTTTAATGAGACACCATTGGGGGTCAACAAGTGTTTCAATTGTTTTAACTCAAACAAAGTACTTTTTTTTAGATAATCTTTGTTTTTATTCTTTATCTACAGGCGCATTTTTATGGCAAAATGATAATCAAGGTGCAGTATGAAAACCACAAGAAGTACATCAAATTACAAGATGCTGATTTTGAAGAATTTGTTTCTCAAGGTAAATTTCGCAATAAAAATAATCAGTAACTCCGAATAAGGGGAGACAATTATGTTTAATAATTTTAACAGTGTGTTATGTTATGTTGTCTTTTAGTGCCATCATTTAGTCAGGAAGATGTTTTCCATCCCTGTGAACAAGATTACTGTGGAAGTAGGGCTGGGCGATATGGCTAAAAAATATATCAACGATATGATGCTTCATATCGTTCGATATCGATAATTATTGACCTTTTTTAAAGTAAAAATGACAAGTAGAGCAGTTAGTATTTAACCACTGTATTTTAACAGACCCACATTATTAAGGCATACAGCAAATAAAATTAGTTTTGGCAGTAAAAAAACTAAAACAATTTTTTTTTATGTCTTACTCTACTTATATTAAGATAAAAGTTTAAACAAACTAACTTTGAACTTAAAATGTTACAAAATGTGTTCACTTCAATTTAATGTAAACATGGAACAATCAAGACAAACTTTGAGGTAGATCAACAACAGCATCTGTAATAAGTAATACCAACAAACCTTAATAACAGTAAACTAAAGCCTGAATTCTCCACCATGCGGAACGGCAGCATTTCTTTTGCAATAAAGTGAAAGTGAAAGTGACCGATTCGTCAGGTATGGTGACCCATACCCGAAATGTGACCTCTGCTTTTAACCCATCCAGTGATCAGTGAGCACACACACAGCAAGTGGTGAACACACGTACACCCGGAGCAGTGGGCAGTTATCACTGCAACGCCCAGGGAGCATGTAGGGGTTAGGTGCCTTGCTCAAGGGCACCACAATCGTTACCGGCCGGCCCTGAGGATCGAACCGGCAACCTTCTGGTCACGACACCGACTCTCTAACCATTAGGCCACGATTGCCCCAAGTACGCTATTGCATGGGTTATGTCATTATATCGCTTTGAAGATTTATCATATGGCATTGTGGGTTGTTTGTTTACTTGAGGTAGATGGGCGACATGATGTATATTCCAAAGGGTGGAAGCGGTTTAGATGGTGGAATAAATTGCTTGTGTTTCCATGCTTAGCCACGAAGGTTTTTTTACATCGCTTACACACCACGTTCTTATGATGTTGGTCGGAAGAAAATAAAATAAAAACTGCCAAACTGGGGAGCTGACATTTCCCTTTTAGTTCACAATTTCCTCGCTGACGGCAGGCACGGCACTCATCTTGCACGTGTTGTAATGTCAACGTGGCGATGACGCAACCAAACTGAGACTAACGCAACCCGGCAAATTAGATCTTATTGGTTGTTTGATTGTCAATCGTAGCACGTTCATGTAACAAAACATCTTATAGGCTGTTTAAGATCTTCAGATGTCACGGGCGCGCACATTTTAAGGAAAATATCTAGCGCTATATTAAATTTATTCTTATATTGATATCGACAATGCTGTATCGTTTTATCAACCAGCCCTACGTGGAAGATGATTCTGGAACTGAAGTGGATGAAACAGTGTTTGCAGAATTATCCACAGTGAATGGAATTTGCTTTGTTGTCAAAGATGACATGACAATGGTAAACAAAGAGACACTGAGTGTTTTATATTGTATTTACCATGGTGACTCTTTCATATTCATTAACTTGAATTAAATTGATCTTCATCTGATTTTAAAATTACCTTATGACTTAAAGATGCCTAATTTAAATGGCTTCACTTGAAATAATTAATTAAAATAGAGTTTATAATGTTTTAATCAGGAAACAACATTTTCTACATGAACAAGTTTTATACATGACTTTGCTCTGTTCATTGTTTATATATCTTTTGTTCTTAGATTCAGGCGCATCTCAATCAACCCCATCACTATCCTCATGCACTGGCAGTTCCCTCTGTCTCCGGTGGTAACAGTGACAATGATGTGTCAAGACAACCCGAGCGAATGAAAAGAGACGAAGAGGCATGACAGAGCTCTGTAGCCAAAGATGTAAACATATCACTTGTCTAAAAATAATTAATATTATCTAAATGGTCATTGTATCTGGGAAATCTTCTATTTTTTGTTTATTCATTTGTTTTGCAAACGTTCTGCTTTGTACTGATTTTCACGTATTAATTAATAATCAATTTGACTGTTGATAGACTGAGCTGATTCAGGATAGACTGTCCGGCTTTATTGAAAGTATACATTATAACAGTTGACAAAGTAAATCAGTGTTATAATATTATGTTTAGCTGATAAATCAGATCCTGCAGACAAAACCAGGAGGAACAACAGTGGTTAAAGAATCTGAAGAATCTGGGACACTGTCTGACTGTAGAAGGCAGCAAATGGTTAATTTTCTTGCTTCACACATGGTGGAGACAGAAGGGTAAGTCCATTGTCGAAGGAAAAGTTCACCTTCAAAATTACAGAACGTTATAGTGGACTTTAAGAGAAACTAAGACCGGCTTTGGTTTCGCAGCCATTGTTTTTTCAGAAAATATTTCTGAATGTATGGACTTGAAAACCTTTTAAGCTCTTTGTTTATGATGTGATGTAGTTGCCAGTGAAACCTACATTATTGGAACAATTTTAATTTGGAGGTATGTTATGAGGTTTAGTGCAAAATTGTCAATTTTCCAGTTTTTGCTCTGTAGAAGAATTCCTCAACGAAAAACTAAAGAAAAATATGCATTGGGCATTGTCACCTTGTTCTCTGCATTAAAAGATCCTCTTTCCAGGAAAGGATATGTAAGAAACTTAATTTATTTTCACATTTTATCTTTATTTCATGCTGAAAAAATAAATTATGGAATAGTTAAAAATGAACCACACCAACGACAGGGAAATTATCCTGCAGAAGATGGAGACCTTCAGTTATTGACAGCGCCTTATCCACAATCCTGATGAACACACACCATCCTCTCAATGTTTCAAAGGTTGTTGGACAATAAAGGGCTGGTTAGTATTAGCATGCTTTTCTTTAAATACAATTCAAAGCAGTAAACCTGGCACGTGATTATATGTAATAAAAATGTTATTTTATTTCTCTGTTGCTACAGATAGCTCAAGATTTTAACCTTCTCTTTGGTCCAGACACATCTTCCAATCTGCTTCAGAAGTAGCACACATTCTATAAAGAAAAGGTGATCAGAGAAGCAGAGCGTCTTACTACCACCGCAGTGCTCCAAAGTTTGCTGAAGTCTGCCAGAATTCAGTACAATAAAGAATCTTCTGCAGATCACCAAGGTATTCTGTACTTATCCAGATGAGACTATGTTCAGTGGAGTGTGTCAAAGGCAGTACTAATGATGACCTGACACAAAAAAACTGATCATTTAAGATTGTATTGGACCCAGAAACTTTAAACAAAATGTAAAATAAACTTGGCACTTTTCCTTTAGAGTGGGACAGTGATATGGCATCCTTCCTGCTGCTCCTCCACATTCTACCACCTCAACCTTCTAAAGAAAAACTAAGATCATCAGTGCAGCTCATGCCATGGACCATCTTGTTGTGTTTCACAAGGTATGTGCCACACCACAGTTTGTAATTTAAGTAGGTACCACAGACTGAAGACGTATTACGATGTAAATTCATGACAATTTCTCTATTTAGTCATGTAGGAGCTTAGAAGAACATTTGGAGGGTCAAGAGGGACAACGGCAGCCATTCCTGCTTGCCTCTGGAACTCGGAAGCAAGCCATCAGCACCTACTACATTGTGATTGACAAGATGCTCATCCCATGCCAGGGAGCCACATCATTGGCAGCCTTCGATGAACTGATCAAAGCGCACTTCGATTTTGGTGTAAGCTATGATGATGTTCTCAACAACATGTACACATTCCTGCAGACGTCAGTCTATGGGATTGATGTTGATAGCACTAAAGAAAGTCCAAAGGAATTGAGAGCCAAGTTTTTAAACAATTTATAAGTGGTACATTTGCAGATCGTTGCATGGTGCATCTAGTTCGTTAATTCAGCACCTTAAGTTTTTTCATGGGTTATATCCTGGCAAACGATTCATTGTTATTTGTGCCCAGGAAGGATGTTCATTGCTGTTTCAAGTTGTTAAAGGTTTAAGAAAGCATTTAGATAGTTGTCATAATAATACAGTTGACATGGGCACAAGAAGTGAAATTGTGCAAACACCATATCAGTCAGACTTTGGTGAACAAAACTCACAAAATGATGACACTGTTATGGACTTACATGTGATAAATCCGCCTTCATCTGTGTCAAAAGACCAGGCAAAAGAAATGTGTGCTTCAATTACAGCAAAGTTACAGGGCAATGATGTATTTTTAAAACATCTTATTGAAGAACATCACAAGTTATTTAAAGCTTTGTATCCTCAAAATAATTTGATCCCAAAACATCATCTCACGATTCATTATCCTGAGTGTATACGCCAAATTGGTCCTTTAGTTCATGTTTGGTGCATGCGATACGAGGCCAAGCACAAATTTTTGAAGTGAAGCATGAAAACTTTGAGAACATAACTAAGTCCCTTGCGAAAAAGCACAAGATAGCTGTTGCTTATCATTGGGAATCGTTGTCTGCCTGAAGGATTGAGTCTGGGCCTGTCAAATCAAAGCTACTGAGTGATGTTGAAAATGTTGATTTGATTTCAGAGTATTTTCAAATGAGTATGTCAAGGGATTTGTATTTTTTGGTTTCTCAAATGGAGACTACATTTGTAGAGCATCTTCATGCTTTTCATGTTGTTAACAATGTGGATAGTCTTTCAATTGTTACACCTAATGATTTGAGGTATTTTAAGCCCTTTGATATGCAAATGTCATATGATACAGACTCGTTTTTCTATGTTGTGCCAGACAGTTGGATTGTATAGAGCAACCAACAAAGGTTTCTCATGTTTTGGGCAGTTTTACATTGTACAGGGTATTGGAAGTGCCCTAAACGTTATGAAATTTTAATTTGAAGCCCTTTCTAAGTCAAAAGTAAATTTGTTATTTGAAAAATTTTTCGGACTGGTTGTGTTGATTCCAGTGGACCCTTTATTAGCAGTATACTCAACACTGACAGTGTTGATAATTAAATTAATTAGTGTCTCTTAAGAGTTAACTTTAAACCCTGACTTGGTGTAATTCTTATCCATCGTGGTGTTAATATTTTACACCTAAAGGAGTTTGTAAGGTACACTGTCACATTGTTAATAATTTCAACTAACACTTCAGCAGTGGTTCCCATATAAACCCTGGTTGAGAGTTAATTTTAACTCTGATGGTGTTAAATTTGCACATTAAAATTTGCAGTGTATTCTGAACCATGTGCACTTTCCTCAGCTCCTGTTAGAAATAATTAAATGATGACTTGAGAGCTAAGAACATACACGCACTAATGGCTTTTTTTAGGAATTCAGGATCTACGATCTATCAGTCATTAAACTATGGTTACTGTGATTACTATGAGCAATATGGCCAGTTTGTTGTGTCCATGGTTTTAATACTAAAAATGTATTACTACAAAGAACAAAGTGAACTTGTGTGCAGTACTTGGTGCATTCTTGCATGCTGCTATATATCAATAGTCTTATGAGGCTACATTCACTGTTTCATTGTGTCACCTGGACATATAATACATTAGAAAGACATTGACAGGGGTCAGGTCACAGTTTTAAGCCCTGTCAGTGTTTACCACATCCAGAAATTAAATAGGTTTAAACAAAGCCTTCTGTTTTATGTGCACCGAACATGCAGGTAAATTTCTGTACATATATCTTAATTACTTTTAAGATGAAATCACTTGAATATGATAGTAGAAATACCATAGTAGTCATTTATTTCAAAAAAGGTGTGTTAATGGGACTAGAAAACTACAGTAGACTTAGTACTTTTATAAACTAAAAAACAATGACAACATGCCATTTCCTAAAAATAAGTACTACTATTTTATAATCATTAGAAACATTTTCTTCAAAAAGTTGTTTTGCTTTGTTTTCAGCACAAATTATCTTTAAAGTAGAGTAGTAATAGGTCAAATTAGAAATTGACCAAATCAATAAAGTTTTCGTAAACCATCCTAATAGAAATACAATATTAGGTTATTCATTAGTTAATTCATTTTTTCCCCCAAAAATAAGGGAATAATATATATTCACATTTTACCCAAAAACGAAACAACTTCTCTTTATTTAAACAAGCAGCCAGAGAGACAGCAGAAACATAAAGAAACAAGCATCAACAGAAGAACCATGCGCAGAGCAACACCCGCACATCCTCCCTGGTCCACATCCACACGAATCATTTCAAAGGAGCCGTCTGATGGCATTATGAAGTCACATTACTCTCCTGTGAGAGAAAGGGAAGCGCTGAACATCTTTATCAGACACGAGCAATATTTTGCTACACAGCATGTAATCTTTGGTCATAAAGCATCCAGTTGAAGACAAGGTCACATTTTTACAGTTCTTCGTTTTACATTCAACAAATATTTTCCATATGTAATATTGTTCAATAAGAAAGTTATTCTTACCAGTGGCGTATCTCCATACTCCAATAGCTTGGAGATCATGGCTTTAGCTTGGAGGCAAACAGCCTCATGCATGACTGTGCGCCCATTATAGTCTTTTAAATTCACATAACCCCCTGAAAGAGACCAGGCTTGTAGAAGTGTGTCATCTCTCTTCTGCACTGCTCTGTCCAGTGACAGTTGAAACAAAACCATTTGTGGCTCGTACATGTATATATTTAAGAAATGCATGCAATGTGTGAAAAAATGCTTGTTGTTTCTTATATATTTGTGAACAAACTAAAGAATTGACTGAATTACTGCTTACTGGATCATTTTCATGGCACATTCCACTGGGTGTAGCTTCACAGTGAATCCTTTCAACCACAGGAGGTCGATAACTGTAAAATGTAAAAAGTTTTTATAAATATGTCTTACAAAAAAACATGACTTATGTGCATTTAAAAACAAAACAATGGCACTGATGTATTTTAACACATGTCAATGCAAGCTGTTTTTAGTTTAGACAGCTCTAACATTTATTTAAGTCTAATCTTAAGCCCTGTCCAGGAAACCGCCCCATTGAGTTCACTGACTGTTTCAATTCCATAAAGGCTTTTATTTACCTCTTCTTAAGAGCCAAGTGTAATGGGCATTTTCCAGAGCTGTTCACGGACTGAGTTGAAGCCCCTTTTCCCAGCAGGAACCGAACCATGTCCACGTTTCCCAACACACAGGCTGTACGGAGAGGTGTATGTCCATCATACTCTCCAGAATTGACAATGCAATTGCAACGATACATTTCACAGTTTGCTGTGTTGGTTACTGCATATGTTTACATGAAACATTTGTAACAATGAGTTAGATGACTTGTTCTAGGAGGACTTGAAGAAAGATTAAATCTGTTTTTCACTGCACCAGAAGCAAGTGAGGGAATGATCTTTAAAAGAAATTCTCTCTTCGTCTGAGAAATAGATGTTTCAGTAAAAATAACTGATGACCAAAGTGCAGATCTAACTCTCACAGACTGAACTTAAAATGTTTTAAGTTGCGTCTAAACAATACATATTTAATCGTATAAAAATGTGAATTGCATGTAAAGCACAACTGACACAGCTCACAATTAATGTACAACTACACATACCGGCTGGCGTTTGATATAGAGCCCGTTGAATTCCATGACTTCCGCCAGCATTTCCAGGGGTGTGATCCGTCACAGACGGAGGTCAGTTGTATAGTTAAAAAGCCTCAACAACTATTCTCACGTCCAGCAATTAGTTAGGACCAATCAGTCTTGTGTTTCATATTTCAATGAGACCAATAACTGACTTGAAGAAGTTATGACCAGTCTTGAGGAAAAAATCGATGACTAACTTGTAAGACTAGTCTTAGCAGTTTATGCAATTGGCACCAGATCAGATGTCAAATTTTTGTCAGCCGAGATCTATGACGCCCCCCTGCGCATAACTGCTATAATACACATTTACACGTCTGCAAGTTAACAGCTTAACCAGATGGAAGAAACCTTAAAATCAGTAGAAACTTGATCTACAATACAGGATGAGAACTGTTGTGTCAGTAATGACCGCTAACCTGCTGCAAACGTTCGCAGTACAGAAGCTTGTGAATGTTTAAAGGTCGTGCGATTGTTTTCTGGGTAACCTGTAGTCTCTTCTTCTTCGTTTTTACCGCGGATGGCAAACAACGTAATAGGCGCATTACCGCCTCCTCCTGCTTCTTATATATATCCTGCCTTCTATATTTTGTTTATTAACCCTATCTGCCTCCCTAATAAATTCAAAGAAAGCTTTATTATTTACCTCATTTGAGCATTTTATTAATGTGCTTCATGAATTCCACTTTCCTCATTTCTTCAATGATATTAATTCTTTCTTTTTCATGCTTACCGCACTCAAGAATCTCATGTGCTATTGTTTCCTCAACATAACATTGTTCACATAACCCGTTTTATGTTTCCCTGTTATTTAACTATTTACTATTTGAATTGGAATGACCTAACAATATTATATATATATAATATCTTATATATTAGGCTTACCTCTTCTTTCCTTGATTTACCGATGTATCTTACCATTTATGAAGCTATAAAGAAATCGTCCTATTTGTTTCGCTATTAATTCATTATTATTCAGTCGATGGAGTCCAATATTGTTTGGTTACCAACATTCTTTAAAACATCATCTGTGTTCTGCAGATGAAAGAAAGCCAAAGTGTGTTTGGAAAGACATGAGGGTGTCATGTTTTGTGAGGGAAAACCCAGTCATTGCGATGTAATGGCACCATCTAGTGGACAGATTAGAGGCCACATGCCAAAAAGCATTATTGATTAGATTAGATTAAACTTTATTGTCATTACACATATACAAGTACAGTGTAATGAAATGTAGTTTAGGTCTAACCAGAAGTGCAATTAGCAAGTGCAGATATACAGTGTGAATAAATACAGAATACATATATTAGGGGAATAATATACAAATGTTCTATGAAAATATGACAGTCGGTATACTATGGACAGGAACAGTCTGGATTCATGCAAGGAAGGCACATCAGTAATAATATTAGATTGATACGGTAGACTACAAGGAGTATATTTTAGATGATAGAAGATTTTTTTAAATCTATCAAAACTTTATACAAAGGATGTACCCATGGGCGTAAATCTCACTTAACAGTAGGGGGGGGGCAATACACATACAATTTCTCAGGAGCAATTTTTGAAGGGGACACAAATAATACAGTCAAAATTGTACTTTCTACGACACAAAGCGACAATATGCATTAGGTTTATAGGTTCATCATGCAGACTTACAGTCATATTATAACTGAACTGAACTGTCACATACTGTAATAAATCAATGAGTCACTTTTTAAACACTTGTTATCCATATTTATACAGCAGAACGTCTGACAAAGTCACCTTATATCGACATTAATGAGTGATTGTTATTTCCCCTGTAATTCACTGCCTTCGCCAACTAACTTTATTCATGTTCGTGTAGCCAAACAAACAGTCCGAAACAGTGACAGATGCTTAAATTCTGTGTTGTGCTCGTTGATGAATCGCCCGAGTTTCAGTAAACTGAATGTTTAGTTTATCCGCCGCACACATACTGAACACAATAGATGCTGAGAAAACGACCTTCTCCAGCTGAATGAAAGCTGCACCTTTAGTGGACGCTAAATATACTGCCAACGTCACAACATTGTAACCGGTATGTGCGCGACTGTGTGTGACACGAGACCTGAATGGCAGAATCGATGGTTGTTGCGGTTGATGTTCACATCATACCGTGTCGCCTAAAAGAAATCAATGCATGGGAAACGGATTCGGCGTGTAAAATTGCAGTGTGTGATGTCCTATGTAACTAGCTCACGTTAACTAGCTAAGTAACGTTTTAATCTTAAACATAGCAGATTCATGGAAAAATACATCTGTAATCAACATTTATTTTTTGCAACAACTAATTTATTAATGAATCAGCATCAACTACATTAAAGAGAATCACTTCATTTAAAGTGAATAAAATAGACTTCTTACTGGAGTTCAACAACCACTGATGAGCTGAGCCGCAAACCTGACTTAAATGTGTTGCGCAATGCGCAGGTGAGATTAACGGGGAGAGCAGGCAGTGGGCCAAACCACTGTGAGAGGCAGAGGAGGGGGGAATTAATAGTTTCTAAACTTAAAACGCATTTTATTTTTTAAAGTTTGTATTTTCTTTTAATTACACATTTAGTTTAGGTAAACATCAATATATTTATGACAATAGAGAATGCGAGTTTAATTGATTTGGGGGAGACAACCCTCGGACGGAGGGGGACGTGTCTCCTCCGTCCCCCCCGGGATTTACGCCCATCGATGTACCAGTTCTTTGAAGTTAGCAAAAGTCACATCATTTTAAAGGGGTAGAGGGATAAGGCAAGGGTGTCCAATCTCCCCCATTTTTTATTGGCCAGACAAATAATGTTTCTTCACATTAAAAAGGGACATTTTCAGGGCATAACAACTTTAGGAAAGGAATTTAGGAAAGACTATGTCAATTTGCTTATTACACAACGTTGTTTATAAAAGACCGAAATGAAATTAGTAAATTGTATGAAACAATTTTCAGAATTATCTGGACTAAAAATGAATGAGAACAAAATCAGTTATATTTCCTCTTAAAGAAAGCTCTTTAGATAACCCGTTTAATATACCAATTGAAAATCAAGTAACATATCTCGTAGTTGTAATATGTAAAGATGAAAATATATGAAATAGTTTAAACTTTAATCCCATCCATGACAAAATTTGTAAAAGGTTCAATATCTGGCTGGAAGGGGATCTATCAATTCAGGGTATGGTTATCAAAAACTGAAGGGGTGTCTAGAGCAGTGCATGCTTCTTTATTGTAACAACCAGGCAAATGGAAGTCATAGACCAAACACCACAGGGACAAGTATGAAAGCTTTATTGCATTAAAACCATAAATACACTCCGATACAGCACATTACCCCCCTTTAGTCAAGGCTTGCTTCAATCTCCGAGCCACCAGATCCCCGAAGACAGTAGACACGGAGTTCGATCTTGCACTGGGTCAGGCAGTAGTCCAGGTTTCAGAGGCACCAGCACAGTGAATGCCGCAGCTCTAGCAGTCACTTAGATCTCGCAGGTTGTGAGGCTATAATCCAGGTTTCAGTGGCACCAGCACAGGTTATGCAGCCTGTAGTCCCGAGGCATAAACTGAGCGTCATCCGATGATCCACAAGACCACACCGTTGTCAGCTTTCGCTACGAATCAGGAGCTCTCCTAACCAACAAAGAAGGCCCTCACTGACTAGCTCTATTAACTCCCCCACTAACTAATAACCTGTCTTCACCGCCGGAAGCACTAATTATCTCGAGCAGCTTTTTAGCGTGTCACCCACACTCGAGCTCCCGACCCACAAGCCGCATCTCCAACAGTCTTTTTTATCAGCCTTTTAATCCGCATCACCTACACTCCAAATACCTTAGTCCCCACCCCCTCATTAACTCCAGGACACCTCCACCGTACTCCCTTACATCACATTATCATAGGATGTTCCCCACAAAGTCACCAACAAATTAGATCAGTTGCTTTTTAAGTTTATTTGGAAGAAAAACTCTCTATTTGGAAAAGGAAGTCTTCTGTAATCTAAAAGATCATGGTGGTTTACAGGTATTGAGTTGTGAAACGATAAACATGGAATTTAAAAGAAATTGGATTATTCAGTACTTAAAAAATAAAGACAGTGTATGGATTAATTTCACAACTATCTGTTAAAGCAAAAGGGCGACCTTTAGTTGGAATGTAATCATGCAATTGATAAAATACCAGTTAAACTTGTTAAACTTCATAAACAAGCTCTTATGACCCGGATTCTGGCATATGAACACAATCTTTCTCCTAGGAGATTTTATATTGGAATATCAAAGATTCTATATAAACATAAAACGTCCATATTAAACTTATTAATGAAAGCATTACATGGATAATATCTATGCAATATCTTAAAATTAATTTCCTTTACCTTATTGGGCTACGAAACTATTACATTCTCACCATAAATTTGTCAATAGAAGAGATGTGAAAAACTGGGCTTCTGTTTCACAAGTGCATTTGGACAGAAACTAAAATTTTGGATGAGACACTTTCTAATAGGAAAATTGTTACATTTTCTATCCATAATATGATTACCTCCAATAACAATATTTACGATCTCTTTTCCAATCGCGTTATAAAGATGTGTTTTTTAACAAGATGAAGCAATCTTATACTCTTCGTTTAGCTATCCGTGGCGGTTTTAGGCACGGGCGAACGGGGCAGCAAAGTTTAGGCAGCCGCCCGGAGCGGCAAAGTTTCACGACACGTGGGGGGCAAAAGCACTTGAAAAAGAAAAATAATCTGCGCCGCTACGCTGGTTTGTATTATCTATAATATAATTGTCTTTGTGGGGAATTGGCAAATTGCCGCCCCTGCTTGCTGAGAAGCGCAGAAACTGTGTGAAAAGTGTAAAGGCCGCGCCCGCGGTGGACAGGTCACCTCTCCCAAATAGAGCGGACAAGGAGGGGGATCCACTTAGTGGGCTAAAGTCAGTCACACCTTAACTTTCTTCCAACGACATTTACATTTACATTTAGGCATTTGCTTTATCCTATACATTTTAGGTATTTGCAATTCCCTGGGATCGGACCCACAACCTTGCGTTGTTAACGCAATGCTCTTACCACTGAGCTACAGGAAAGCTCACAAACGCACATTTCATTCATAATATTAAAGCACAGACCTTTAATTTGCATTTTTTTTTTCTGAATTGTTTGAGTGAAATGTCTAATAAAAAAAGGAAATCCAAAACGATTTTGTGAAGGTGAAGTGGTTTAGTCTTGACTTCTGGTCGTGAGTGACAGTGTTGGGGGGAAATGTGTTGATTGTTGAGAGCCAGATAAACACAGCGACAGTGATGGAGAGAAAAAGGTTAAAGCCGTCAAGTGCCCAATATAGGAATAAAGGTATGCAACTCCGTTCTCTCTGTATGATTATTGTAACGTTATCCATGTCATCATTCAAGGGCTAATGTTAACTAGTGGTATAACGTTAACTCTTACGTTTGTTAGCCTTCTTGTTATGATGCTTGCTGCTTATACAACAATAATTCGTTTTTAACTCAACAAACACGAGATCTAATTTCACCATAAGATTACAAGTAAAGTTATTATTTATTTCCATCATTTTGATTAATGTTTGGCCTGTAATTAGCCAACGGAATTAACATATGTGTAGGAAGTTTTAAAGACGAACATTTGCTATAACTCTGTTGCGTGACAAAGAATATAATTCGAGGCAGTAACCAAGGAGCTAATTGTTACTCCCTTAGATTAGATTAATATAGCGTCTAATGAGTCATGACAGACATTTGTCATGTAAGGGCATGTTTATTTAAATTTGCAATTCATAAGAGTTACATTGTAGTCTACTGTCTTTTTATGTCAATTTCAATTGCAATTCAATTGCAATTTCAGGAGCACTTCTAAAATATTTTGGAGAATCCTCTGCCAGTGGTCAGGCATCAAATACCATCAGCCTCCTTGAACTTATCACTTTAATGCATGATAAAGATCTATCGGAGATCTACCCGCTCTCAGGATTGCACATACTCTGCCAGTCACTGTGGCTCAAGCAGAGAGGAGCTTTTCAAAACTAAAGTTGATCAAGTCGTACCTGAGCTCAACCATGTCTCAGGAACGGCTCACTGGCCTTGCTATCATCAGCATCAATCACTCAATAGGGGGTAGATTTCGTATGATGACATCATTGATGATTTTGCATCAAGAGAGGCCAGAAAGTTCAGGTTTTAGTTTGTGTTTTCTGTTCTTAGTGCAATAGTGTAATAATTAGATTTGCTTTTGTGTGATTTGTGTGATGAAGGAATTTTGCTATTTAGAATATGTATTCTATATTTTATTTGTATATTATTCTTAATATTTTATATTATTGTTGTTCTCCGCTCATGTTACATCATGATTGTACATATGTTGCCACTTTTATGTACATAGAGTATATCTAAGTTCTGATAACTTGTACTGTTTTGTGCCGAATTGTAATTTTAAAATGTTCTATTGAAGGATTTGTGCAATTGAGAAATATAAGCTTGTCTTACACTTATATAGTTATGGAAAAACATGGCTGTTTGTGCAAAATTTTGTTATTGTTTTTTTCTCGGATGGGTGGGGTAGGTGGGGGGGCACCCAGAGGGGATCTCGCCCGGAGAGTGATTCAATGTAGAACCGCCACTGCTGTACTGTGATGTCATATGGCGATAAGTCTGTGATCAAACATCTTTCTGTGGTACCAGGTCTGTCACGAGGGGGGTGTGAGGCCCTCTGGAGGAGAGAATGTTTTTACTGAAGTTTTATGATGATTTTCGAAAAATAAAAACCTGTAGTTAGTTTATCGCTTTTCCTTTGTCATCTGATGGACAGATAATCTGAGATCTTTGTTGTTAATGCTGTTGATATTTCAGCAAATAATTTGCATCAATTTAACAGCATTAGATTAAAGAGTGTAAACCTTTACTTTACACATCCATATGATGTATTCAGATGGGGAGAGACAACCACGCGCAGATAACCATGAGCTCTTATTAGATCAGTGATGCCTTTGTGTCTCTTCGTTCAGTCAGTTTAACATCATTATTAAAACTGGAAACTTTATCATTCAATCATTCAAATGAACTGTACACACTGACACAGTAACAGTAAATCATTACCTCATGGCTCAAATCAGCTGTCACTTTATTTGACATGTTGAAGTGCGATTCAATTACACATAAATCATGCGTGTCCCTGTCTGTAATATAGCGCAGAAAGGGAGGAACACATGACCGAAATTTCTTCTGAAACATGCATCATGTTAAGTTGAACTATGATTATTAAGAAATGAATGTGAGACTGTATTCAAATCAACAGGCTTGAAGCAGCAGTCTCAACATTCACAAAAACTTAAAATTTGCTCAACTGTTTACTTTTTACAGAAAGGTTTCAAATATTTCATGTAATTCACTTTAAATGTAGAGTAAACTGACATTAAAGTATATTTTAGTTCACATTTATAGTTTGTCATTCATTGAGCAGGACACTTTAACTTCATTTTAAACACAATAGAAGCAGTTGTTAAAGTACATATAAAGCTGTATTGAAGTCAAATAATTAAACGTGTGCAGTTCCACATAATAGCACAAATTCTCAAATATCATCAGCACTTTTATATTCCAGAAGCTAAAATCCCTTACAAAAATGTACAGATAAAACCAAAAAACATGGTTACTGTAGTAAAAAGCGTCTTCTTAATAAAAATCATAAACACTTACTGCACCTTTAAATGTTGTTTGGCTCAGAATCCTCCTCCTCAAAGTGAAAGTAAAAGTAAAACTCGACTGTCAGGAGCCATTTTGTCATGAGAACAGGAAACTCCACCGAATGTCTAAAGTGTCTAAAAGAAAACTTTTGTTGTAGAAAAGTAAGATTGCAGACAGTGATGATGAAGTGAAGATCAACGGCTCTACACAGGTGAGAATTGAACTGATACAAAACAATAAGAGAACATTTCACTAACAAACCCAAACTCACATGTTTGATCTTTGCGACTCAACTCGACGAAATCAGACTTGCGACTTGACTTGAACACTATGACTCTTTAAGTCTTTGTATATTTTAAAACCAAACATCGAAGTTTTGATCACGGTCGGCTTGAGATGATCACACAGTTTAAGAGCTGAGCGCTGTGTTTGGCACTGTGTCAGAGAAAGACTCTGTGTGCTTATCATTTATCAACACTGTTCAGTGTTTTAAACCACATCATGTTTATTTCATATTTCGGATAATTATCTTAGTCCGTAAATTAGACACACGTGCTAGTTAAGTGTAAATAATATATTTAAAATATCCAAACTTATTTGGCAGCATTAGGGCCGTCGTGAGAGACCCTGTGCCAATATGTTGTGTGAGGCCCTCTGGAGGAGAAAATGTTATTTGATGAAGATTTATGATGATTTTCCAACAAAACACTTGCAGTGAGTTTATCGTCATAGCAACGATCACAACTTTCACACGCATCTGATGGACAGATAATCTGAGATCTTTGTTGTTAATGATGTGGATATTTCAGCAAGCAGTTTGCATCAATTTAAGAACATTAGATTATAGAGCAGGGAACTCAATTAAAGTTCAAAGAGGTCTGGTCTTTATATTTTCCTCCAAACGGAGGTCCGGACATTATGTTTTTTTCATCAATTTATCAATCAATTTAGCTCAGTTGGATATCCTGTATAAAAGGTATATTTTATCGGGCCATTTATTAAATATTTTTACACTAGGTATGTGTTGTATGCTCTGTGGCTTTAGAGGAAGGCCCTCTTAAAATAAATCTGATAATTAATATTTAAAAAAAAAAAAATCTGACAACATATAAACAGCAAATGTAATGTAACAAATCAAATGCTCATCATAAACAGAAAATCAAGTTACTTAATAAATGAGCCTATACATGCCATTCATAGCAAAACAACTTCTATCTTTAAATCATTTCCTAATTAGAAGATGTGACCCTGCTTGTGAAAACCCGGCAAAAGTCCTTCATAAAATCACCCTTCAGAATATTCTGTGAAAATATAACAATATCTTCAATATTGATTGAATAATGCCAAAATATTTGTGAAATTAATGCCTGAAATTAATCTTTTATGGTTGTTATGTAATAATCAATTAGATTATGAGACTTTAGACTGGGTTTTCACAGGGTGTTTTTACAATGTTTACATGCTGAACAATAATGTTAATGCTAAATGTAGATAAAAACGTTATGGTTAAAAGAATATCATAAATCTGGTCGAATGGTTGGAGATATATAACAAACCGTAAACAGTAAGATACAAATGCTTAAATGTTGCTTCATGTTGTTAATTGTTGTTTGTCCATTTACCTTCTCTGTGTGTTTGCACTAGTGTTGTTAATATAAGCAAGTGTTTTCTGCTCTTATGTGCAGTGGCGGAGCTAGAGTTTTTCACATGGGGTGTCCTAGGGGTGGCCAAGGCAACTTCAGGGGGTCCATAGACCATGATAGAAAGTCAGTGTGTAACCCTAACCTGGCATCACAGAGAAATAATCATTTACTTAACCTGGTGTTTGTAACGTGATTTGGCTTACATTTACATTTATGCATTTGACAGACACTTTTATCCAAAGCGACTTACATTACTTTATCCTATACATTTTACATAGGTATTTGCAATCCCCTGGGCTCGAACCCAAAACCTTACGTTGTTAATGCAATGCTTCTACCACTGAGCTACAGGAAAGCTTAAAAAAATATATTCACATACTATGAATAGTCAGAGTCTGTATCTCGTAACACACAACTAGATTCGTTACATGGTTGGCCGTACAATGGAGTAACTTAGCTCTATTTTATTAGCCCTTTATGATAGGTAAACAGGCTATTTCCAATTGAGGTAATCTTTTTAGTATCTCGACCAGATAAATAGCTTAAGAATTTCAAAGTTAGCTTAACATTTTAACACTGGTGGTGGCAGTAGCTGACGTTAGCCTACATTAAGTTAACACGCAAATAGTGTAATGTATTGGCACTGCACTGTTTATGTTTATATCACAAATGTAGCGTTAAAAATAATGTTTAGGCTAAATCGGGAACCGATCTCTCTTATCTGATTAATCCGTCTAGCGCCAACATTCATGTTTACTCATACAGCGACTTCACTTTCAAAATGATTTTTGCAAACAAAATCCCGATGCCTAGTCTCAAAACTAACCTTATGTGACCGGATGAAGTGTTATGTTAAGATCTATATACCTATGTAGGCTATCTATACCTACTCCCTTCCTCCAGAGGGAGTCTGTTGCAGGCTAACCGCCTTTACTTAGTTTCCCACTCGGGTCCTATAGGGTGTTGTTGGATCTAGGAAGTAGATAAAAGCTGCGTGCAGAGTTGAGGGATTGGTTTGGTTGGCCTGGTTAGGTGCGTTAAGTGCGAGCTGGTGAAAGTTTGTCACACTGGAATCAGAACTCTCGTATCCCGCGTCAAGCACAACTTGTTAAAAGTTGGACGGGAGTAATTAATTCACACTGGTCGCGCATCGCCTTTGTTCTCAGCATGAAAGCAGGGACGCCTCTTTGGTTTCAGACGGGAAGCTTAGTGGCCGAGCAGAGCACCAGTAGTTAATGCAACTAAGAGCGGGCATCCTTAGTGCAAGAGACTGAGTGTTTCTGGGTGTAATTGCCGTTCCCCCCCTACTGTAATCGTATCAATTATACTGTACCTCCAAGGTTTATTGCATATTTTGTTTATTTGTTTCGTTTGTTTTGTTTCTTTCCTTTTTTGTTGTATTTCTTTGAATGGTCTGACAAACATTATTATAACATTGTGCAGCACTTGCCCAAAGCCACAGCCTCTAGCTTAGATTTGGTGTGGTTTCACATGTGTTTTGAGCTGCTGTGTACAGAGTTTTCCTATTGGGGTGCTGTGCTAACGGAGATTGAGGTATTTAATGCACTGTCTGTGTTTCTGTGTGATAGTGAGGCCTTGCTGTTGGCCATTTGTGTGCCTCTGGATATTATTATTTGTCAACCTTCAATATTTTAACCATACCAGTGGTGATAATAAACTGAGATTAATTTTTGTACACCAGTCTTCTCCCTCTTTTTGAATTCTCTAAGATACCTGTTGAAGGGAACTAGGTAAGGCTAATAAAGAATCTTTAACATAATGTTACACTTATATGCGAAATTTCATTAGTCTTCTGTTACTCGCATCACTTTCGTCCTTGATTCATTTGAAAGCTGCGCGCGGCACCAGACGCTTTTTCAGCAAGTGGTGAAATAAGGTGTCAATCATCATTAAACTGCCCAATAAAATTTGAGGTGGCACTCGGGGAGGGCAATCAGTTGTCTGAGGGGTCCAGTGCCACCCAGGACACCCCTCTGGCTCCGCCTCTGCTTATGTGGCGGTGGAGAAGCAGCGTGCGGATTGGAAAGTGTTGAAATGAAGCGCGTTTGGCGCTAGATAAAGATATTAAGAGGATAAAGCTCAATAAAGATCAATTATATAAATGTTCCTGAGAGCGCGTTTGATGTGATTCTCCGTTGTGTAGGCACGGGGCTCAATTTAAACTACTAAAATATTCAAAAGTTTTAACATTTAAACGGAAGTTTCCTCTGTGTGTTATAAGAACATTAAACTGTCGACTGAATGTTCAGATACAGACACTAAAACAGCACAAATACTGAGACTTCTGCTGCTTACATCTGAATATTCAATATGTGTTCAGTTCATCTGCAGGTATAAAGTCAACATTTGCGTCGCTGTCATGACCTCCAAAAAGAGTCTCTCTGGAGAAAGAAGCACAAACACAATGAACAGGTGAGAGAATCTGAGTTTATTTTTACAGAAAACTTTATGACAATAATATTCTCAATAACACTGAGAACATGAAGAGACTTTGTGTCAGAGTTGTGAGAGTTTGTAGTTGTTGTATCAGTGTGTATTTGCTGTTGTGTTGTAGTTTGACTCATGGAAAATCTCCTGAACCCAGCTGTGTGTCCATGAAGAGTGATGGATCAATGAGTCGTCCAATTCACTTTAATTCAGGAGACTTTGATGATGCAGATGTGAGGTGAGGACAGTCTGATGCTTTAGACGAGTAAATCACTTCATCAGTCTGTATTCTCTAAACTTGACGAGTCTGTGCTGCTGATCTTCACCTGAACACTTTACACAACTGACAAATACACACATTTATACAAGTGTTCACTGTGTGTATTACATGTTTACATTTCCTCATATACACAAACATATTTAATGTGTTTTTATATTACAGTAACAGATCAAAGTCCTAAGGGAAGATACTGAATTCAATTTTCCGGGTAAGTGTGTGTGTGTGTGTGTGTGTGTGTGTGTGTGTGTGCGTGCGTGCGTGCGTGCGTGTGTGATGTTATCATGTAAATCATTAACACTGAATCTGTACAGAAGGGCTACTCTGATAACACACAACACCTGAATCAATTTTAAAATTGTTAATTTGTTAAATACACTGAATCTGTTTCACTTTTACACCTGAAATTAATGTTGAAATTTTTTTAAATTTGATCAAACCCTCATTATTGTGATCAGTGTTTGCTTTAGTTGTCTTCTGGTGTTTTAATGTTTTCTTTGTCTGTCTCTGTGGGTTAAAATACATTTGTTTTTAGCAAATGAGATTAAATCTCTGTGTCTTTAAACAATAACTTCAGGAGCTTGAGCAGAAAATCATCTCTGTGATGAAGGAGGACCTGAAGATCTTCAAGAGTCTACTGAGTTCAGATTACCCATCATGCTCTGAGAGAGAAGAAGATGATGATAAAGATCTGTGCAGAGTCAAAGAGATGTTTCTGAAGATCACACTGAACGTCCTGAGGAAGATGAACCAGACAGAGCTCGCTAACACATTACAGACCAGTAAGAGAGTCATGAATTATTCCTGTGGATTATTGACTTTTATTTGACATATTTCATGTATTGACATTCATTTGTTTTCCTTTACACAACAGAACTTGCACCGCTGTGCATGAAGAAACACAAATCCAAACTAAAAGAGAAATCCCAGAGAATGAATGAAGGAATTTCAGCTCATGGAAGCTCAACACTTGTGAATGAGATCTACACAGATCTGTACATCACAGAGGGAGGGAGTGAAGACATCAATAATGAACATGAGGTGAGACAGATTGAGACAGCATCCAGAAGATCAGAGACACAAGAAACACAAATCAAATGTAATGACATCTTTAAAGTCCAAAACAAACCCATCAGAAGTGTGCTGACTAAAGGAGTCGCTGGAATTGGAAAAACAGTCTCTGTGCAGAAGTTCATTCTGGACTGGGCTGAAGGAAAAGAAAATCAAGATCTTCACTTCATATTTCCACTTCCTTTCAGAGAACTGAATCTGATCAAACAGAAAAATATCAGTCTGATGGATCTTCTTCATCAGTTCTTCACAGATACAAAAGAACTGAGATCAACAGACTTTGATGATTATAAAGTTGTGTTTATCTTTGATGGTCTGGATGAGTGTCGTCTTCCTCTAGATTTCTCAAAGAATCAGAGTTTATCTGATGTAACAGAACCAGCGTCAGTGGATGTGCTGCTGACAAACCTCATCAAGGGGAATCTGCTTCCTTCTGCTCTGATCTGGATCACCTCTCGACCAGCAGCAGCCAATCAGATTCCTCCTGAGTGTGTTGATCTGATCACAGATGTACGAGGATTCAATGACCCTCAGAAGGACGAGTATTTCAGGAAGAGAATCAATGATGAGAGTCTGGCCAACAGAATCATCACACACATGAAATCATCCAGAAGTCTGTACATCATGTGTCACATCCCAGTCTTCTGCTGGATTTCAGCCACTGTTCTCCAGAGAATGTTGAGTGAAGCAGAGAGTCAAGCACAGATCCCCAAGACTCTCACTCAAATGTTCACACACTTCCTGATGTTTCAGACCAAACTGAAGAGTCAGAAGTATGATGGGAAATGTGAGGTAGATCTTCAGCAGGCTAGAAAGAGTCTTGAGTCACTGGGAAAACTGGCTTTTCAACAGCTGGAGAAAGGGAACCTGATCTTCTATGAGGACGATCTGAGAGAGTGTGACATTGATGTCAGAGAAGCGTCAGTGTACTCAGGAGTTTGTACTCAGATCTTCAGAGAGGAGTTTGGACTGAACCTGGGGAAGGTGTTCAGCTTTGTGCATCTGAGCGTTCAGGAGTTTCTCGCTGCTTTGTTCAAGTTTCTGTTTTTAATACAAGACAAAGACAACAAGTCAAGCGTGAGTGATTTACTGAAGAGTGAAGTGGACAAGGCCTTACAGAGTGAGAACGGACACCTGGATCTTTACCTCAGATTTCTTCTGGGTCTTTCACTGAAGTCCAGTCAGACAATCTTACGAGATCTGATGACACAGACAGGAAGAAGCTCTGACAGTAAACAGGAAATAGTCGAGTACATTAAGATGAAGATCAGAGAGAATCTCTCTCCAGAGAAATCCATCAATCTGTTTCACTGTCTGAATGAACTCAATGATCATTCTCTAGTGCAGGAAGTGCAATCATATGTGAACAGAGGAGATGAGTCTAGTCTCTCTGGAGTCAGTCTCTCTTCTGCTCAGTGGTCGGCTCTGGTGTTTGTGTTACTGAACTCAGATGAGAAGCTGGATGAGTTTAATCTGAGAAGTTATGATCGATCAGATGAATGTCTTCTGAGGCTGCTGCCAGTGATCAAAGCATCCAGAAAAGCTGAGTGAGTCATTTACGTGTTTTTATAACTAAACAATAAGTTCAGGAATGTGTAGTTTGTAAATAAGTAAGAGATAATCCACAGCTAGCCTTGAACTAAAGTTTTGCAAACCGTGGAGGCCAAGAACCAGCCGACATGGAGTGGAATGGTCCACTCCAAGAATGGTAAACCAAGTTAAAGCTGTTATTGATGTTTACGGTGCAATTTTTGATCAGACAGGTGAAAATTGAAGTTAATTTTGTCAGTTAATTTCAAACATTGATCAAACTGACTGAAACTACATACGTTTAAATGCACACCTTCCAGCCAATCAGAATCCAGTATTCAAACAGATCATGGTATAAATCATATAAACTGTCTCTTTGGTTTAATGGTTTAATTGACAAACATTATGCCTTTTTATCCTCCACAATATACATACAGTTTGAATTCAGTGTTGTCATTGTCCAGATATCAAGAGAGCAGATGAAAATCATAGAATTAAATTGTTGAAATGTTATTGGCATTGAATCATTGAAAATGTAGAAACTTCAACAAACTACCATTGTTTGCATTAGTTTGGAGCTGGGTTTGCTACAGTTAAAGTGCCTTGTGGTTTTATGGTTTCATCGGTTAAAAGAACCATAAAGAACACAAAACACAAGTATTTTGAGGTTGTGATGGTGAATTCCTTTAGAGAAAATCACTTGCTGCCCTCCAGCTGCACTTTGTGCGTCATCAAAACAATGTGATTGCAAATAACCTATTTTTATGCTTCAAGTGGAACACAAACACCTCTTGACTGCTTTAAGAAATATCAGAGCATTTTCAGAACACAACATTATTTAAACTTTAACTATTGTCACAGAATCCTCTACGAATTTAGGGTTCAAAGTTTAAGTTTGTCAGTATGAATATTATAATCTGTATTCTGTGTTAAAGTCTCCCACTATTTATCAAAAAAAAGTGCAACAACAATCAAAATTATCAATAAGAGCACAAACTTGCACATTTATTTTTACTTTTAAAATGCACCAAATTTATAGATTTAATTATAAATTAGACGCCCCTAGTGAGACAAAATTCTTCAAAAAATGAAAGTTCAGGACTTAATCTTAATTATCTTTAATGATGCAAGCACATGTAACCCTGGTGGTGGAAATATTTACATTTACATTTAGGCATTTGGCAGACGCTTTTATCCAAAGAGACTTACATTGCTTTATCCTAAACATTTTACTTAGGTATTTGCAATCCCCTGGTATCGAACACACAACCTTGCGTTGTTAACACTATGCTCTTAACACTGAGCTACATGAAATATCTATTATAAAAGACACCTGATCAAGTGTATGAACGTAAAGGAAGAACTGAGTCGACCATCATTTCTGACAATGACTGGAAATGACTGAAATGATTCAGTAGGCCGATAGTAAATGTGTATAAAGCAGCAGAGATGGATTATGACTTTGATGTGCTCTGGACATGAATGTTTTAAAGGTTTTCAGAGGTGATTTCCTCAGAGAAAACTCTTCTACAACATAATCCAAATCCAGCTGCCTCACAAGATTGCATTCAATGGTCTTTAAAGATAGTGATGTGAGATGTCTTTGACACATTTCTGTGGTTTTAAACTCATTTTGTTATTTTGTCTGCATGTGACTTCTGCTTATATTACACAGTGTTACTCGCCTCTAGATGTCCTGCTGCACATTTCCATTGTTAGTGGAGCCAAATGTGACATCACAGATGAAATGTGAAACGGCTCAGATTTAAACACTGACTCTGATTTATGAAGACAAAATTAAATAAAAAGTAGCGGGTGAATAAACAACAGTATTTAAACGGCATATAACAGTGGTTCTCTTGATGATCCTCTATTCACACCAGCTGCTTAACATTGTACATCTGTTAGAAGTGAATGAACACACTGTTCTCTTGTTATTTCTCTCTCAGTCTGAGTCGCTGTAATCTGACAGAGAAAAGTTGTTCAGCATTGGCGTCAGTTCTCAGATCAAACTCCTCAAGTCTGACAGAACTGAACCTGAGTAACAATAATCTACAGGATTCAGGAGTGAAGCTGCTCTCTGATGGACTGAAGAACACAAACTGTAAACTACAGATATTACAGTAAGTACATTCTTAAACCAATAAGTGTGAGCGTCTACATTTGCATCATTTAAATTGTGTGTTTTCTTATATTTAGCAGTAAACCTCACAAAACAACAGAAACTACATTTAAATTAAACACAAATACTGAAGTTTTTTATACTGAAGTTTAAGTTTTGCACCATTATCCATAATAACCAGCCAATCGTTCAATAACCTGTTCTATTATTTTACAGAAACGCTCACACAGACATTTAAATACAACAAAACTGCATCCTTGTCTTTTGATAGTAACACACACATTAGTTGTGTAAATCACACAGTTCATCATGATACGATGACAAATCAAAAAGTCAATTAATAAAATCATATTATAAGATATGTATACACACCCCACAAAGCCCCACCACAGAACCCAATTGAACCCCTGCTTCTACTTTATAAATATTCTTTTTTACTATTTTAATACAGCGTATTGCCCAATAAAGCTGTTCTCATGTAAATAGTTTATGTTTCATATATATATATGAAAACTAGTGAAAGAGTTGCTAACTTGGCAACACTGGCGAGACAAATTAGGAATGAATGAAACAGTGCATCTTGTGTAAATGAAGATAATAAACTGTAGAAATAATCTTAGTGAATTGCATTCTGGGTAATTGTTTTTGAGAAAGTAGTCTGCTGTCCACCAGTATCTCACCAGATGATTAAACATCTCCACAAACAACATCTTCACTTTAAACTCTGATAGTCTTCATTAGACGACCCTCTTTGTGACCTTCATGGACAAAAAAACAAATGTCACAACACCTTATTTTATTTGTTTTTATCAATTTAAAATAACTTAAATCATGAAGTTATATAGTACATTATTTATGTCTAAAATCATTTAGAATGTAAAATATGCATTATGATGTTACTTTCACTTATTATTCACTTAAAAAAAAATTCCACAAAAATCTGCACTAATAAATATACAGTAGTTTAGTTTTTTAGTTAGTTTGTTGTTTTAGTTCATTTTAAATATCAATGTCTACTATAAGGCTCTAGTACTCACTGGCTGCATATACACTGAAATCTATAAACAAATGTTAAAAGTGAAAAATGTAGAATTTATTAAAAAAATTGTGTTGGGTGAAACTGAGTGTGTGAAGGTGTGTGTGCATGTGTCTGTGTGTGTGTGTGTGTGTGTGTGTGTGTGTGTGTGTGTTTTATGACACTCAATATTATAAATCATGAATCATTTGCTGTAAGTGTGAAGAGTTTTTCTTTGTGTTTCAGTCTGTTTAACTGCAGTATTGGATCTGAAGGTTGTGTTGCTCTGACTTCAGCTCTGAGATCAAACCCCTCACACCTGACAGAACTCAATCTGAACAATAATAATCCAGGAGATTCAGGAGTGAAGCAGCTCTCTGATCTACTGAAGGATCCACAATGTAAACTACAGAAACTACAGTGAGTCAAACTCCAGTTCTATAATAAAGAATGTTAAAGATGGATCATTAAATTATTACAAATTAACTTGATAACACAGAGCTTCATCTCAAATTATGTCATTTTATATGTTTCTAACGGCAGTTGAATAAAGGGGTCTGAATATCAAGCAGGGGCGGTTCTAGACCCTTTTTAGGTGGACTCATCTCCCCAAACCAACAGCTCCAAACTATCAAAATATGTTGTTTACTTTCAAAGAAATGAAACGTTACCCCACAAAAATGCAGGAAATGTTGAATACACAGATTAAAGGAACAATGTGTGTTTTTTATTACTTGAACCACCTGCCTACAGATATAACTGTGATCACTAGACAACACAAGTCACTCTTTAACTAGGAGATCAATTCTAGATATTTGCACTATTTCCTTAAAGCATTTTGAGCACAAAAGCAGTTTTTTTACTTTCTTTACTTAAATCAAAGAACCGGGAGAGTGATTGAAAAAGTTGCTTTTGAAACACTCTTGTGACACGTGAAGATCATACAGCGATCTGTCTGTGTGCGCAGCCTCAGAATCAGTCAAACACAACTACTGTAATAACAGACAGGTCTGACTCGATTGAGAAACCAATCAAAACTTCTGATTCAGCTAGTTGATGCTCATCCAGATGCGCTATGATCGTCATTATTGCTAGTATTTACAGGAACAACATTAATGTGTTGTGATTAAATGAACACAAAATGTCTTGTTTTTAACACAACTGTTTTTAGAGTCTATAGTGTTAAAAGAAAACTGAATAGTATGTTTTATAGACACATGACAGGTGAACTGTTCATCTACATCTTCTCTCAGAGAAAAAGATGATGAAAGTGATTTCCCTGGTAACAGTCATGTATGAATGTAGAATCACTTTAAATCTGACAATGAATGTCTATCTGTTCTTCTACAGCACAGCAATAACTTCTACATTTTAAAGCTATTAAAGGTAAAGGACTACTTAAATATATCACGATTCTCAGACAGAGACTCAAGTTCAGACAGCGGTGACTAAAAAAAAAAATGTTATTAAACAATAAACCAACGAGGGGGCAAAACCGTGAGGAAGAAACAATGTAAACAGAAAACTTCCACCGAGGGGCAAAAACAAGAAAGTCCAGATGACAATAAATAATATAATAATAAAAAAACACGATAAAATTCCAAACATGACCAAGCAAAGCAGGAACACAATATAATACCGTGTAGACAAGGCATGAATACAAATAACAAACCGCACAGGACAATAAACAAGAGAGACTTAAATGAGGAAACATACAAATGATAATTCCACAGGACAGGTGACGGAAATAAACAATAAGTCATTAATTCAATAGTGTGGTCATGGTTTCTACGGGAGTGAATCAGAAACCAAGGGTCACAACAGAGATTGTGTTATTAGTGAGATATCAGGTCTGGAGAAAGAGTAACGGCCAACACGTATCATGTGATTCACCTCAGCCAATCAGATAACAGCATCTAGTCTGCTTTCCTGCATTCCGCCATTTTTTGACTAAAGGTTTCAGGCTTATCATCTTGTGTCTTTGGTAACGTGGATATGACGCCATTGACAGACGACTACACAGCCCCTAGTCACTGGTTCAAATGACAATTTTCTCACGATTTACAAATAGTTGAAACATTTGAGATATTGTAAGAACTCAAATGAATAAAATATATAACACTGGTCAAGTGGTTTTTGGATATTTTGCTGCAAAAAAGTTATTTTAGTATTAAAATTCTCCCCTCCACTTTCAGAACTGTGGCGTCACCCCTGCCTGGTGATGAAAGTTACTGTATGAAAGCATAACATATTGTAAAATACAAAATACAGTCTCGCAAAGTATTTAATTACAAATTACATTTGAGTTTTTTTGTTAAAGAAAATACACGTATCAGAATACTCAAAAGTAATTAAATATGTATTTCAAATATATGTAATTAAAATACTATCATCTCTGATAATTGAGGCACTCAAATGAATCATTATAGTATTTATTTAAGGTGTAAACACAATTACTTTTGCATATTTCATAAGAATGTTAGAGAGGGTCATGATGGACTAAAAGTGCCGTGTAAAGGACTTCACTAGAGGACGTCCTCTCACAACAGATTCACAACAGGGGATTTATAGAATGACACGCAGCTAAAAGTCAAAGTAACAATTACACATGAAACCCCAGAGAACTGTTGACATGTTCACATGAATCTGAATGTATTTTTAGGAAATGTTCTGTGTCACATATTTGACTGATTTATGTCGTCCTACCGTGACTATTCTCCACCGGGGACACGATGTTCCTATCAGACCAATGTTTGCTGGGTTATATCTTCTTAATTTTGTCAGCGTGTAGGATCATATCAGTTTATTGATGTCCTTAAAGTAAACTTATTCTTAATAAAAGAAAAAAATAATTTTGGTTTCACTGGGTCTTTAAAATGTTAATTTTGTATAAAGTGAAAAAAGAAGAAAAGCAACATTTTATTAGTTTGTTATTATTATTGAAAGAGTAAACATCAATCTTTAAATGTGTGATATTTCAAATATACCCATATAAACAAACTTAATGGAAATGAATCAGACTATAAAAATTGCTGACATGTGATCTTCAGTTTAGATGAGAATGACAGAATGACAGATTAAGAGGTTGTTTTACCTCATGTTTCTTTAATGACATTCTTAATAAATATTTGTGTTTTTAGATTTTTATTTATAATTAATTTAGATGTTTTAGTTTAAATTATGCGTTTACTGTATCATGTACATATGTATGTAGAAAGCGTTTGGGAACCACTGATTTATTTTAGTTTGATTTTCAGTGTTTATGACAGAGACACATAAATCAACATTATAGTTTACTTTAAGTTTTTCTGTCTCTCTCTCTGCAGTATTGGATCTGAAGGTTGTGTTGCTCTGACTTCAGCTCTGAGATCAAACCCCTCACACCTGACAGAACTCAATCTGAACAATAATAATCCAGGAGATTCAGGAGTGAAGCAGCTCTCTGATCTACTGAAGGATCCACAATGTAAACTACAGAAACTACAGTGAGTGAAAGTGTTATTATGTCATTGAATAAGAGATATTTGTACATAAGGACGTGTAAAACACTTTCATCAACTTCAAGTCTTTGTGTTCAAAAGTTTATTTAATTTTGGACATTTTTAAAACACATTTGTTTTTTATTTGGCTCTCGCAAGTCATTTCAGACTTAAACACACATTTATTTTGTCTGTTATTGTAGAAGAGTTTTAAATCCAAAACCAGCAGTTTATATCTCTGAATGAATGTTTCAATCTCTGACATGTGGGCAATCGTGGCCTAATGGTTAGAGAGTCGGACTCGTGACCAGAAGGTTGCCGGTTCGATCCTCAGGTCCGGCGGGTAACGATTGCGGTGCCCTTGAGCAAGGCACCTAACCCCTATATGCTCCACGGGCGCTGCAGTGATAGCTGCCCACTGCTCCGGGTGTACGTGTGTTCACCACTTGCTGTGTGTGTGCTCACTAATCACTGGATGGGTTAAATGCAGAGGTCACATTTCGGCTATGGGTCACCATACCTGACAAATATAAATCACTTTTCACTTTCACATGTGTTTCTCTATTAACTGACAATAATCCCACAAATATTATAAATCATGAATCATTTGCTGTAAGTGTGAAGAGTTTTTCTTTGTGTTACAGTCTGTATAACTGCAGTATTGGATCTGAAGGTTGTGTTGCTCTGACTTCAGCTCTGAGATCAAACCCCTCACACCTGACAGAACTCAATCTGGACTATAATAAACCAGGAGATTCAGGAGTGAAGCAGCTCTCTGATCTACTGAAGGATCCACAATGTAAACTACAGAAACTACAGTGAGTGAAAGTGTTATTATGTCATTAGTAGCGACAAGAAATGTTTGTATATGAATTGTCTATAAATCACTCAATGGTCTTGGACCTAAATACATCTCAGATATGCTCATTGAATATAAACCAAACAGACTTCTCAGATCATCAGGATCAAGTCAGTTAGAGATAACAAGGGTTCACTCAAAACAAGGCGAGTCAGCGTTTAGTCATTACGCCCCCGTAGCTGAAATCTGCTTCCAGAAGACATCAGACGTTCACCAACAGAAGCTTCTTTTAAATCCAGATTAAAAACACACTTGTTTAGCTGTTCATTCACAACCTGAGCACTGTGCTGCTTTACATCAACTGCTCTTCTATTTCTAATGGATCTTTCTTTGGCTCTTATTCTTTTGATATATACAGTACACTCACATTTTTAATCAATTTTATTGCTGTTTTATTGTTTCTTAAAATCTAAAGTATTTGTGATCTTAAATCATTTGGATTTTAAAGAAACGTCTTATTTCTTTCTGTCAATCATTTTATGTAAAGCACTTTGAATTGCCCTTGTGTATGAAATGTGTTATATAAATAAACTTGCCTGTTTAAGAACCTGTAAAACTCTTTCATCAACTTCAAGTCTTAATGTTCAAAAATTAATTGAATTAAAAATATTTAAACATTAATTTTTTATTAAGTCCACATAATTTCAGATTTAAACACACATTTATTTTGTCTGTGCTGGTAGAAGAGTTTTAAATCCAACACCAGCAGTTTATATCTCTGAATGAATGTTTTAATCTCTGTCATGTGTTTCTCTATTAACTGACAATAATCCCACAGATATTATAAATCATGAATCATTTGCTGTAAGTGTGAAGAGTTTTCTTTGTGTTACAGTCTGTTTAACTGCAGTATTGGATCTGAAGGTTGTGTTGCTCTGACTGCAGCTCTGAGATCAAACCCCTCACACCTGACAGAACTCAATCTGAGTGATAATAATCCAGGAGATTCAGGAGTGAAGCAGCTCTCTGATCTACTGAAGGATCCACAATGTAAACTACAGAAACTACAGTGAGTGAAAGTGTTATATTTTTATATAATGTTCAGACTTCATGTGCAAGTTTACTGAAGTCTGCAGGATTTTAAAATACAAACTCAGAGTGTTGTTTCAGTGTATTTAGTGAATACTCTCATATACTGTATGATTACTCATGTAGACTACTGCATATATGTTCACATCAGGATAATGATGTCTTCTGTCGTGTTTGATTCATGTTTCATTGTCCTGTGCTTGTTCGTTGTGTATTTTGTACCGTGTCCCAGTCTTGTCTTGTCTTGCCTCTAATACGGTATTTGCCTTGTCTACTTTATTGTGAAGTTGTGTTGAGTTTTGTTTAAGTTAAGTTTTTGCCCACTCATGAGAAGTCTTTTGTTTTAGTTGTCTATTGTTTTATTCAGCCCTGTTCTTGTTTCCCCCTCGTGGGTGTTTGTTTTGATTCTTCTGTTTTCATTAAATAGACCTGTTTAACCCTTCACCCTTACTTGCCTGCATTTGGGTTCGTCTCCCCTGGAAATTCATAACAACAACCATTGAATCAATGTTCATATGTGTTGATTTATCAGTGTTTATGGCATTCAATATTTTTCAACATTCAGTATTTTAACAAACTGCTATGACAAACATTGAGGAGGGTGTTCAGACGTGGATCTGAACACGCTGCTTCTTTATTGCTTCTCCTTTACAGGAAAGTACACATGTAGGTTTAAGTGTATTCTTTAAAAAGTCATAAGTATCTGTATTGATAGAAGCAATACTGGCCCTGTATTCAGTATACCCTGTGTGACAGGCTGAACAAGACACAGACACAGATATTCCAAAAATTAATCCCCGGAGGGTGATTTAATGAGCACACAACACAGTGCCACACGGTGAGACATACAAATGGGGAATATAACTCCAGGGTGCTCCATGGTAGCTGTGGGAGATGCTCGTGCCTCGTGATGCAGTGTGTCCAATCTCTTTAGTTTCCCGTGTAAAGATCCTAAAGGTCGTCAGTTACTGGTCTCTGTCAATAAAACACAACAACATGTTAGTCAAGCAGACATTGTACTGAGAGCAAGCTCACCCTTTCCTCTTCTTCCTTATTTGGCTCTCGCAAGTAATTTCAGATTTAAACACACATTTATTTTGTCTGTGCTGGTAGAAGAGTTTTAAATCCAACACCAGCAGTTTATATCTCTGAATGAATGTTTCAATCTCTGTCATGTGTTTCTCTATTAACTGAAAATAATCCACAAATATTATAAATCATGAATCATTTGCTGTAAGTGTGAAGAGTTTTTCTTTGTGTTACAGTCTGTTTAACTGCAGTATTGGATCTGAAGGTTGTGTTGCTCTGACTTCAGCTCTGAGATCAAACCCCTCACACCTGACAGAACTCAATCTGAACTATAATAATCCAGGAGATTCAGGAGTGAAGCAGCTCTCTGATCTACTGAAGGATCCACAATGTAAACTACAGAAACTACAGTGAGTGAAAGTGTTATTATGTCATTAGTAGAGACAAGAAATGTTTGTATATTAATTGTCTATAAATCACTCAATGGTCTTGGACCTAAATACATCTCAGATATGCTCATTGAATATAAAGCAAACAGACTTCTCAGATCATCAGGATCAAGTCAGTTAGAGATAACAAGGTTTCACTCAAAACAAGGCGATTCAGCGTTTAGTCATTACGCCCCCGTAGCTGAAATCTGCTTCTTGAAGACATCAGACGTTCACCAACAGAAGCTTCTTTTAAATCCAGATTAAAAACACACTTGTTTAGCTGTTCATTCACAACCTGAGCACTGTGCTGCTTTACATCAACTGCACTTCTTTGGCTCTTATTCTTTTGATATATACAGTACACTCACATTTTTAATCAATTTTATTGCTGTTTTATTGTTTCTTAAAATCTAAAGTATTTGTGATCTTAAATCATTTGGATTTTAAAGAAACGTCTTATTTCTTTCTGTCAATCATTTTATGCAAAGCACTTTGAATTGCCCTTGTGTATGTAATGTGCTATATAAATAAACTTAAAAAAATATAAATATATATTTGGTCCACTCAAGTAATTTCAGATTTAAACACACATTTATTTTGTCTGTGCTGGTAGAAGAGTTTTAAATCCAACACCAGCAGTTTATATCTCTGAATGAATGTTTCAATCTCTGTCATGTGTTTCTCTATTAACTGACAATAATCCCACAAATATTATAAATCATGAATCATTTGCTGTAAGTGTGAAGAGTTTTTCTTTGTGTTACAGTCTGTCTGGTTGCAGTATTGGATCTGAAGGTTGTGTTGCTCTGACTTCAGCTCTGAGATCAAACCCCTCACACCTGACAGAACTCAATCTGAACAATAATAATCCAGGAGATTCAGGAGTGAAGCAGCTCTCTGATCTACTGAAGGATCCACAATGTAAACTACAGAAACTACAGTGAGTGAAAATGTTATATTTTTATATAATGTTAAGACTTCATGTTCAAGTTTACTGAAGTCTGCAGGATTTTAAAATACAAACTCAGAGTGTTGTTTCAGTGTATTTAGTTAATACTCTCATATACTGTATGATTTCTCATGTAGACTACTGCATATATGTTCACATCAGGATAATGATGTCTTCTGTCGTGTTTGATTCATGTTTCATTGTCCTGTGCTTGTTCGTTGTGTATTTTGTACCGTGTCCCAGTCTTGTCTTGTCTTGCCTCTAATACGGTATTTGCCTTGTCTACTTTATTGTGACGTTGTGTTGAGTTTTGTTTTAGTTAAGTTTTTGCCCCCTCATGAGAAGTCTTTTGTTTTAGTTGTCTATTGTTTTATTCAGCCCTGTTCTTGTTTCCCCCTCGTGGGTGTTTGTTTTGATTCTTCTTTTTTCATTAAATAGACCTGTTTAACCCTTCACCCTTACTTGCCTGCATTTGGGTTCGTCTCCACTGGAAATTCATAACAACAACCATTGAATCAATGTTCATATGTGTTGATTTATCAGTGTTTATGCCATTCAATATTTTTCAACATTCAGTATTTTAACAAACTGCTATGACAAACATTGAGGAGGGTGTTCAGACGTGGGTCTGAACACGCTGCTTATTTATTGCTTCTCCTTTAGAGGAAAGTACACATGTAGGTTTAAGTGTATTCTTTAAAAAGTCAAAAGTATCTGTATTGATATCAGCAATACTGGCCCTGTATTCAGTATACCCTGTGTGACAGGCTGAACAAGACACAGACACAGATATTCCAAAAATTAATCCCCGGAGGGTGATTTAATGAGCACACAACACAGTGCCACACGGTGAGATATACAAATGGGGAATATAACTCCAGGGTGCTCCATGGTAGCTGTGGGAGATGCTCGTGCCTCGTGATGCAGTGTGTCCAATCTCTTTAGTTTCCCGTGTAAAGATCCTAAGGTCGTCAGTTACTGGTCTCTGTCAATAAAACACAACAACATGTTAGTCAAGCAGACATTGTACTGAGAGCAAGCTCACCCTTTCCTCTTCTTCCTTATTTCGCTCTCACAAGTAATTTCAGATTTAAACACACATTTATTTTGTCTGTGCTGGTAGAAGAGTTTTAAATCCAACACCAGCAGTTTATATCTCTGAATGAATGTTTCAATCTCTGTCATGTGTTTCTCTATTAACTGACAATAATCCACAAATATTATAAATCATGAATCATTTGCTGTAAGTGTGAAGAGTTTTTCTTTGTGTTACAGTCTGTATAACTGCAGTATTGGATCTGAAGGTTGTGTTGCTCTGACTTCAGCTCTGAGATCAAACCCCTCACACCTGACAGAACTCAATCTGAACTATAATAATCCAGGAGATTCAGGAGTGAAGCAGCTCTCTGATCTACTGAAGGATCCACAATGTAAACTACAGAAACTACAGTGAGTTACTTATTTACTCTTGAAATGATCATTCTGTTATTAAATTCAATGTCATTATAATTTGTACCATTTGTTGTTAAAAGTGACTTTTTAAAAATACACTTTCATCTATTAGTCTTGTTATGTTTACACTATCTGTGTTGTGTTGTTCTTTGGATGAAGTGTTTCTACATTTACATTAACATTTAGTCATTTAGCAGACGCTTTTATCCAAAGCGACTTACAAGTGGGGTAGGTAATGGAAGCAATTGGGACAGCATAAGTACAACAAGAGCATAAGTGCAATCAAAAAGAAGAGGTCTCATATAGCCTAACACAGTATACAGAACCATTCATTCATACATTTTTTTTTTATTAAAGAGTAGAGAAGAAACTTGAGTCAGAACAGATTAGTCAGATGTTGACAGAAGAGATGTGTTTTAAGGCGTTTCTTAAAGATGGCTAAAGAATCTGCAGATCTTGTAGCAGCAGGCAGATCATTCCACATTGGTGGAACAGATCCAGAGAAGGTGCGCGAGAGAGATTTTCTACCTTTATGGGATGGCACCACAAGACGCCGTTCGTTTGCAGAGCGTAGGAAGCTCTGATAGGAAGGGTCTAATTTTCCTGATATTGTAGAGGATGAATCTACAGGACCGGGCGGTTTCTCTTGTTTTCTCATTTGTAAATCACTTTAGAAGTGTGTACATTTATATTTATCATATTTTATGATCACTACACAAGTCATTGTTGTATGATATCTGTTGATAATCACTGTAATGAGTTCATAATAATAATATCTGATGTTTCTCTTTAATGTTTACAGGATTGAGCCACAAAAGGATAAACCAAGAAAGGATGAACCAAGAAAGGATGAACCAAGAAAGGATGAACCAAGCAATTGTGTTTTGTCATAAACTATAAGAGTTGTTTTCTGCCTCCTACTGGACAAACAACATCAGTGACTCATAAGAGCTCAACATGAGGGCGTCTGTTAGAGATGTAAACACACAAACTGTTGATTGTTTGTCTTTCCATGTTTTTCTGCTCCAGCGCACTATAAAGAGCTCAAATGCAGCAGGATCGTCCTTAAATCTGAGCTTTTTGTGTCACATCCGCAGAATAAAAGTTTATGTTGACATAATATATGTTTGTGTACTGAGCATATTAATGTTGTATTAATAAACACATACATGCATATATTTAAGAAAAATATAAAAATTAATAAACATTTATATATATTTGTAAATAAAAACATGCAAATTTTCCTAAATATGTAATAGTACATAAATATGTTGACAAAAGTAATACATACACAGTACTACAAAGACATAAATTATGTAAACAAAAACTTTTATTCTTTATAAAATTAATCATGATTAATCATTTTGACAGTCCTGGTTAATATAAATGTGAATAATAATACATTTGTACTTTATTTGTATTTAGATTCAATTCTGAATATTTATGTAATGAGATATTATGCTAATGATTAATGTTGAAAATGTCCTGCCAGATAACAAAATGTGTTCCTTAGACGTTCTTTAGACCAAAGTTTCTCAACTCCAGTCCTCAGGTCTCCTGAACAGAATGTTTGAGATCTCTCCCTAAATAACACATTAACACTCTCATGAGTTAAACAACAAGTCACACTAATAGTGTTCAGTGTTTCCTTTAGTTGAGCTCTTGATTCTTGATTTCTTAAGTTAAATGTGTTCAGATCAGCTGTGATGGTGTTACTGAAGTTCAGCTCCAGATCCACAGTGTCTTGTTTAAATGTGGTGATGCTTGTTTCAATCAGACGTGTGTTAGTTACTATGATACTCTGAATGTGGAGAAACACGACGGCTGCTGCGGTTTGAAACTATTTAGACTTCTCCAGTTTTTACTCTCCTTTCTTTACTCTTTTTTTCTTTAAAACTGTAAATATGAAGTGTGTATATAATGTTGGAGGCCCTTCAAAACGTCAAAATCTGGATAAAATGCATTTAATAATAGCTTGAAATATCTTGAATAGACCTATATTAATTTTACAATGATTTTAAGATAATATGTATGTTTGTAATGATTTTGACCAATACTAATAAAATGTATGAAAATACACCAGATAGCATCTTTATTTTCTTTCTTATTATCTCACAGCACCTTCTTTCTTCAGAAGAACTGATGTGTGTGTCTGTGTTCAGTTTGGCTGTAATGTAATTGGCAATAATGTCATGGAAGAAAGATAATGGCGCCTCCTCAGGTTAAAATGAGGATTACATTTAGTTTTATTAAAGGGGTGGTGCAACAGTGTTTCATGCATTCTGACTTCTTTACACTGTTAAACGTGCTGGCTTCTCATGCTTAACATGGTCATCCCCCCTTGGGTTCGTTTAGGTCTTGGAAAGTTTTTTCGATCATGAAATTCCCTACAAAACAACTTTTCTTAGTTTCTTTTGGCATATTTCTCCTCGAAAAGCACGGCCACACGTCACCCAGCGAGAGTGAGAGAAAGAGCACAGCTGTGTTTGTTTGTTCACTACATGATGAACATCATTCATTGGGTGATGAATGTTATATAAACGGTGGATATAACGCTGGATTTGGAGATGGCTTGAGCAGGATAGATGCATGGGCGTAAATCCCAGGGGGGACGGAGGGTGAAATGAGGGGTTCGTTGATTATTAAATTCGAATGCATGAAACACGGTAGGCAGTCGGTAAGAACTGAGTGAGATGGATTCTTAGATCAGAATTAAGCACCCGACACAGGTTTGAAAGATGTCCTCTTTACTGAAAAGCTTGGTGGATATACAGATGTGGTTCTCTGCAACAAGTTAAACCAAGAACAAACTTAATCACAGGAATAAACAACATTTTCAACTTAAACATATCTTAAACACAGTACTGTTATATGTATGAGGTAATGATCCTCGAAGTGTCCGCAAGGGGGCGCTACCAGCATGCAAATGTTGTATAGCGGCAGCTCTCCGGACTGAACATGGACTCTCGTGTAAACGAGCATTGCTACAAAACACACATGTCCAATAATAATGCGGATAGGTTAAACTAAGAGTTTATATATATATCTTACAGCAAATAAACCTCAAACATTTAAGAATATACTGAATCGAGCATGTTACATCAATAGAGCTAGGCTAATCGGCTAACATGAACAGCACAATAACGATAGCGCACTTTCTACACAGTAACGAGAGATATGAACAGCAATTACTTACTTCACATACACGCACACTGTAAGCCAATAAAGTTTCTAGCTCACTTGTATCCGAGTGGATTAGAGTACAGCCGTCGATTGCGTCTCCGCACGTGCGCTGTCTAAACTATCTAACGTCTATTTCCGCATCACCTGATGACGTTGCTGAAGCGATGCAGGCTATGATTGGTCCGTATCATCCGAGCTCTCCTCGCCAAAGCGGAGGGTGTTTCTAGATGGACCTACCCTGCTCTTTCTTTACATGTCAACAAGACAATTTGTGTAGAGGTTGATAGAATGCTTTTTGAGTTTTTATGGAAACACAAGAGACATTACATAAAAAAATCTGTTGTCATAAATAGCTTTGAACGGGGCGGTTTTAACTTTCTTGATTTTGCTTCTCTGAACAATACGTTTAAGATCAATTGGTTGAGGCAGTTCTTGAATGATTCTGATTCTATATGCTATCCCAAAGTATATTTTTTCTAATGTTGGCAGTCTCCCCTTTCTATTAGTGTGCAATTATAATATCTCTAAATTGCCCATTAAATTGTCAGATTTCCACAGGCAGGTGCTTCTGGCCTGGCACTTGATTTATAAACATAATTTTAGTCCCCACAGGTATTTTATTTGGAATAACCATGATATCCGATATAAAAATAAAACACTTTTTCTTTCAGATTGGTTTAATAATAATATTATTTTGGTTTCTCAACTTGTAAATTCAAATGGTCAATTGTTTTCTTATTCTGAATTCTTAACGAAATATGGTATTTCTGTCACCCCACGAGACTTTGCCATAGTGATGGATGCCATCCCTAGTGGAGCTATCGCACTTTTAAAAAACTCAGCTGATTCTTTACTCTCTTCTACCTCCTGGATGCATCCATGCGAGACTGCAATAGGGAAGATCTGTTTTTTATCCTGTCCCTCTTCTAGGAATAGAAAGATTAGACAATTTTTTCAGAGTGATATTATAACCGTCCCTTCTATAATATCATATTGGAGTAATTGTTTTAATGATATTCCTTGGAGGACAGTATGGTCTCTATCCAATAAATATTTAATCACTAATAAGGTTAAAGAGGTATCATTCAAGTTGTTGCATCGATTTTACCCAGTCAATGTCTTTATCAAAAAAATGTTTCCTGAGTTGAATCCCCTTTGCTCCTTTTGTGGAGCTGAAGACGAGTCTGTACCTCATCTTTTTTGGGACTGTATTCATGTAGGTACTTTTTGGGAGAAATTTTGTCTGTTTGTACGTGCTTCTTTATTAGTCAACTTTTCCTTGATGTTTAAGGATGTCTTATTTGGATTTTATAATTCTGACAAAAATCTAAAAGACAAGTATTTTCTTATAAATCGATTTATTTTTCTAGCCAAGTTTTTTGTACACAAGTGCAAGTTTTTGTCTGTCAAACCTCTTTTTATAATTTTTTGCAAAGACCTTAATTGTTATTTGGGTACTATCTCTTCTTCTAACAATGCCAACGCATTAAAGTCTGTTACAATGTGCACAAAGTATAATATTTCAGCTTTTTATAATGAAAACCAAAAGGGTCTCAAGGCTTTTCTCTCTCTCTTGAATTTATTTTAAGTTTTGTTACCCCTGGCTCAATTTTAGTTGTATTTATTTTTATTTGTCTATTTATTTTATTTATTTTGATTTGTATTTGCTTTTATCTTACTTCCTTTTACTGGCTTTTTGTCTTTTGAATTATTATTGTTTATTTCTGCTCTTAATTGTGACTAAGTTTTTGATGTTATATTTGTTCAATAAAAAAAAAAGGTCCGTATCATCCGGGGCATTGGAGACAGCCGGGCCTTTTGTACAGAGGCGACATGTCCCTCGATCAATTAAACTCGCATTCACTATTGTCATAAATATATTTATGTTTACCTAAACTAATTGTGTAATTAGAAGAAAATACAAACGCAAAAAATACGTTTAGAGTTTAAACAACTGTTGAGTTCCCCCTCCTCTGCCTCTCACAGTGGTTTGGTCCATTGCCTGCTGTGCCCGTTCATCTCACCTGCGCTTGCGCAACACATTCAAGTCAGTTATGAACTCAGTTCATCTGCGGTTGTTGAACTCCAGTAAGAAGTCTATTTTATTCACTTTAAATGAAGTGATTCTCTTTAATGTAGTTGATGCTGATTCATTAATAAATTAGTTGTTGCAAAAAATGCTGATTACCGATGTATTTTTCCATGAATCTGCTATGTTTGCGATTAAAACGTTACTTAGCTAGTTAACGTTAGCTAGTTACATAGGACATCACACACTGCAATTTTACACGCCGAAGCCGTTTCTCATGCATTGATTTATTTTAGGCGACATGGTATGATGTGAACATTATTGTGTATAAATTCTGATCATATTCAGTATGCTATGGGACTTTCATTCACCCTGGTTATGAAAGAATGTTTTTAAACATTAACTTGATGTTTTGAAGAAGTATTCATAGGAATGTTTGTAAACATTAACTTAGTGTGTTAGTAAATCAAAAATCACATTACTAGTGGGTCAGAAATCGCATTAACTTAGAGTCACGATAAGATTGTTTGCATGAGAGAATCAATCACTACATATTCTAATCAAAATCCAGGGATGGTTTGAAGGCCAGACCCAAATAAATTGTATCACTGTTCATTTTTAATTAAAAAAAATGAGTTAAGGTTGAAATTCCACCATTAGACCAGAAACCTTGTTGCCTAAAAATAATGGTGGCGGACAAGGATAGTTGGATAATAAAAATAAGAGATAACGGGAAGTTACCTGATTGGTTTCGAAAGGAAACACCTTTGGGAAGTTTTACTATAACTAGAGGCTGGAAAACACCAAGTTTTCAGATGTTTTGGAGACTTGGGACATCTCACTTTGTTTGACTTGTACAAATAAAGTTGAAACTTTGACACCTGGACCTTCCTTGTCTGAGCAATTTTTTGAGAGTGAAGATCAACGTTTTTTCCCCATCATATTTGGCGCCCAACGTGGGGCTGGAAAGAGGCTGAAGGCATTCGACGACACCTGAGGACGGACCATCTGGCTGACTGCACAGATCAGGTGAGCATACTTTTGCTTAAAGTGTAAATTTTTGGTATCTGTGTGGTCTGCCGGAGGTGAGTTCTGGGTAGAGTTGATGTCTATAAGAAGCTTCTCCAGTCTAAGAACTAATTGACACTAATATTGCAGGAGGGCCCCAGGTCTCAAAGTAAAGAATGATTGTAGGTGAATGAATGATGTCTAGACAATGTAAATAAGCGATACCCGTTATGAGAGGGTATTGGCCTTTTGTGAGTGGGCCATGTAAATAAGTGATACCCGTTATGAGAGGGTATTGGCCTTTTGTGAGTGGGCCATGTAAATAAGTTTTACCCGTTATGAGAGGGTAATGGCCTTTTGTGAGTGGGCCATGTAAATAAGTTTTACCCGTTATGAGAGGGTAATGGCCTTTTGTGAGTGGGCCATGTAAATAAGTCTTACCTGAAAAGGTAACTGCCTGCTCGGAGAAGGCACGTATATATTACATAGAAGAAAACCACGTGGGGATGTAAAATAGTTCTGTTTGTCTGTGTTATTGTCTGTTATTGTCTCTGTCAGTGTCTAAAGAAATTGAGAGAGTAGGAAGGAGGGGCTGCTGGCCACAGTCCCAGAATGAGTAGTGACTATGTGTGTGTGAGCAATGTGTGTGTGAGAAGTCATGTGTGAAGGAGCACGGAGCAAGGGAGAAGATAGAAAACTATAATAAGTAAAGCTCTTTATTTTAAAGAATGAGTTTAGGATATGAATAAGAGTTTTGAATGTATTTTGGAAATGAGTTATTATAAATAATGTGATATTCTGAAAAGGAATAAGAAAATGTCATTGTATGCTGAAATATTGTGACCAAAGTAAAAAAGAATATGAGGTGTATATGAGACGATCAGGGCATTGCTTTGTGAGAGCTCATATAGAACAAACACCTAGACAAAAGAAGGTGATATATTAGGGACGATCACGGCTGAAAAGCTGTGTGAGAGCCAACATAGGAAAATCACCCATGGTCACGATACGATGCATGTACTGCATTTTTTTTCCAAGCTTATTTAATAATAAAGGAAACGCTAGTAACAAACCATATAAAAATAGAAGTAGTTTGAGTCTCAATCTGGAAGTATTTGATTTATTAGACTCAACCAAATACATTATTGTTTGAACATTAAGAATATTCCCTCTTGGAAAGATTAAGTCTTGTAATTTTTTAGTATCAAGTTTTATGAATTACCTTTCCCCAACAGCAACTATTTTTATTTTTTATTTTTATTGTAGCATATTAAAAAAGTGAGGTTGAGGTTTTCTGATAAATGCTCTTCTCTATTGATATTGTTGAATGATATGAAACCCTCGTTGCCCATATTGAACATTGATCTTAAATTAATTGTTAAATTTCATGTCTTAAACTTTTTGCCCCATTGGTGATTTTTGCCTTATGTTGTTTTTTATTTCAGTTTACTGCATTACAGTTGCATGGCTGAAGAGGGGCCAGGCCTTGATTATGAGAGAAGAGAGGCCTTTCATACTAAGATACTGACCCTAAGAAAAGTACTGTCTGAAACTAGGGGAATTGGAAATCACTTTTGGCAAGAAGATACATACATTGATGAGAAGGGGGTAGAACAAGTTCTGTTACAAGAAAGAAAAGACTGGTACCTGAATCAACTGACAGAGATTCGAAACTTAGAAATTGTCCAATCGGAGTGGCCTTACATAAATTGGGAAGAAATTGTAAAAACCTGTTGTAAAGTAGATGTGTTGAAACACTACCTGAATGAGGTCTGTGTATATCAGTATAACAGATGTAATTGTCCCTCAGGTCTGACAGCAAGAACATTATTGGTTCAAAGGATCCCCATTGGTGGCCTAACAGGAGATTACTATGAGATAGGAGAGCTGCAGGGGTTTTCCTTAGGGCGGGGACAAACTGGGCGGCTTATTGGTTTCCCCGAGCTGAGAGTCTATGCAGAAACTCGATATGTAAACTGGGCAAGTAAGATCTTATGTACTTGGAATGAATTTGGAGAAGTGGTTCCTCAACAGTTTGTGGCAGTAACTTTGAAAAAATTGGTGATGGAAATAGCCCCAGAGAACCCTAGGTCCTGGTTTGCACCTTAATGCTTAAATAAACCAATGAAACACATCTAAAATCTCTGTACTTTTCTCTTTATAATAATACATTTAGGAATATTACTGATTTGTGCATTCTTTAAGTATGTCGTCCACCCCTGTAGATTTGTTGGGGTCCAGATATCCGGTATGCAAAAATTCAATAGAAAGAATATCTAAGAAATGGGCCGTTAGAACCAAAAACTTGAGAACAATATGGCCAGAAAATGGTACCTTTGATGTAACAGTGTGTGAGGAAATGGAGGGACTAATTAAGAACCATAAACCAAAGGACAGAAGCAAAAAACGAGAAGAAAAGAGAAAATTAGAACAGGAAGTACTCAACCTGTTCAAAAATGAAGGAGTTAATTTCCTGAAAAATATGAGAAAAATAAGAGAAGTGTTAAAAAAGGATGATGAGAAGAAGGAAGAAAACTTTGAGAAAATGACTCAGCCACCTCCCTATGAACCTCCCAGTCAAAAGTTAGAAAAGATACAAACATCAACTCAAATGCCAATGGTGGCAATAAAAGGAGATGTCAAGATAGAAGGACAGGTAGAAATAGGTACAGACACAAATGAGAAGGACAGAGCAGAAAAGAATAAGGACGACAGGGCTAGGCAACAATCCCCAGGTTACAGGAACTTAGAGGATGAGGATGGCAGAGGTGCATGCGGTCCTGATCCTTATGGCGAACTGGTAGAGGCACTGAACAACATAGCAAAGAGACGTGAGGAGACCTACGAAAGTGTGACAGAAGATCTAATACAAATACATACAGATTCTGCACATGCTTTAAGTCAAGGTTCAGGCAACAGCTCAGAAGGAGGAGAGGAAGAAGAAGAGGATGCCCCTAGAGTCAGAAGCCAAGAAAAGACACAGCGTCCGAAAATCGACAAAAGAGCCCCTCCGGGATCAGCCTTAAGGAGCCTTCCAAGAGGAGAGCGAAAGCTGGTCACGGGGAGCCTCTATCTCCAGGATGATCCTGAGGAGTGGCACCAGCACTGGACCCGAGAACCACAGGGGAGACTGACAAGATCTGCAAGTGTCACACTCCTTCCTGAAGTCACAATACCAAAGTCGCGTGACACAAAAAGAGGAACGCAGTGTCCCATATTAATAAAAGGAGCTCAAGCACAATACGTGCCATGGGCATCTCAAGACCTGGATGGACTGGTTGCACGCCTGCCAAACCTAGATGAAGGGGCAGGCAAGTGGATCAGACTGCTGGAGGAGGAGACAACAGGAAAGCTATTGGCATTGGGGGATATCAAAGCACTCCTTGCCAAATGCGTGGGAAGTTCCAAGCTGAATGAACTTTTAAGAGCAGCAGGCATCCAAGCGATAGACATCCCAGATCTAGACGGATACCCATTCGACAGATATAGAAGGCGAATATGGCAAGGGTTAAGAGACGAATTCCCCAACCGCATCGATCCCCGAGCCCTCAAGGGAGAACAGATGGGAGAGGAAGAGAACCCTGCCACCTACATACAGAAACAAATGAGGAAGTGGAAGCAAGAGCTTGAAAGAGATCCTGATGAAGACTTATTGATGACGACATTGTTCAGAAATGCTGTTGCCGATGCAATGCCTCCGCTAGTAAAGGCCAAGCTGGAGGATGTAGTGGGTCTGAACTCCAAGTCACACAAAGAGTTCTGTGATCATGTGACCCATGCAGTCGAACAGTATAGAAGAAATGAACTAAAGCTGAGAAATCAAGAAAAGGATCTTCAAAGAAAACTGGTACAGCTACAGCTCGAAGAACTGGCAAGAAAGAAGAAGACGCAAGCCGTGGTCAAAGACAAAGATGAAGAAAAAGATCATGCAGCGATGATGGCTCCAGTAAATGTCCCAGTTCCTATGGCACCGCAACCGGGTGCAGCCACTGTACAACAAACACCTGGGAGTGGACCTCAGCAGCCAGCGCCTATTGTCATCTATATGAAGCCTGAACAACAAAACAGATTTTGCCCAAGACCTATGCAAGGGGAACAAGGAAGACAGAACAGAGGAAGGAACTCATGTTGGGGATGCGGACAACAGGGGCACAACAGAAGAGAATGTCCCACCAACCCTTGGAATGCAAACCAGCAACAAGGTTCCCGATGGCAAGCAGGCCAACAACAACGACCTCCATGGCAAAATCAGAGGCAACAGCGACCCCAATGGCAGGAAGGGCAACAACAACCCCCATGGCAAGAGCAGAATCAACAGGGGCCCCGCTGGCAGGACCAACCAAATCAACCAGAACAAGGACATCAGCAACAGGGACCAGTCAACCCATGGCGAGGTCCAGATGTCGGATACTAGGGCTGCCAAGAAGATCCTACGGGGAGGGGTCAGCACCCAATGATAACTGAAGATGCTGATGCAGAACCGATGCTGCAGGTCAATATTGAAGGCAAGAACACACCAATGATGATAGACACTGGAGCAACTTATACATGTATAAGCTCAAGTCATGCCTCACACCTCCCCATGTCTGGCAAGTTCGCAAAGACAGTAGGATTTTCTGGACAAACGCAGCTAATTCCAATAACGGCTCCAGTGCGTCTAAGGACAAAGGACAAAGAAGTAACTCTGCCTATCCTAGTATCAGAGCAGACCCCTGTTAATCTGTTAGGGAGGGATGCCCTATGTAAACTAAAGCTACAAATATCATGTTCCCCTGAAGGTATTTACATTGCCAGCAAGGGGGTTAGGCAAATGGTAGTCACAGCCCCCCAGGCCAATGCCTACTGGATAGGAGAGTTAGAGGAAGAGGTAGGGAAGACAGTGCGAAAATGGGAAAAGTTTGTTAAAGAACAACTCAAAGACCCCAAGTTACCTGAATTAGAATTTCACTGCACCATGATATATGACCCACTGAGGAGAGTAGACATAGAGAAAAAGTGGTTGCAAGAAACCAAAAATAAGAAAGTTCCCCTCATTTCACAGCATATAATAATAGGACCACAAGGAGCGGCATTACAAGTTGACAGTAATGAGTTTATTGAAGAATGGTTCCAGATCCCAAATTCAGTCCCCCATGTTACATTGTATTTAGAGCAGGGAAGTGAGAACAAAGAAATAGGCCCAATGATGAGAAAAGCCAAAGGAATACAATGGAAGAGCACGGACAACCCCTTAATTTTTATTTCAGCAGATAAACATTTCATGAAAATTGCATGCGCAACAATTATGCAGGGAACTCCTAGAGAGGTGGAAGTCAGTAATCAAAGACACATGAATTTGGAAATCATCTTGGAAAAAGAGATGAAACAAACGGAGCTGATTGAAGAGATGGAGCAATTAGTTCCTGAAGAATTGTGGTCAAAACATGACACGGATGTTGGACTGATAAAAGCTGCTAGCCCTATAGTAATTAAGACAAAACCAGGGGCTAAGTTACCATACAAGTACCAATATCCATTAAAACCTGAAGCCATAAAAGGCATCAGAGGAACAATTGAAGGACTAACCACAGCAGGAGTGCTGTTTGAGACATCCAGTCCTTGTAACACTCCTATATTGCCAGTTACCAAAGCAGATAAAGCCAAATGGCGCTTGGTACATGATCTAAGGGCAATCAATGAGATAGTAGAAGATTGGCCAGCAGAAGTTCCGAACCCTCACACCCTGCTTACAAATGTGCCACCTGATGCTAAGTATTTTACAGTGATTGATCTTTGCTCTGCCTTTTTCAGCATTCCATTGGCAGAAAGTAGCAGACATTTGTTTGCTTTTACTTATGAGGGGAAGCAAATATCCTATACCAGGGTCCCTCAAGGGTTCCGCCATAGCCCTCACATATTTAATCAGCTGTTAAAGGCTGATCTGGAAGATCTGGTACTGGACAGTACACTTCTCCAGTATGTGGATGACTTGTTGATCTGTGCCCCTACACTTGAGCAATGCCACAGAGATTCCATTAAAGTCCTGACTAAATTAGCAGAAGGAGGACATAAAGCCTCAAAAGCAAAGCTGCAATATTGCCTTCCCCAAGTAGAGTACTTGGGAAGATTAATTGCATATAAAACCAAAGCAATATCACAAAGCCAATTGGAAGGAATTAGCAAAGTGCCGCTTCCACAGACTGTTGGTCATATGATGACATTCCTGGGCATGACTGGATTCAGCTCAGATTGGATAGAGGATTATGCAATCAAAACTGCCCCATTGAGAGCCTTAATGAAACAGGCAGGGCAGCAAAATTTAAGAACCACACTCACATGGAATAATGATGCGACAATAGCATTCGAATCTATTAAGAGAGAACTGCAAAGTGCTCCAGCTCTCACAAGTCCTGACTATACAAAACCCTTTCACCTCTATGTAGCTAACAGAAAAGAGGGATATGCCTCTGCAGTATTAATGCAGGAGACTTGTAAGGGGAGGGGAAAACAGCCCATTGCCTTTTATAGTACAAGGTTGGACAGTGTAGCACAGGGGTATCCTCCTTGTTATCAAGGACTCGCAGCTGTATATTATGCTTATGAGAAGGCTTCTACTTTGACTATGGGTTACCCTGTGATAATATATGCACATCATAAGGTGGTGGAAATGTTGGAACAAGGTAGATTTGTTTTAACACAGGCCAGAAGCCTGGCATATTCAGCTCTTTTGACATATCCTGATGTAACATTAAAGCATTGTGCTACTGTAAACCCAGCAAATTACATACCTCTGGATAATGAAGGCACGCCACATGATTGTGTGGCTGAATCATTGGCGTTTACCCGTCTTAGACCAGATTTAGAGTCTACGCCCATACTAAATGCGGTGGCTGATTATTTTGTAGATGGCTCTTGCTTCAGAGACCATTTGGGAAATCATGCTGGCTTTGCTGTGGTTAAACGAGAAGGGAGTGAGTTTCTTCCTGTAGTTTCTCAACACTGTGAACAGCCTTGTTCAGCACAACTGGCTGAGTTGAAAGCCCTGACAACAGCTTGCCAGCTGGCAAAGGGGCAAGTTGTAAATATTTATACAGACTCTGCGTATGCGCATGGAGTTTGTCATCTTTATGGAGCAGTTTGGAAACAAAGAGGGTTCAGAAAAAGTGATGGTACCCCAATACAGCATGCCGAGCAGATTGTACAGTTAATTTCAGCTATGATGCAACCCAAACTCTTGGGTATTATTAAATGCCAAGCGCACAAAAAGGGAAAGGACTTTGTAATACAAGGAAATAATGCTGCCGATGCAGAGGCTAGAAAAGCCTCAGGGTGTCAAGTTGCTGTAATGGCCCCAATGGTGTTAATACAGCCTGAGCCCCGAATTGCAGACCTTGCTCGCATACAAGAGCAGGCTAGTGCTGTCGAACAATCAGTATGGCAGCAAAGGGGGGCCACAAGAGATGTGAATGGAGTATGGCGATCTCATGAAGGACTAATCATTGCACCACATGCTCTATTGACTGTGTTAATTTCTGAGACACATGGATTTGATCATTGCGGTCGAAATGAGATACTGAGAAAAATCAAGCAACAAGGATATTGGTCACCTTATTTGCAAGCGACAGTGGATGATTTTCTAACAGGGTGTGATATTTGTGCTCAGAACAATGTGAGAAAAGGGACTTCAGCACCTATAGGGCACATCCCTGTACCCGAAGGACCTTTTAAACACTTGGTAATGGATTATGTCGACATGATCAAGCCAGTCAGAGGCAAAAGATACATGCTGGTGATAATAGATAGATTCAGCAGATGGGTGGAGGCTGTGCCATCATCTGACCAGGGCTCTGGGACTGTGATTAAGTTTTTGACAAGAGAAGTGATTCCCAGGTTTGGAATTCCATCTGAGATCAGTTCCGACAACGGCTCCTCATTTATTCAAAGAACGGTAAAGACTGTCTTGCAACAGTTGCGAATAAAACAGCGGCTAGGGTGTGTTTACCATCCCCAATCTCAAGGGATGGTGGAGAAAGCAAACGGAACCCTAAAGGCAAAGATTAGCAAAATCTGTGCAGACACCAAATTGAACTGGGTAGATGCCTTACCACTAGCGCTAATGAACTATCGCATGCAAACTAACAGGACTACAAATTTGACTCCACATGAGATGCTCACGGGTAGGCCTATGCCAGTGCCTTACTTAAGAGGCCCTTATGATGGACCGCCTTTGGAGCAATTGCAAGTTGAGTTAAGAACGTACATGAGGCAATTAACTACTGTACATGAGGCTATATCTTCACAGGAACAACGCCGAGGGCCTAGAGAGGACGAAGAAGCTCCGTGTGCAATCGTTCCAGGAGACAAAGTGTATCTAAGAGTCTTCAGAAGAAAATGGAATGAGCCAAGGCGGGAGGGACCCTACACAGTCACACGAGCAACACCGACAGCAGTACAAGTGGAGGGGAGCACTACCTGGTACCATCTGAATCACTGCACCAGAGTACCACAACTGCGACGGCGAGATCCTGTGCAAACTGACGAGGAAGCTGAGGACTTATCAGAAATTTCAGGCGAGGGTCAGAGACAAGATGATAGTCAGAGAACCCCCGAGGGGATTCCAGAGTCCGCACCGGAGACGTCTAGGGCAGCTGAGGGACAACCGGAGCAGCTCCCGCAGCACGAGCCAGAGCGGAGGACACAGCAGGAGGAGCCACACCAGGAGCCAGAGCCGGCACAGACAGAGCACGAATCACAGACAGAACAGGAGCCCGACGAGCCAAGACAGAGCACAGAACAGGGACACCCGGAGGAACATGCTATCAGGACTATATACGATCCTGACATACATGGGGAACATAGTGCAACAAGAGATAGCCGCTATAGACCAGAACCAGACACCACCCCAACCACAGCAGGTGCCGGTGAACCACGGCCGGGCCCAAGTCGGGAGGGAGATGCAGGACCTTATGGTCACGGTACTACTCTTGATGAGCTTGGTGCAGACCGTACCCCAGACCGAGAGCTTGCCAGCCCAGAATTATCCGCCGAGCAACTACTGGCAGAAGAATTCCCAACAATTAACTTGTCGGCACTTGAATGGTCACCCGACGATTTCAACCTGTGATGAAGTGTCCCAGTATGAGAGACTTTGGGACAGTGCTGTTCAAAATGAATGGTACAGGTGGGCACATTTCACAGTAGATCAATCAATCATGGACAGTTGTGTGTTTTGCACCCCATCACCAATGAGCAGGCTGATTGTTGTACCAAACCCATATGATTACAGACATTGTGCTGGACATTATTCAAAGCAGTGTAATGCAGAGAGAAACAATGTTCCTTTTTGCCATGCAGAATGTTTAGCCCTGGCAGGACGTGAAAACAGGGAACGCTACTATACTCATGCATTATGGGGAGAGGAGTGCATGGATATTGATGTAAGGATCCCAACGAATATGATTGAAGTTCCAGTGGTTTATGAAATAGATTATACATTGCAGTACGAATGTTACAATAGTACAAATGAAAAAGCGGGTCTAAATGTGGGAATTTTTGGAGGAAATTGTATAACTATTTGGCATTTAGATAAAATTATGCGAAGTCAGAAGGGAGTAAATAGACAATGGGATAAAAGGTTTGCTTCTGCTACACTTACAGATAACTTCACAGTAATAGGATGGGAAGATTGCCCAAACATGACAATTGGATGGCCCTTGATTGAATCTTATGAGACTCAGGTTAACGCTATAGCCGACTACTTTTGGGTGTGTGGGGAAAGCAAACTAAGACCGACACTACCAAAACATTGGAGAGGTTTATGTGCAAGAGTAAAACTAATACAAGATGCCACTATGATCACATGGGATCCGAATGAGAATGTTAAAAGTGAACCAAAACAGAAAATAGTGAAAAGGGCTTACCAAAGTGACCCAAATGTTTATATTGATGCCATTGGTCAACCTAGAAATATCCCACACCAGTTTAAAGCAAGAGATGAAGTTAAATCTGGATTTGAGTCTATTTTTGTATGGATTACACCAAATAAGAACACAGAATGGATTAATTATGTGTATTACAATCAACAGAGATTTATTAACTACACAAATGATGCACTTAAAGCTCTTGGGGAACAATTAGCCCCTACAAGTAAAATGGCCTGGCAAAACAGACAAGCTCTAAATTGGTTATTAGCTGAAAAAGGAGGAGTCTGTGTGATGTTCGGAGAAGATTGCTGTACTTACATTCCTAATAATACTGCCCCTGATGGTTCGTTTACTCGTGCTATGGAAAAATTGAAAAACCTTAGAGATGAAATAACAGCTAATGCTGGAAGAGATAAGGCAGTTGGGACATGGTTTGAGTCAATGTTTGGGTTCTGGGGCGAATGGCTGACCAAAGTAGGAGTAACGATTGTTATTGTGTTGGTGGTCTCTGCAGTGTTGTTCTGTTGTGTTCTCCCCATACTAAGATCTTTGTTGGTTAAGGCCACAGCTAGACAAATGTTACTGCATACAGAGTTGAATGTACAGCATGACTCTGAGGCATTTATGTTAACCATGATTACAGCAATGGACAAATGTGAAGAATATGAGACCCCTTAGCTTGTTAAACAACCAAACCAGAAAAAGGGTGCCACTTTTATTTTACTATTATGACGATGTTTGTATATAAGAAAGGGAGAGAGTCTAGAATTGTATTTCCTTTTGGGGCGTGTAGTGTAGTTATAGTCTTCTAGATATAAATAGGCAGGAAGATAGTTTTGTTTGTTGTTTTTGGCAAAAACCCTTTCCCCTTGTTTTTCTTTGCCCATGGTAGATCCCAAAATGTCAATAAGAGGGATATGCATTATGTATTTCTTTCTTTCTTTCTTTCTGCCACTATCATCACAATATACAGGCCAAAACTGGGGGTGCTCCAGAGGAGGTTGCAGGTGATCGTCAAACTGTCGTCCGCAGCGAAATTCAGAAAACGGCAGGAGGTTAAACTCAGATGGGAACGATGTCTTCCGCTGCAAGAAGACGAGTATTCCCGGGAAGGGTGCCCAACGTGGTATAGGAGAGTAGTGCTACATCCTGCACGACCGGGGTACCCAAGACGACACCTAGGACCAGTGGCAAGGCAAATATTGGAACAGGATCCAGCGGTTCTGGCAGTAGGACAGTCAGTTGTTGTCCCAGCTGACTACGACAACCAGGTCGGGATAACTTTTGTCTTTTTCTTCACAAAACCTGGACATCGACCAGTTATAGACCGAGGAGAGAGCACTTTGAAAACAACACGTCATAATTTACCAATCACGGAGTGGGAATACCAGTGTGCGCATTACCCAAGGAACTAGACCTGTGAGTAGGAGTACAAGGGCAAAAGTGCCAGTGGAAGAACCACTTCTTTTAGTGAAGGTGGGGGCCACCCACTGGACGAACATAGTTAGCTTAAAAATCATTAGTTACCCTTAAAAGAACTCCTTTAGTGACCTCACCCATTCGCGACAAATGTGGATGCCATTCTCCATCGCAGAAAAGAGGAATACATGATTGATGTCAGCTGCCTTTAAACAGTTTGCTGAGAAGTTCAGGCCATATCATATGATCGATTCCCCACACCGACAAGTACCTGCGGACCGGATAAGAGGGACATCGCTCTATTTCCCTTCAAGAAGTGAAGGTACTGAAGGACAGTGTTATTATGACTTGGTGATCTCTGGATATGTGTCTGCAGTTTCAGGACAAAGACGACCACAGTCACAGATAGACACTTTGAGATTGTTACCACGGGATGATGCTATACTGGCTGTAGGGTTTACTTCAACACAAGAGGATACATGGACTGAAAGAAAACCAAGTTGGACTTTAACTGTGTACACTCAATATTTGCTTTGGCCCTTAATTAACCTACATACAGGGGATTTGACATTAAAACCACATAATTGTCACACACGATTTAAAGCGGGATCCAGATTAAGACCAGGTCAGTGGATGATCTTCAATTATCGCACCGAAGGATACGAGGTGAATTGAACCTTAGCGGCTGTCACAATGGAAGAAAGACGACACCCATGGCATCCCAGGAGGGTCCGAGGACTGTGTGGAGAGCGAAACATAGCTTCTTTTATGTTCTTTTTGACATGTATGATAATAATACCAATTATTATGAGAAATGGCCTGGGTATGGACCAAAATGACATGGACGTCTTGAACACTACCTTGGGGCAGATGAACGCTACCTTGGGACGGGTGGACTGTGGAGTAAATGGTACATCATCTGAACATTTGTTCTGCGGTCTACTGGTTCCAGAGGCTGAGTCAAAGCACCGAAAGAAAAGACAGAGTGTCAGCAGCAAGACGGGACAGCTTTCCGACGCCTGGATGGATCACCCTAATCCTCCTCATCCTTATGCTACTAACATGTGGTGGCGATTGACTAATCATACCGTTAGAATGAATGCTGCCAGACACTGTTATGTTTGTGCTCACTTTCCTCACAGCGCCACTGGAGGAGATTGGTGGCCACATCAGAATCCCAACAAAACATTTGAAGCAGCCAAGGCTGCAGTAGCAGCAGCTGGACTGAAGGAAGGCCTATACGCTGAACTTCAAGAATCAATAGATGCAATATTAGCGGATGGATTAAAGCTCCCCCAAAATGAGAAGAATATGATGCACGACACGTGGATCCCACACCCTTTTCCTAATAGACTTTTTGCTCAGATAGCAACTGTAAAGCATGTCCCTAACAATCTAGTCTGTTATGAAAGAAAGTCAGGAAATCATGCTTTGGGAACGATACCAGCGCGGAAATGTTCCCATGTCTACCAACCTGTAAACGAAACGGTGAAACGGAGTTGCATGGCCTGTCTTCGTTATGCAGATGACCCAAGTCCCCCAGCTACGCCTGTTATCGTTACTCATGAAGCACCACAGCCAATTGTTGCATACCAATATATTTTTACTTCCAAAACAGGACGAGCAAAATGTCCATCTTGTTCGACTGTACATGTTCCTGATCACGAGGGAACTGGAGTCGTTGAGGGATACTACTGGCTGTGTGGCTATCAAGTATATTTGTCGTTGCCAAAGAACTGGACAGGACTGTGTGCTTTGGTTCAGCTACATGGAGGGGCTATCATCTTGCCTCATCACGCAATGAACAGTCAACGGCGTGTGAGAAGAGGATTATTCAATTTCCTAACGGACAGCCCGGTGCCAAAAAATCATCACATATGGACAATTGCAGAAAAGATTGCGGTTGCATTTGCTCCAGCACTAGGAGTAGAATCACTGATGACTGGTTTAGAAATCACCAGATATGAGTTGTCCTCATTCATCAACACGACGAAACTCATGATGGGAGGAATCAAGGAAGAATTACAAGGATTACGTCTTACTGCTCTTCAGAATCGTTTGGTATTGGACCAACTTACTGCATCGCAAGGAGGTGTTTGTGCTATGATTGGAGAGACTTGTTGCACATACATACCAGACAACGACGCAGATGGACATCTCATTGAACAAGGAATAAAAAATATTTCAATGCTTTCTGCCATGATGGCGAAGGATGAAGTAGATTCAGATAATACAATGTGGAACTGGATTAACAACATATTTCCCAATTTGCATAACATATTGATGTTGATAATCTGCATTGTGGCGCCAATTCTGATACTACTGTGCTTTTGGCCTTGCATAATGCAGGCGGTTAGGGGGATTGCTAGATCTGATCCCCACCATCAGATGGTAGTGTACTCAGTCAGGGATGATCGCCTTTTTGCAATCTAATATAGAAGGCATTTCTATGGAAAAATGGTAACAAGCAGGAGTTGTCCGTGTTACGAGATAACCTAGACGGTCAGATGGATTTCAATTTTTATGGCTTATAAGCATATCCTTAGGGAAATAAGTATTATCATTAATGTTGATTATTCTTGCTCACGCACACATATATTCTTTTTAAAGCACACATATATTCTTTTTAAAGCACACATATATTCTTTTTAAAGCACACATATATTCTTTTTAAAGCACACATATATTCTTTTTAAAAAAGCACACATATATTCTTTTTGAAGTAGAAATTCCTCCTGAGATAGTACTAATCAAGTGTGGGACTCTTATTGAGCCCCAAAGGGGGGAATATATTGTGTATAAATTCTGATCATATTCAGTATGCTATGGGACTTTCATTCACCCTGGTTATGAAAGAATGTTTTTAAACATTAACTTGATGTTTTGAAGAAGTATTCATAGGAATGTTTGTAAACATTAACTTAGTGTGTTAGTAAATCAAAAATCACATTACTAGTGGGTCAGAAATCGCATTAACTTAGAGTCACGATAAGATTGTTTGCATGAGAGAATCAATCACTACATATTCTAATCAAAATCCAGGGATGGTTTGAAGGCCAGACCCAAATAAATTGTATCACTGTTCATTTTTAATTAAAAAAAATGAGTTAAGGTTGAAATTCCACCATTAGACCAGAAACCTTGTTGCCTAAAAATAATGGTGGCGGACAAGGATAGTTGGATAATAAAAATAAGAGATAACGGGAAGTTACCTGATTGGTTTCGAAAGGAAACACCTTTGGGAAGTTTTACTATAACTAGAGGCTGGAAAACACCAAGTTTTCAGATGTTTTGGAGACTTGGGACATCTCACTTTGTTTGACTTGTACAAATAAAGTTGAAACTTTGACACCTGGACCTTCCTTGTCTGAGCAATTTTTTGAGAGTGAAGATCAACGTTTTTTCCCCATCAACATCAACCGCAACAACCACCGATTCTGCCATTCAGGTCCCGTGTCACACACAGTCGCGCACATACCGGTTACAATGTTGTGACGTTGGCAGTATATTTAGCGTCCACTAAAGGTGCTCAGCTTTCATTCAGCTGGAGAAGGTCGTTTTCTCAGCATCTATTGTGTTCAGTATGTGTGCGGCGGATAAACTAAACATTCAGTTTACTGAAACTCGGGCGATTCATCAACGAGCACAACACAGAATTTAAGCTTCTGTCACTGTTTCTGACTGTTTGTTTGGCTACACGAACATGAATAAAGTTTGTTGGCGAAGGCAGTGAATTACAGGGGAAATAACAATCACTCATTAATGTCGACGGTAACTTTTTCAGACGATGTTGCAGCATAAATCAGGATAAAAAGTGACTCGTTGTGAACATATTATGGGTAGTGTTTTTTATATTTGTTCCTGTCTTCAAAACAAAGACAAAAAATATATAAATGGAAAAAAGCTTTATTGTTCTCATTTATTACAGTACGTGACAGTTCAGTTCAGTTATAATATGACTGTAAGTCTGCATGATGAACCTATAAACCTAATGCATATTGTCGCTTAGTGTCGTATAAGTACAATTTTGACTGTATTATTTGTGTCCCCTTCAAAAATTGCTCTTGAGAAATGTTATGTGCATTGTTCCCCCTTCTGTCAAATGAGATTTTCGCCCGGCCTAAAGTCTTTTAATTCCTTAGTAAAATATCAATACAAATATAAACAGTGAAGGCATTCATCATCTCGGATGTAATTCAACACAATAAATTATTTATGTGAAGCAAATCATAATATTAAAGATCATTTAAGATGGTAAAATTATCTTTCACAAGGCTATATATAAACTCCGTTGTTGTCTCCGTTGTCATCCTCATGTCATTACAAACTTGTAAAACGTCTTTCTTCCGTAGAACACAATATACATATTTTGAAGAACGCTGGTTACCAAACAACATTGACTTTCATTGACATCTCTTGTATGAACACAAAACCACTCACACCGTGTCTACACCGGAAGAGACGCGACACAAAACACATTAGAAATGCATTAGACCAATTATAATTGTACATTTTGTCCACGCTGGATTCGGCGCGACGCAACAAACCAATTTAGAACAGGCATGATGTCATGTGGTGTCCTGTGTAGACACGGTGCGAGACATTTCTCAAAATATCTTCTTTTGTGTTTTACAAAAAAAAAGGAGAAAGCACTTGACAAACATCTACTATCAAGACAAGTTTGTTAAAAATCAGAATACACTACATTTACGCATTTGGCAAACGCTTTTATCCAAAGCGACTTACATTGTATAATACTATAAAATTGTTTTCTAAATGTGTGCAATCCCTGGGATCGAACCCATGACCTTGCACCCGCTTCGAGTGTTATCAGCCGATTGAATGTGTGTTGTCAGTGGTTATCAGCTAATTCATATGGCTCAGAAGACTGTTATCATCCATCCAAATGAATAAACACCGTTTCAAATACAAGAGAAGACTCCAGATCCAGTCCCAGAGGAATCCAGCTCATCGGTGATCGCACGTCTACTAGATAACGTGGTGACGTTACGCTTTTACCGCTTGATATTTTCACTCCCGTATCATATTTCACTCACTTTCAGGTAAGACCATTAAAATGATAAACTGGGCACTTAAACTGAAACTTATTTGTCAATAAGTGAAACAAATGCAGAAAATGTGTTTTAATTGGCGTGACATGAGTGTTGACATAACGATGTAAATTTCTTAGTAGCGTTATACTAGTTACATGCTTTACGTTAGCATTAACTTTTGCTGTCTGAAGTTTAGTTTAACGCAAAATTACTATGTAACTGATCCATACTGTAAGACAGTTTATTGCATTTAATAACGTTAAGTTATCTACTCGTTAACGCTTCACTGAAGCTAACGTGATTACGTCTAGCGGATAACGTGATGACGTTGCGATATTTCCCACTTCCTATTTCACTCACTTTCAGGTAAAATAAATGTGATAACTGTGTTGCAATTGTGTTTGTAAACGTTAAATATTCAGTTTTTAACCTGCGTTATACTTACGTTACATGCTTTACGTTAGCATTAACTTCACTAATTAACGTTCGCATGTTTTTACATGTGAAGTTTTGTTAGTTTACTAACGTGAGTTAAATTTGCCTGTAAACATGACCTGTTCCGTACTGTAAGTGTCACGAACTGCTGTGAGGCTTGACAGGTGCGGATCTAAATGCAGCTTTATTCCACATACACAACAGACAATGGTCAGGGCAGCAGAAAACAGGCATACACGAGCTCACAAGCATGGGTCGAGACAGGCGGCAGAGGTCTAAAACGATAATGATCAAAACACAATAATCCAATAGAAGAGTGTTCAGAAATGCAGTGTAACACAAAACAAGACTTTTCCATGAGTGAATGAAATGATGGGGTTTAAATAAGCAGAGGTGCAACAGATAACAAGACACAGGTGAACGCAATACTGACTAATGAGTCTGAGGGCTTATGGGAAATGTAGTGCACAGAAAGTCCGGGTAAAGTGGAGATTTCTCTCTTGTTGAGCACGAGGACACTGCTGCTGACAGACCATACAGTAAGACAGTAGAGCTTATCGCATATATTGAAGCGATATCATTGAATGAAATATTCCAAAACCCTATTTTTATGGCTGTTTGGTACGTCTGTCTGTCTATCAGAGGCACCAAATATATATCCCTCAAAACCTTAAACATTTATTGCTATCTTCAACATTGAAATTGGAAAAATAAAACCCAAAGTCTGTCTACTTATCTACCTGCCTGTGTAAGGTTAATATATAATATCTCTTGACTTTTCTTTCTCCCTTTACAGCATTAATTTCAACAGGTTTCTGTCAAGGAATTCTGTGGTATGTTTTTTATTTCTACACATGCTCCTTGTCTATTTTGAACAATCCAAAATAAGGTTTTCTGGCCAAGCTGTTCAGAGATATGACCCGTTCACAAATCTTTCTTGTGAGAGTTTCTCTCTGTTTATGTTTTAGGTTGAAGATGGCCCAGAGAGGAAAGTCTTTCTGTTGCTAATCTATAAGCATTAGTCAAGTGTCTAAGAATGATTGACATGATCTACGAAGTCCACACTTACCATTTTTTTTACTACTGACAATTTTTTTCTTTGTTTGTTGTTATTCATCAAGAGAGAACGCACATTAATGCCGAACAAAGGGAAACCTTAAAATCCTTTTTTAAAGAGGGACTGGCAAGTGTTGGCTCAGACTTCATACCAAGAGCTGCATCAGCTTCTGGTTTGGACACCAGTGTCATAGAAGTCAGGTTTACTTTAGTTTAGTTAACATTCAGTTTAAGTGGTGTAATACTCTTTAGTTATTTCTGTTTTTCTCTTTTAATACTGGATCAGTAATTACAAAAGGTTGTTTAAAGCTTCGTCTGAGATCCTGTCATCAAAGGCCAAAGTTCACATCCGAGAGCTGTCGGCATACAATCTTTTTTTAGGGACATTCTCTGAAGCAAAGGTGTGAGACCATTAATGGATTCTGTTATGGTGTGCTCACATATGCCATGTTTGGTTTGATTAAAACTAACTCTGGTGCGATTGTTCGTTTGGTGCAGTTTAGCTGTGTAAGTGTGAACGCTGCCACCCCATACTTGGTGCACATCAAACAAGCAGACCCAGACCATGAAGCTGTGACCTCACCTCTATGCCATAGAGCTGATTGTGTGAACGCTAAACAAACCAGGATTATTTAATCATTTATTTTTTGGTCCGGACCAAACGAACCAAATGTGAACACACCCTTCATTTTTGTACTAAATGGTTTGTTGTTGTACAATCCCTGTTTACATCAGTGGTTCTCAAGGGTCATGAAACAGGTTTTCAAGATAGTTTTTGGCAAGTACTTCATGCATGTAAGTTGCATTCATCAGTCTAAGACTGCTGTGTGTGTTGAAAAAAGGAATCAGTTCATCTACTTATCACTTTAACTTGTTTTTACAAAGTTGTTACAGAGAAATGGATTTCACTACCCAAGTTAACCAGTGTGTTGGACCGATTGTCTCCGTAGGAATTTACTTTAAAGTGTTGCATTTTCTTTGCGTCAATTTTTTTCTCTCCGGCACGATGAACGATATTAAGGGCAGGTGGACCACATTAGAGAAAGAGGAGAAGCAGAGATACTGTCAAGAGGCAGCAGCACTGAGAGCACATGCGCAGGCAGAGGACCTTAGCCCTGAGATGAGGGATCTCAGAATTAAAATACATCTTAAGAAGCTGAAGTTAGAGGTTTGGAAAGAAGCACAATTTGCTAGGCATTAGGGGTATTATTATAGGATTAGATGCAAGGATGATAGGCAGCCATTGTGATGTGAGCAGAACATCATGATAGACAATTGGATTGTTTTTTCGTAATTTTAAATGAATTTATCCCAAATAAATATTTCTGCTGAGTTTTGTTTACAAGGCTATCAGCATCAAATATTCTGATATTGATGAGTTTGTCACAGACTCATACCACCCCCTCAAACTAAATTCCTACTGGTTGGTCATGTCATTTCAGATCAAGGAAGTCAGTAGAAGGATTAATTAAATGATTAGGTGGATATTTGACTCCTTGTCAACACAGCTAATGTCCCTGAGCCCTTATTTGCCACCTCTCGCAAAACTGTTTACATATATTGCCTAGCGCTGATAGGGTTGTTTCTTCAGTGTGTGATGGATTTTTTAAATAATGTTTTGACTATTTCGTGTATAATCATAATTTGTTGTTGTCTTATTAATATAAATATTGTAAAGGTCTCCAAGCCTGAGGATTTGGGTGTGGAAACAGCCATCTTGTCGTTTGACCGCGAAATGTCCATCTTAGAAGTGAACGAACTGAGGAGCAAAGTAGCCTCTCATTTCCTTGACACTACGGACACAGTGAACAACTTTGCACTGCGTTTTAAACGTCATATTGTTTATATGAAAATCCACAGAAGTTTTATTAAATTAATTGTTGTCTGTTATTACATTTGTAGCCAGCTCCTCTGAGGCAACACTCAGTACCAAAGATCAAGTCAATGTGCTGTTGAGAAAAGTGCAAGATCTGTTCAACGAAACATATAGTAAACATATATTCAAACACTTTTTAAGACTGATGTAAATAAAATGTTTATCTTGAGAACCTAATATACTCTCATAAAACCACAACATTATTATCAAATCAATAAATGATTTATATAATGTGCCCATCAACCAGAATATTATGAGACCTCACCAAAATGACCAAATTGCTGCCTGTACACTATGTATCACCAGGAGAGGAGAGTAACATTTGTCCAACTGTGTAATATTGTGTAACGTGTGCATGCATGTGTTTGCCCATCACTTTTAGAGGAGGCCGGAGGTACTTTAGGAGGTGTCACCTATAACGAATGGTCTAACCTTTAAAAGGCATTCATACAATTACTGCAGAATATATGGACAGTTGAACATAAAAAATGTTTTGGATGTATCGATCTCCAAATGTTCTGTTTTTATTATCTTCAGGGATCTTCTTTTGTGTTATGCAATAGAAAGAAAGTCAAACAGGTTTGGAATGACATGAAGGTGAATAAATAATGAATGAAACTAACTGTCTTTCATATTTCCTTTAGATAATAAAGATATATAAACTCCAGCTGGTCAAACGGCTAAATGTTAGCGAGCAAACCTGAGCCAAGACTGCCAAACACTTCACTCTCGTCCTCACAACAAAGGTATAAACACAACTCTCTCACTTCTTAACAGATCTGTCAGGATTTGACCGTGTATGTGCTTATACCCATAATCACATTTCCTCACAGGATTCAGAGGATTTATCGCACATGATTGATTTGACCGACCAATGAAAAGAGAACCTCACCACCTTCATGGAGAACCTCAGAAAGACTGAAAGCAGTCAACCCGAGACCATCTAATCTGTCCGAGCTCATGTTGTAATACATTCTTTTTTTAAGTAGCCTACGCACATATTTAAATGACAGCTATGAAGATTTTATATTTTTAAATGTTAGAAGGATACACCCTCACAAAGCACACAGTGGAGCAGCTGCGCAGTGCGCGTGACCGTGACAGGACCTCACCTCAGCATCACTGCCAGTTTCTGGATTAGAGGCGAAGCAGGTAAGATGTATATTCCTAATAATATTAATACGTGTAAGTTCTAGCTTTTCATTTTTTAAATGTATTAATATTGACCACATTTGGGAGCAGACCGATTATGGTTTAACGGTAACCTTGAAAATGTTTATCTTACAAAGTAGGCCTCAGTTGATGGTAATGTTACTGTGTATTTTTTCTCTTTGGGTTATTTTAACCAAGTTTTACTTTATGATTTGTTAGTTTTGTGGTTTAGGTGCGTTTTATTGCATTTTAAGAGTTTGAAAATGATTTTGAGTAAAGTTAACTGTTAAATGTAAACGCTTTCCACACATAGTAAATGTTAATGTATACGTTACCCAAATAATTTAGCTTCAAAATCTGGTAACGTTACAAGTTATATGAAAGTAAATGGAGGAGCCTGATAAAAAATGCTTGTTTAACATACCTAAAAAAGGATTTAGAGGGTTTTGCATCCGACCTCTTCATTTGGTTACTGGGTAACGTTAACTTCTACCTAACTTACTTGCCAAATTAGCCGTTGACCAATATTGGATATTTTTAGACTACATTGAGAATTTCGGATGAATATAAATATCTGCGGATGTCGCCTAAATTAAAATATGCCTTTACTGAGCGATGGATTAAAGTTGAGTTCATTAGAACGCCTGCATAGCAGATAGCGTTCAATACTTTAGTACGTTTAGTATTTTAGACATTTCTCTGCATATTTCTTTGGATTTTTGTAGATCTCTTAACATGTCCCTTACACTTATGTGTTTGTTTTTATTCCTGCAGATAAGTTGAGTGAGCTGCCAAAATCAAGATCAGTGTGAAAAGGTTAGGCTCACCATTTAAAGATGTCTGCAAGTTACTCTTGTAATAGCTGTGGTGTTTCTGTAAAGACCTAAGTTGCAGGTGCAGTGACGCCACAGGTATGGAGCATATGATGAGGATCACCTTCTTCACCCAGAGAAAAGACATCATCAGTGGAATTGAGACCTCTTATTTGACACTAGAGTGGCCATATTTATTTGACACAGTTGGCATGAAAACTCATTTCAAGGAGCTTACAGGAATGGACATAGATGACAAAGCCATAGCAGGTAAGTGCACCAGGGTTGTTTCGTACTTTAAGTATAGTGACAAGAGAGCGGAGATGGAGACCGTCTTCAGGGAAATGGACACATCAAGTAAGAATGTGGATGATGTCAACACTGCGGGGCTTCTTGAGCTAGTTCTCAAGTACTTCAGAGAGAAAGAGGATCAGATGTTGCATAAAGTTGATCAGACAACCTTGCCTGATGAAGTGGACTGTACTGGACTTCCAAGTACACCCTGACAAAGTGAAGCTATATTTAATATTTGTTGGTATTCATGTTCTATTTTGTCACAGTGTTATAGATCCTTTTTTTATTCATGTTACAATATGATGTTCTCCTTTGACTGCAGAGTACTTTACGTTGTCTGTGGACCAGGTCATTGTAAACATCCACATCACCATGTTCAGTGATGCAGTCAGGTTGATGTTCGCCTCATACTACTGCTTGAACATTTCCTATCCAGCTGACCAAGGAGCAATATTGGAATTTGTGCAGAGGTAAGACAGAAGCTAATATCCCTCAATATCCAAGAACATACCTTACACACATCCTCACATAAACACACTCTCAAACACACACACACACACTCAAACACACACATCCTCACATACACACACACACACACACACTCTCAAACACACACATCATCACATACACTCAGTCTCAAACACACACCTCCTCACATACACACACATCCTCACATACTCTCACTCTCACACACACACATCCTCACATACACACACTCTCAAACACACACATCCTCACATACACACACTCTCAAACACACACATCCTCACATAAACTCACTCTCAAACACACACATCCTCACATACACTCACTCTCAAACATACACATCCTCACATACTCTCAAACACACACATACACACACACATACACACACACATCCTCACATACTCTCAAACACACACATACACACACATCCTCACATACACACACTCTCAAACACACACACACACACACACACACATCCTCACATACACACACTCTCAAACACACACACACATACACACACATACACACACACATCCTCACATACTCTCAAACACACACATACACACACACATCCTCACATACACACACTCTCAAACACACACACACACACACACACATACACACACACACATACACACACACATCCTCACATACACACACTCTCAAACACACACACACACACAGACACATACACACACATCCTCACATACACACACTCTCAAACACACACACACACACACATACACACACTCTCAAACACACACATACACACACATCCTCACATAAACACACTCTCAAAGACACACATACACTCACTCTTACCCAACCATTCCCTGTGCAAATCCCCACCATGCTGCTATTTTTATTGCTAATATATTAAAGGTATAGTTCACCTTCAAAATGCAAATTCTGTCATATTCACACCCTTTATTCATCTCAAACCTTTGTGACTCTCTCTCTTCCGCAAAACACAACAGAAGAAAATGTTGGTAACAGAAAACCGTTGGTCCCAATTGACTTGCATTGGTTTTGTGTCTATATAATAGAAGTCAATGGGGACAAATGTTTTTTGGTAACCAACATTTTTCAAAATATCTTTTGTGTTTCGCAGAAGAATAAAAATCACACAGGTTTAAATGACAACAGGGTGAGTACATACAGCATTTTCATTTTGAAGCTAAACCAATACTTTGAGAATTATGTTACAGTCCTTTATTTTTTTTTATGCACCAGATGCCTTTTCAAGATAAACCCAGAGAAGGGATCCAAAATTGAAAAGAGAACATCAAGAAACCAAAAGGCGGTCAGTCCAAAGGTTATTTCTCCGTTTAGTAAAATTGCAGACTATGAATGGATGGAGTAAAAATACTCTCACATTATACTCCCCCATTATCTTCTCTTAAAATTATTGGCTGTGTTACTGACTTGAACTACATTTGGTTCTGTTGTTTAAAATTTCACTTTTTCATTCGTGTAGTTGTATGCAAGTTTACAACATTTGTAATTAAGACAGAAAAGTTTGTGATCCATGTTATTTTTGTCCTCTGAGTGTATTTTAATAGTTGAGCATCAGTTTTATTGCATGAATTGTATAAACCTGTCCATGACTCTGATCTCTTGTACTGCTTCGTTGTTTTACTTACGTTATCAGTGAGATTTTGGTGAGTTGTAGCTTTTACAGACAAGTTTGAGATTATTGTTATTATTCTCCTGCAAGAAATAAAAGTGAGTCTGTTTAACAAGATTCATCATGTTTTGTCATGAAATATTCCACACATCTCAGGCAAAATTTGATTGCAGGTTAAACAGTAACAGGTAATGATTACAGCTCACAGAAGGTCTGTACACACATCATGTGTATTCATAATAATATGCTTATTTATAATTCAAACACAAAAGTAATTTTTCATTACTAAACACGTTCATGTCTTTGTGGTTATGTGCGAATCCAGGCCGCAGCCTGCTGCCACGGCAGAAACTAGTGCCTTTGGAAAGAGATTCCCTGCTTCATACAGGAACTTTTATATTGGTATACTCATGCATTTGATCAAAATTTCTATGGGTCCATATATTGTTTAAAAACAAGTCGTTTTTTTATTAAGACCTGAAAAACACTCAACTTGAGGCTTATTATTTGAATCTGTGATTTTATTTGTACTTCTATGGTTTCTACATCTTTAATTTTTAGATCTTAAATTGAACATTTAGAAGCTCAAGAGGTATAAAAAAATATTTTGTCCAAAATTAATTTAAAACAGTAAAAGCTTGTGTAAAATTACAGATAAAAACTGTATTCATAACTACAGAAGATATCTGTAATTTTATGTAACAGATATTTTCTGTAACTTTTACGGATTTACAACAATGTGCAAACAATCCAACAAAAATGCAAACAAACCTACAAGAGTCCTGGATTGAGGTTTGTCTTCGGTTTTCTGTAGGAGAGACCCGGCTTTAGATGAAAGGCTACCTAAAGGTCAAGTGGCCATGGGAGAGCTGTCTAAAACCATCACTTGGCACAAGCAGCTAGGAATCCGCATCAATAGTGAAAGTGGTAATATGCAGGACTTTCCACATGTAGTCATGTCTTGATTCTCAAATAAATGACTGTGTTTTGGTTCTTCATGCAGGGATGCATGCAACAATAATGTCACTTAGTGGGAATATGGAGTTCTGGTCCAGAAGACTAAAATCCCAGAGTGGACCTGAACGGCATCCTTCAGAAGATTGGGTGAAGATGGAGGAAGCTCTTGGTAGCTTGATAAATCTGTTTGAAGATGCCGTTTTGCTGGTGGACAGTACACAACTTGAACAGGCCAGGGCCAAGAAAATAGATAAAAAAGAGAGTTGAAATACAAAATTTAAAGCACAGCTGATTGTCCATATTTTACTCAATCATGTGTTGAAATAACCCATCGTTTTTTTATGGTTTGTAGAGCTTATATTTGAAATGGATGTTGCTCATTGAACTATTATGTTTATTTGGCCTTCTGGGTCTGTGAATGGATGGAAATCGATGATGTCCTGAAGACATTGAACAACACTTGTGCTCCCAAGAAAACATATTTGACTGTGAAGACATGAGGCTCCGGGAGGAGGTTTGAGACGGGCCTTACCTGCATTATGTAATGAGCCATTCATTTCATTAGATGACCTTGGGTTGGCAGGTAAATTCAATTCACTCCAAACTGATTCGCTGGATGGTGGACCTTCTGGTTGTTATGGTGCCACCGGTACATTCGGATGACCAGGCATCTCTTCCATCACCTGAACTGAACATCATTGTCGACATGTCTGCTGGGAAGCTGGATAAAGATGCCAGAATCATCTCAGAGAAACTGGAAAACCTTTCTAAATACATCACAAGGTAACAAACATCATCTTAGGATTCTGGTCATCTTTAAATTGTAGTTCATCGTTTGACATCCTAAAAATTAGTTTTTACTAAATTTCATGCTGTTCAAACCCCAAATGTATTTATGTTTATTTATTATATATATATTTAAATGATTACAAATCTCTTTTTAATCACATAATAGAACATTTCAATATGTTTGTATTTAGTTTAGTTGAATTTCAGTTCATATGCTGTCAGGACCCTTGAAATCAATGGCTTGAGTAAAACTTCTTTTTAAGTTTTAATGTCTAAAAAACAAAGAAAGGCAAGATTTATGACCAGATGCACTTTAGCGAACACTTTCCTTAAAATTGTAGCTTTGGGTTATTCTTTTAGTCTCATGATGCTTTTAGTTCAGTGCCGACAAAGATCAAACCACAAATTTGTTCTCAGGTGATACGTTTAATTACAGCAATTTACAGATGAGCTTGTTGTGTCTCCTCACAGCGAGAATGCCCAGGAAGCCTTCAGTGCTTTAGAAACAGTGCCATCTCTTCAGCACACATATTTTGACTGTAATGACATCTGTAGATTTTCTTTAGGCTCTGTAAGCTGTATTTTGTAGAGAGGTGGAAGCTCGTGCATTCACTGCAGAAGTACGGGTTCTGAAAGCCACAGAAGGCCTGCAGGCCACAAGATCCAAGATCTGGAGAAACAATTACAGGCTCGGCCCAACATGGAGAACAAATGTAAGTGTTAAACAACCACTAAAATAAATTACACATGGCAGTATCATACAGTATTTCATGTATGTTTGAAAGGTGTTTATTTATGTTTACGTCAACATTTCAAAATACTTTGTACTATGTTAAGATCTCACCATCAGCTGAATATTTGGTAACAAACTCTGTATAAGTCCAAAACCACCATCAGCTAGAAATAAACAAACGATAGATCTCTGTACTTAGAAAAGCATTTACTATCCTATTTCTAAATTGAGTTTTTGTTGAATTTTCCATAGTGAACAGAAAAACTGGACCACCCAAGACCCCCAGCACACCGGCTGTGTCATCTGAACCCAAAAGTCAAAAAGCCGAATCCATCCCCAAACATGTCAAAGGCACTAAAAGACACTTATCTTAATACCAGAGCTGAATGGGTGTAAAATAAAGTATTTGAAGGTATTCACATGTAGCGCACATTTTGTTCTTTTATTGCAAGAGGTGAGAACAAAACAGATCGGCCTATATTTTATGAGTGTTAGTTTATTCAACAGCATGCTGCATCAAAGGAAAGAGTTAATAAAGTGGTACATAAGAAAAGTGAACAAAATTAAACGTATATATTAAATAAACTAATCGCAGTGGAATTTTAAAATGAATATGTCCCACCCTTATTAACATTTTAAGAAAATAAGTTCTTCAACAGAGGTCTCAAAAAGTGGTGCAGGTTCATTCGATTCTGTGACCTGCAGATGAGGCATCAAGGACAAATAAGAGATGTGAGAAAAATGCAGATGATGCTTAAAATAAATGTTTCTTTTTATAAGAACTAATCCATAACTATTGTCCGCTGGTGCGGAGAGGAGATCAGTCTTCCAAAAGAGCTACAACACAACTTGGCCACAAAAGTTGTAAAAAGCAATTTAGGTCACTTTGGATAAAAGAGTCTGGCAGATCTATACATGTAGGCTGAAGCTAGATGTCAGGTACAGGTCAAAGACCAAAGGGACAGTATCTCTGAAGGGTTCATTTGCAGTTGGAGGAGTCTGCGTGTAAGTCTAACGAATTCATTACAGGGACTAACATCCCACCCACACATGTTTAGTGACGGATGCTGAATACAAGCGTGTTATTTTAATGTAACACGAACTTGAAACAAACCTTTGTGGTGTTTGCAGCTCTTTAGATAATGGTCTGTTGTATATAGTTTTGTTACATAGATCATCTTAGATAGGCTAATGTAAAGAATGTCGTGTGAAAATAAGACCTTCTGGGTAAAAGAGTGTCTATGTAAGTCTGTATACTTTATAAAAATGTATAAGAATACATTTGTGAGAACAATTATAAATATTTACATGGTCAATAGTTCTGATTGTTGAGATAAATGAAAATAAAATGTTGCTGATGTTAAAGTTGTAGTTTTCTATTGTTTGTGATTTTTATTCACTTAGTTTATAGTGTTTGAGTGATATTTTCTTTGACGTTTTAATAATGCTTGTCTGTTGTCTAAACATTTTTTTACCAAGGACTAAAAATATTCAACTTGATTGTTTAAAACTGTAATTGCATAAAAATAATAAAACTTAAAATTTTTCAGACGCAAGTAACGTTATAACCTGTCGCCTAACACCTGCTTATCAAGGTTACCATTAACTACAGAAGTCGTGTTTGTTTTTATTTATTGCAGAAATCTGGTTATTTTTTTATATGGAAATAGTTTACAGAAACAAATTACGAATGAATCGTCCCGGTGTATGGCGGCGAAATAAAAAAGATCATCGTGTCTTAAACGCGTTCTTTGAAATGTCACATAATAGGGAGTGTTATAGGCCGGTTCCAGAGGGATCGACAAATGTTGGCAGGAAATATCCTCAGGTTCCAGAAACAACCTTGTTGTTGCAACGAACAGGTAAAACATATTAATTAATATAGTTATATAGTATAACCAAGCCCGGATTGGCTAATCGGGAGCACCGGGAGAATTCTAAGCTTCTAAACTGACCACATTTTTTCTCAAAACAAATGAAGATAAAGAGACGGCCGGTAAGCTAACGTTAAGGTAGTTAGGAATAGAAGCAATAGCTAGATGCTAGCGGCCGTGCAAAACAAAGTTGTCTGCAAACCACCATTCATGTATCAAACTTTTCCTTGCAGCTCTTCAGCAGCAGCCGTCTCTAGTCCAGTTTGCTGATAACAGTGATGAAGAGTCAGGCCCAAGCTCCAGTCATGAGCCCAATACACCAGAATGGGCAGGTTGTCATTCAGAAGAACTAGTAATGAAGAGCCCTGAAATATGCCCTGAGATAATTCATGATATTTGTGGTAACAGAAATAAATTTTTAAAATTGTATTTAGTGTGAAAGACACACCAGGTAAGCTGTTGTTGTACCACAGTCACAGTGTGTGTGAATAACTAAACATGATCACTGCAAAACATGCTTTTCTTACTTATTATATTTGTCTTGTTTCCAGTTCAAATATCTAAATATTCTTAATTCAAGATACATTTACTAGACAAGTGAAATGGCATAAGAAATTATGTCTTGTTTTCTGAAAAAACACCTAAAAATGTTTTTGCCTCAAACAAGCTAAATCTTAATTCAAACTGAAACACAATTATTTTTCTTCCCCATTGGCAGATCATGTAGACTAACTTGTTTTAAGCAAAAAATCACTTAATTTTGAGGGGTTTTTTTCAGAAAACAAGACATAATTTCTTATGTCACTTTACTTATTTGGAAATGTATCTTGATTTAAGATTTTTTTTATATTTGTACTGGAAACGAGACAAGAATACTAAGTAAGAAAGGCATTTTTTTTGCTGTGATCACATTAGTTGCAATATAACAACTCTCTATGCCCAAGAGTTACTAGTGACCTATTATGTTTTTAATCAAACGATAGTTACAAAGCCCACAATTGAAAGGGAATAGAATAAACCGTAGAAACCGTATTTTCACTGAATTAGAAATTATGATATTTTTGAAAAATACAATGAATTAAAAGGCTGTAGAGAACAGTGCGCTATTGCAGACTTATATTTTAATTAAATGTCTTTATTTTTAAAGACTTTTAAAAATAAATTTACAGTTTTAATTATCATTATTTTAATATTGTCAGTCGTAAACTAATGTGGGCCGGTCTAAGGCATGAAACTCCAGGGCTGAAAATGATTCCCAATCCGGCCCTGGTTATAACGTTAAAGAAAATAAGCCACCTCGTAAAATTACGTTTTTGCGGTGAAGTTTTGTCGGTGGTTAATTTCAGTTACACACAGCAATGTATCGTATAATAAATATAAACAACGGCGTCCGACTCACTCACTCACTCACTCACTCACTCACCAAAACTCACTTTTCTTTTCAATTTACTAGTTTAGCGTTGCTGGTTTGTAGTGTTTAGTGTTGCTGGTATTTAGTGTTTTGCGTTGCTGGTTTTTAGTGTTTAGCGTTGCTGGTTTTTAGTGTTTAGCGTTGCTGGTTTTTAGTGTTTAGCGTTGCTGGTTTTTAGTGTTTTGCGTTGCTGGTTTTTAGTGTTTAGCGTTGCTGGTTTTTAATGTTTAGGGTAGCTGGTTTTTAGTGTTTGCGTTGCTGGTTTTTAGTCTTTAGCGTTGCTGGTTTTAGTGTTAGCGTTGCTGGTTTTTAGTGTTTTGCGTTGCTGGTTTATAGTGTTAGCATTGCTGGTTTTTACTGTTTAGTGTTGCTGGTTTTTAGTGTTTTGCGTTGCTGGTTTTTAGTCTTTAGCGTTGCTGGTTTATAGTGTTTAGCGTTGCTGGTTTTTAGTCTTTAGTGTTGCTGGTTTTTTGTCTTTAGCGTTGCTGGTTTATAGTGTTTAGCGTTGCTGGTTTTTAGTCTTTAGTGTTGCTGGTTTTTAGTGTTTTGCCTCGCTGGTTTTTAGTGTTTAGCGTTGCTGGTTTATACTGTTAGCGTTGCTGGTTTTTACTGTTTAGTGTTGCTGGTTTTTAGTGTTTTGCGTTGCTGGTTTTTAGTCTTTAGTGTTGCTGGTTTTTAGTGTTTTGCCTCGCTGGTTTTTAGTGTTTAGCGTTGCTGGTTTATACTGTTAGCGTTGCTGGTTTTTACTGTTTAGTGTTGCTGGTTTTTAGTGTTTTGCGTTGCTGGTTTTTAGTGTTTAGCGTTGCTGGTTTATAGTTTTTAGCGTTGCTGGAAAAAAGACTACATTATTTGCCAATATAGATGACCGAAGTAATAAAAAGTGAAAATACGATTTTTTTTCCTTTAAATCTTTTTCCCCTACATACTTTATAAATCTTGCTAAACATGGGCTTCAAATGTTTTCAGTTCAGGACCCACCAATAAGCAATCTGTCTCCAAATTCTTTTTTAACACGTTCCCTTTCAGTGTTTTCTTTCTCCAAATGCATTTCTTGCAATATTAATATACCTTATGGTAGGGCTGCACGATTATGGCATCATTATTGTTTATATCATTCCCCGTGATATTTTAATTGCGATATTATTATTGATTAAATTAACATTTAAATAGGCTTATGGTTTAAAAAATGTAACTGTATGTCAGGTGAATGCGATCATTATTCTTTATATAAACATTCTGCTCCTGAAATACTTGATTACTGTTGTATAGTCTCAACAGATCAACATTTTACACATTCAAAATAAATTAAAAATCCTTCTTAAGTGAAATGTACCGCAGCGCAGTGTGCAGTTTGGGAACCTCGAGAGTTGTAGCTGAAAACTGCAGTGCAGTAGCCAATGGACGGACCGGAAGGGCATTTGATCACCCACTGTGCTAAATAACCTATTCCCAGCGAGTTATTTTATAAAATACTTTCGTTATTAAAGTATTGTTTTCCATTAATATGACGTTTTTGAAATTTTACCAAGTTTAATTTTCGTAAGGGAGAAAAAGTATTTACATTTAGTCATTCAGCAGACGCTTTTGTCCAAAGCGACTTACAAAGAGTTCAGGGAGCAATAAGCGAAATTTCATACAGGAGCAATAATACAATAGGTGCTAATTCAAAGTTACTGGTTTCAAGAAAAGCTAGACCACTACCTGTTGAGAGAAAGAGTAAGTTTTTTATTTTTCATTTGTCTGTCAAGTATTCACAGAAGAGATGGGTTTTAAGTAGTTTCTTGAATGTTGTGAGAGATGTGGTTGACCGGACCGAGTTAGGAAGAATGTTCCACCATGAAGGAGACTGAGCAGGAAAGCGATTTACTATCTTATGAGAAGGCAATACAAGACACTGGTGGTTTGCTGAATGCAGAGATCTTGATGGGGTGTAGAAGTGTATGAGGGTGTGAAAGTCTGATGGTTCTGAACCAGCTGGAGCGGTTTGGTAGCCCTTGCAGGAAGACCAGCAAGGAGAGCATTGCAGTAGTCCAGAAAAATATCAGTCTATGCACAGGTTTTAAACAACGCGTGTTTGGCTGCCTAAGAATTGGGTCAAGAATTGGGTCATTATCATTTTGTTTTAACTCAAACAAAGTACTTTTTTTTAGATAATCTTTGTTTTTATTCTTTATCTACAGGCGCATTTTTTATGGCAAAATGATAATCAAGGTGCAGTATGAAAACCACAAGAAGTACATCAAATTACAAGATACTGATTTTGAAGAATTTGTTTCTCAAGGGAAATTTCGCAATAAAAAATAATCAGTAACTCCGAATAAGGGGAGACAATGATGTTTAATAATTTTAACAGTGTGTTATGTTATGTTGTCTTTTAATGCCATCATTTAGTCAGGGAGATGTTTTCCATCCCTGTGAACAAGATTACTGTGGAAGTAGGGCTGGGCGATATGGCTAAAAAATATATCAACGATATGATGCTTCATGTCGTTCGATATCGATAATTATTGACCTTTTTTAAAGTTAAAATGACAAGTAGAGCAGTTAGTATTTAACCACTGTATTTTAACAGACCCACATTATTAAGGCATACAGCAAATAAAATTAGTTTTGGTAGTAAAAAAACTAAAACAACTTTTTTATGTCTTACTCTACTTATATTAAGATAAAAGTTTAAACAAACTTTAACTTTGAACTTAAAATGTTACAAAATGTGTTCACTTCAATTTAATGTAAACATGGAACAATCAAGGCAAACTTTGAGGTAGATCAACAACAGCATCTGTAATAAGTAGGGATGCACCGAAAGGAAAATTCTTGTCCGAAACCGAAAAAGAGGAAACAAAGGCCGAAAACCGAAACACCGAAATAAATTATGCCAATTAGTGGTACCATTGTATTTATGGCTATGACTGAGTACTAACTTTACTATAATCAAGGCATTGCAAAAACACATAAATTAATATTAAAGTTTCAAAGAATAAATCAATAACAAATTATGTAAATATTTATTCAGGACATTGCAATAATGCACAGTATAAAATAATATTCAAACTAAAATGTTTAACTTGACCCCACTTATGTGTACATTAAATAATAATGCAGGCCTACTTGCCTGCTGAAAGGTTGTAAAATGAAATGTTCTCTCATAAATACAAAGTGCATTAAGGTCAAGTGCATTTTACATTTTTCTATGTAGGACTACAACAAAAAAGTGCATTCAGAACAAGTGCAATGGCTTAAAGATACAACAATGTTTTCTCTGTAGGCCATCAACATAATAGTGTATCAAAACAAAGACTGCCATAGCCAATATGTTCCCTGCAGAACTTTAACAACAACAAATGAACCAAGAATTGCAGATGTGAAAAGCGGATAACACATATTTAAACACTATACAAGCCCATTCTACTTCATAAGGTAAAGTGGCAGGTTTTTCTTGATGAAGAGTAGCTTCTCTGCTTTATCACAGTGAAGTCTGTTCCTCTTCTCATCGAGAATATGAGCTGCTGCACTGAACACCCTCTCGCCGTCGGTGCTTGTGCATGGAGCAGACAAGTACTTGCGTGCCATCTTTGCCAGGTCAGGAAAGCAGCCGTGATTATTTCTCCAGTAGGCAAGAGGGTTATCACTTCTGGGGATGGGGACTTCAGATAGATAACCATCTAGCTGTTGAGCGGTTGAGCTTGTCATCTGCCTGACATTTGAGAAAGATTTGAGAGAGTGTATTTAAATAGGGCCAGTACATAAATAATCATTTTTATCAAAAACAAATATCTAGCAGAAATATGGCTACAATCTTATAGTCACATATATAGTAGCCTAAGAACAGAATAGAATACCTATTATTTGAGGCACTTTCTTGCAGGATTTCACCGAACATATCAGACAATGAGGGTGCATGTCCCTCATCTGCTGCAGAGAAACGAATGTCTTTTTTTATGCGCTATGATCTCCTTCTCCTGCGCTTTGCGCTGCTCCGTCTCCACGCGTGTTCTCCGCATCCATCGCGGCCTGGATCATTTCTCGTACGCGCTGCTTTATTTCCGCATCCAAATAATGTTCTTTATAACGCGGATCAAGTACAGTGGCGATGAAGTGCAGAGGATCCGAATAGATCTCAGGGAAACGTGTGCTGACAGACTCTAAGAGTGTTCTTTTCATTGTTTTTACTCCGTGGTCCGTCTCAACCTCTTTGCTTAGGAGACGCTTTAGTGCTTCAATTAAAGGAATAACATCCGAAACATGTGCATCAGAGGAGCTGATATCTTTAGTTAGCTGCTCAAAGGGGCAAGAAGAGAGAGAATGTTCTCTATTAAGACCCACTGGTGTGAAGTGAATGTCGCGGGAAGCTCGTGATCTGCGCTATATGCAGCCAAGACTCGCTTTTGCGCAAAGAGGCTTTGCAACATATAAAAAGTGCTGTTTCACCGCGTACTAACGTCTTGCTGGAACCGTTTTCTTGGTGTTGCAAACTGATCCTGCATAGACTGCAAGCGGGAATAGGCCAGCTGAGAATGTTTAAAGTGGCCAACAATTCTTCTGCCTATAGCACGTCTTTTACGCTGCGTTGAGACAACACCCCCTCATTCACAGCCAGATGTAGTGTGTGGGCCATGCAACGTATTCCCTTCAGCTGGCTGTCTTCTATCGCTTTTGTCATATTTCTCGCTTTGTCACTGACAATGACATGCACTTTAGATTGGTCGATATGCCAGGTGTCGAACATATTGGCGAATGCATCAGAAATGGCTGCTGCTGTATGTGACCCTCGAAACTCTTGTGAATGGAGCAGAATCTTTTGCAGCTGGAAATCAGCGTCGATCCATTGACGTTAGACTGAGCATACTGGTAATGCTGACGTCTGAGCTCCATATGTCTGTCGTGAAACTGATTGCTGAAATATCTGCTGCAGCTATATGCTCATGTACGTGAGTTGCAACAACATTAAACAGCTCAGGTAAACACACCTCTGAGAAATGTCGTCTGCTCGGCATGACATAACGGGGCTCAATGTGCTCGATCAGCCTACGAAATCCCACATCTTCTACGACAGAGAATGGCTGATCATCTAAGGCAATTAATTCCATAATCTTTTGTGTAATGCAATTTGCCTTGACACCATCACTAGGAAATTTCCTTGCCTTTTCAAAAACTTCCGTCACAGACGGAGTGGGCGTGCTCGGAGGTGTTTTCCTTTTCTGTGCCGCGTTCCTCTCATATTCAGCGTAGCGATCGGGATGTTTGGATTTCAGGTGATAAATTAAACCCGACGTGCAGTCTTTGCAGATGCACCCCCTCTTGAAATTTTGGCATTACATTTTTTGCAAATCGCTGTCCGTGGGTCTTTCTCAGATATACTGAAATACGTCCACACCGCAGACATGTTGCTTCAGATAAGCACGTGCAGGTCGCGGTTTCTGTTTGCGTCATCACAACATTTCGGCCGCATTGTTTCGGTGATAAAAGTCTTTCCGAAAATTTTCGGTGGGCGAATATTCGGTGCATCCCTAGTAATACCAACAAACCTTTATAACAGTAAACAAAAGCCTGAATTCTCCACCATGCTGAACGGCAGCATTTCTTTTGCAGTAAAGTACGCTATTGCATTGGTTATGTCATTATATCGCTTTGAAGATTTATCATATGGCATTGTTACAGAGTACCTCTCCATCGTGGACTGCTTGTGGGTTGTTTTGAGGTAGATGGGCGACATGATGTTTATTCTAAAGGGTGGAAGCAGTTTAGATGGTGGAATAAATTGCTTGTGTTTCCATGCTTAGCCGCGAAGGTTTTTTTACATCGCTTACACACCACGTTCTTATGATGTTGGTCGGAAGAAAATAAAATAAAAACTGCCAAACTGGGGAGCTGACATTTCCCTTTTAGTTCACAATTTCCTCGCTGACGGCAGGCACGGCACTCATCTTGCACGTGTTCTAATGTCAACGTGGCGATGACGCAACCAAACTGAGACTAACGCAACCCGGCAAATTAGATCTTATTGGTTGTTTGATTGTCAATCGTAGCACGTTAATGTAACAAAACATCTTATAGGCTGTTTAAGATCTTCGGACGTCACGGGCGCGCACATTTTAAGGAGAATATCTAGCGCTATATTAAATTTATTCTTATATTGATATCGACAATGCTGTATCGTTTTATCAACCAGCCCTACGTGGAAGATGATTCTGGAACTGAAGTGGATGAAACAGTGTTTGCAGAATTATCCACAGTGAATGGAATTTGCTTTGTTGTCAAAGATGGACATGACAATGGTAAACAAAGAGACACTGAGTGTTTTATATTGTATTTACCATGGTGACTCTTTCATTTTCATTAACTTGAATTAAATTGATCTTCATCTGATTTTAAAATTACCTTATGACTTAAAGATGCCTAATTTAAATGGCTTCACTTGAAATAATTAATTAAAATAGAGTTCATAATGTTTTAGTCAGGAAACAGCATTTTCTACATGAACAAGTTTTATACATGACTTTGCTCTGTACATTGTTTATATATCTTTTGTTCTTAGATTCAGGCGCATCTCAATCAACCCCATCACTATCCTCATGCACTGGCAGTTCCCTCTGTCTCCGGTGGTAGCAGTGACAATGATGTGTCAAGACAACCCGAGCGAATGAAAAGAGATGAAGAGGCATGACAGAGCTCTGTAGCCAAATATGTAAACATATCACTTGTCTAAAAATAATTAATATTATCTAAATGGTCATTGTATCTGGGAAATATTCTATTTTTTGTTTATTCATTTGTGTTGCAAACGTTTTGCTGTGTACTGATTTTCACGTATTAATTAATAATCAATTTGACTGTTGATAGACTGAGCTGATTCAGGATAGACTGTCCGGCTTTATTGAAAGTATACATTATAACAGTTGACAAAGTAAATCAGTGTTATAATATTATGTTTAGCTGATAAATCAGATCCTGCAGACAAAACCAGGAGCAACAACAGTGGTTGAAGAATCTGAAGAATCTGGGACACTGTCTGACTGTAGAAGGCGGCAAATAGTTAATATTCTTGCTTCACACATGGTGGAGACAGAAGGGTAAGTCCATTGTCGAAGGAAAAGTTCACCTTCAAAATGAAAATTCTGTCATTTACTCTCATTTACCCTCTTGTCATTTAAAACCTGTATGAGAACATTTTGCTCCCGATTGACTTTTTTGGTTTTGTGTCCATACAATAGAAGTGAATGGGGGACACCATTTTTTGGTAACCAACATTTTTCAAAATATCATCTTTTGTTTTTTGCAGAAGAAAAAAAATCACAGTTAAATATGACAACAGGGTGAGATTTCTGTTTGAGACATTAAACCACTAACCGTAAATTACAGAACGTTATAGTGGACTTTAAGAGAAACTAAGACAGGCTTTGGTTTCGCAGCCATTGTTTTTTCAGAAATATTTCGGAATGTATGGACTTGAAAACCTTTTAAGCTCTTTGTTTATGATGTGATGTAGTTGCCAGTGAAACCTACATAATTGGAATTTTTTTAATTTGGAGATATGTCATGAGGTTAAGTGCAAAATTGTAAATTTTCCTTGTTTTTCTCTCTGTAGAAGAATTCCTCAACGAAAAACTAAAGAAAAATATGCATTGGGCATTGTCACCTTGTTCCCTGCATTAAAAGATCCTCTTTCCATGAAAGGATATGTAAGAAACTTAATTTATTTTCACATTTTATCTTTATTTCATGCTGAAAAAATAAATTATGGAATAGTTAAAAATGGGCCCAAGGCAAGAGACAAAGCCGTCTCAGATTAGTGATGAGTTGGATGAAGACATTGCAAAGAGTTGATATCCTAGATGAACTACACCATAGACAGGGAAATTATCCTGCAGAAGATGGAGACCTTCAGTTATTGACAGCGCCTTATCCACAATCCTGATGAACACACACCATCCTCTCAGTGTTTCAAAGATTGTTGGACACTAAAGGGCTGGTTAGTATTAGCATGCTTTTCTTTAAATACAATTCAAAGCAGTAAACCTGGCACGTGATTATATGTAATAAAAATGTTATTTTATTTCTCTGTTGCTACAGATAGCTCAAGATTTTAACCTTCTCTTTGGTCCAGACACATCTTCCAATCTGCTTCAGAAGTAGCACACATTCTATAAAGAAAAGGTGAACAAAGAAGCAGAGGGTCTTACTACCACCCCAGTGATCCAAAGTTTGCTGAAGTTTGCCAGAATTCAGTACAATAAAGAATCTTCTGCAGATCACCAAGGTACTCTGTACTTATCCAGATGAGACTATTTTCAGTGGAGTGTGTCAAAGGCAGTACTAATGATGACCTGACACAAAAAAACTGATCATTTAAGATTGTATTGGACCCAGAAACTTTAAACAAAATGTAAAATAAACTTGGCACTTTTCCTTTAGAGTGGGACAGTGATATGGCATCATTCCTGCTGCTCCTCCACATTCTACCACCTCAACCTTCTAAAAAAAAAACTAAGATCATCAGTGCAGCTCATGCCATGGACCATCTTGTTGTGTTTCACAAGGTATGTGCCACACCACAGTTTGTAATTTAAGTAGGTACCACAGACTAAAGACGTATTACGATGTAAATTAATGACAATTTCTCTATTTAGTCATGTAGGAGCTTAGAAGAACATTTGGAGGGTCAAGAGGGACAATGCCAGCCATTCCTGCTTGCCTCTGGAACTCGGAAGCAAGCCATCAGCACCTAATACATTGTGATTGACAAGAGCTCATCCCATGCCAGGGAGCCACATCATTGGCAGCCTTCGATGAACTGATCAAAGCGCACTTCGATTTTGGTGTAAGCTATGATGATGTTCTCAACAACATGTACACATTCCTGCAGACGTCAGTCTATGGGATTGATGTTGATAGCACTAAAGAAAGTCCAAAGGAATTGAGAGCCAAGTTTTTAAACAATTTATAAGTGGTACATTTGCAGATCGTTGCATGGTGCATCTAGTTCGTTAATTCAGCACCTAAAGTTTTTTCCTGGGTTATATCCTGGCAAACGATTCATTGTTATTTGTGCCCAGGAAGGATGTTCATTGCCGTTTCAAGTTGTTAAAGGTTTTAGAAAGCATTTAGATAGTTGTCATAATAATACAGTTGACATGGGCACAAGAAGTGAAATTGTGCAAACACCATATCAGTCAGACTTTGGTGAACAAAGCTCACAAAATGATGACACTGACATGGACTTACATGTGATAAATCCGCCTTCATCTGTGTCAAAAGACCAGGCAAAAGAAATGTGTGCTTCAATTACAGCGAAGTTACAGGGCAATGATGTATTTTTAAAACATCTTATTGAAGAACATCACAAGTTATTTAAAGCTTTGTATCCTCAAAATAATTTAATCCCAAAACATCATCTCACGATTCATTATCCTGAGTGTATACGCCAAATTGTCCTTTAGTTCATGTTTGGTGCATGCGATACGATGCCAAGCACAAATTTTTTAAGTGAAGCATGAAAAACTTTGAGAACATAACTAAGTCCCTTGCGAAAAAGCACAAAATAGCTGTTGCTTATCATTGGGAATCGTTGTCTGCCAGAAGGATTGAGTCTGGGCCTGTCAAATCAAAGCTACTGAGTGATGTTGAAAATGTTGATTTGATTTCAGAGTATTTTCAAATGAGTATGTCAAGTGATTTGTATTTTTTTGTTTCAGAAATGGAGACTACATTTGTAGAGCATCTTCATGCTTTTCATGTTGTTAACAATGTGGATAGTCTTTCAATTGTTACACATAATGATTTGAGGTATTTTAAGCCCTTTGATATGCAAATGTCATATGATACAGACTCGTTTTTCTATGTTGTGCCAGACAGTTGCATTGTATAGAGCAACCAACAAAGGTTTCTCATGTTTTGGGCAGTTTTATATTGTACAGGGTATTTGAAGTGCCCTAAACGTTATGAAATTTTAATTTGAAGCCCTTTCTAAGTCAAAAGTAAATTTGTTATTTGAAGCACTTTTTGGACTGGTTGTGTTGATTCCAGTGGACCCTCTATTAGCAGTATACTCAACAGTGACAGTGTTGATAATTAAATTAATTAGTGTCTCTTAAGAGTTAACTTTAAACCCTGACTTGGTGTAATTCTTATCCATCGTGGTGTTAATATTTTACACCTAAAGGAGTTTGTAAGGTACACTGTCACATTGTTAATAATTTCAACTAACACTTCAGCAGTGGTTCCCATATAAACCCTGGTTGAGTGTTAATTGTAACTCTGATGGTGTTAAATTTTTACTTTAAAATTTGCAGTGTATTCTGAACCATGTGTACTTTCCTCAGCTCCTGTTAGAAATAATTAAATGATGACTTGAGAGCTAAGAACATACACGCACTAATGGCTTTTTTTAGGAATTCAGGATCTAAGATCTATCAGTCGTTAAACTATGGTTACTGTGATTACTATGAGCAATATGGCCAGTTTGTTGTGTCCATGGTTTTAATACTAAAAATGTATTACTACAAAGAACAAAGTAAGCTTGTGTGCAGTACTTGGTGCATTCTTGCAAGCTGCTATATATCAATAGTCTTATGAGGCTACATTCACTGTTTCATTGTGTCACCTGGACATATAATACATTAGAAAGCCATTGACAGGGGTCAGGTCACAGTTTTAAGCCCCGTCAGTGTTTGCCACATCCAGAAATTAAATAGGTTTAAACAAAGCCTTCTGTTTTATGTGCACCGAACATGCAGGTAAATTTCTGTACATATATCTTAATTACTTTTAAGATGAAATCACTTGAATGTAATAGTAGAAATACCATAGTAGTCAAAAGCCTCAACAACTATTCTCACGGACCAGCAATTAGTTTGGACCAATCAGTCTTGTGTTTCATATTTCAATGAGACCAATAACTGACTTGATGAAGTTATGACCAGTCTTGAGGAAGAAATTGATGACAAACTTGTAAGACTAGTCTTAGCAGTTTATGCAATTGGCACCAGATCAGATGTCAAATTTTTGTCAGCCGAGATCTATGACGCCCCCCTTTGCATAACTGCTATTATACACATTTACACGTCTGCAAGTTAACAGCTTAACCAGATGGAAGAAACCTTAAAATCAGTAGAAACTTATCTACAATACAGGATGAGAACTGTTGTGTCAGTAATGACCGCTAACCTGCTGCAAACGTTCGCAGTACAGAAGCTTGTGAATGTTTAAAGGTCGTGCGATTGTTTTCTGGGTAACCTGTAGTCTCTTCTTCTTCGTTTTTACCGCGGATGGCAAACAACGTAATAGGCGCATTACCGCCACCTCCTGCTCCGGAGTGTTTTGTTTATTAACCTCCCTAATAAATTCAAAGAAAGCTTTATTATTTACCTCACTTGAGCATTTTATTAATGTGCTTCATGAATTCCACTTTCCTCATTTCTTCAATCATATTAATTCTTTCTGTTTCATGCTTACTGCACTCAAGAATCACAAGTGCTATTGTTTCCTCAACATAACATTGTTCACATAACCCGTTTTATGTTTCCCTGTTATTTAACTATTTACTATTTAAATTGGAATGCCCTAACAATATTATATATATATAATATCTTATATATTAGGCTTAACTCTTCTTTCCTTGATTTACCGATGTATCTTACCATTTATGAAGCTATTAAGAAATCGTCCTATTAGTTTCTCTATTAATTCATTATTATAAAGTCGATGGAGTCCAATATTGTTTGGTTACCAACATTCTTTAAAACATCATCTGTGTTCTGCAGATGAAAGAAAGCCAAAGTGTGTTTGGAAAGACATGAGGGTGTCATGTTTTGTGAGGGAAAACCCAGTCATTGCGATGTAATGGCACCATCTAGTGGACAGATTAGAGGCCACATGCCAAAAAGCATTATTGATGAGGAACAGTCTGGATTCATGCAAGGAAGGTACATCAGTAATAATATTAGATTGATACGGTAGACTACAAGGAGTATATTTTAGAAAATAGAATTTTTTTTTAAATCAATCAAAACTTTATACAAAGGATGTACCCATGGGCGTAAATCTCATTTAACAGTAGGGGGGGCAATACACATAACATTTCTCAAGAGCAATTTTTGGAGGGGACACAAATAATACAGTCAGAATTGTACTAACTAACACACGAAGGAACAATATGCATTAGGTTCATAGGTTTATCATTCAGACTTGCAGTCATATTATAACTGAGCTGAACAATGTAATACAAGTGAAGAATAAAGCTTTTTTCCATTTATGTATTTTTTGTCTCTGTTGTGAAGACAGGAAACAATTATAAAAACACACTATCCATGATACTTTTAACAATGAGTCACTTTTTAAACACTTGTTATCCTGATTTATACAGCAACATCGTCTTTCAAAGTCACCTTATATCGACATTAATGAGTGGTTGTTATTTCCCCTGTAGTGAAATAACTTTATTCATGTTCGTGTACTCAAACAAACAGTCAGAAACAGTGACAGAAGCTTAAATTCTGTGTTGTGCTCGTTGATGAATCGCCCGAGTTTCAGTAAACTGAATGTTTAGTTTATCCGCCGCACACATACTGAACACAATAGATGCTGAGAAAACGACCTTCTCCAGCTGAATGAAAGCTGTGCACCTTTTATGTATTTACAATATCATAACAATCACTTCAGTATCTGCCTCTTAGGTTGTAGTGAATGCAAAAAAAAATGTATATTAATAGATGTGGTTATTTATAGACGTCAAAAGAATAAACAACTATAACGTTTGGAGTATTTGTTTAATTTGTAATTATTTATTTTATTTAGAAGTTCACGATTTAAGTATATATCTTTTTTTTACGTTTGCCAGTGTCAGTATACCTGTTAAGCAGGGACTTTTATTTTGATATTAATGAAAGATAAAGGCGTGTGTGTCTCGTAGCGCTTCAAAGGAAATGGAGTTGATGAAGATTAACGCACATGGTTGTCTCGCGCTAAGGTTAATTGCGCCTTGAAGGTTTTCTAGCACCTGCTTTGAATGGATACCGAAGTAAATGTTATTTGTTTGTGTGTTGGATATGATGGGTTTCTTTTTGATGGTTTATATTTGCAGATTTTCCCTTATTATTCATTCATTGCTTTGTTTTTGTTTTCTGTTTTGGTTATACACGTCAGTTCTTACGGATCTTTACGCTTCAAACGGTCTTGATTGCAATGTGATGGAAATGGATTTGCAAATAAAAGCGTGTGAACCATCAGTTGAAGAGTCCAGTTTTCATTCACTATCAACAACATTGAAGTATTTTGCCGTCTGGTGTTCAGACTGTGGACCTGCACAAATATAGAAGAGCAACACGGCGCTTTGCACAAGAAAAAAAACGTTATTTGTGGGTTTAAATATAAAATATACATGAAGTGTCGTTAATAGTGCAGCCTTCGTTTACGATATAAAGTTGTAGTTTTTCGCCCACGGGTTTAGTCTCGTGCATTATTGGCTGGATATGTTTGTGGTTGCACAAGTAACGCTGTTAATTAAAATATATATATTTTTATCCATCTCAAGGAAATTGTTTTTGTTTTAGATGAACAGAAGACGTGCTGAGATTATAAATTTCACAATTTGCTGTGTTGTTTCAGGCATATTCTTACATGAAAAATTGTAACAATGAGTTAGTTTACACTTACACTTATTTGAATAAATTACATTTTATTAAAACATTTTCAGGATTCTGCAAGGTGTATGTAAACTTTAGACCACTGTCTATATTCCATGTGCTATCATACAAGTAATTACAATGACATCCGCACACTCTTGTATTTATTCCTTTATTCTGTACAATGCAAGAAGCTGAACGTTTTTTAGATAATAGGGGGAGAGGTTGTCCTTTTATGGGCTGTTTATCACTGCTTTCTGAGTCAGTACAAAGGTCTCTTTAATGCCTTTGGTATTCTAACCGTGACTTTAATTGCTCCCGTATCCTCATATGTGCATTGTGGTTTAAGCATGAAAAACATAGTTTGAACCCTTTTCAATAAATACATTTTATTTAGGAACATCTGTAAAATTCAGTATTAGAACTTATATAAGACATAAGTGATTAAATATGCTGTAATATACAAGTGTGTGTGCAGTGACCTTTAAGTTGTTAATAAAAAAAAACGTAAATATACATATAAGTTATACACCGTACAAATAGAATATAAAGTTGTTCAAAATACATCTTTTAATGCTCCTAGACACATCATCAGTGATGGAACCTGAGGTCATTGGGTGTTTCGGGTCTTTTAAAATCATACACCCTCACCCAGCTGAGATTGATCAAGTCCCGACTTGTGTCTAAGTAGCGTGTACCCACGGATCACAGCCATCTGGAGGACTTCTCAGCTGCCTCTGTTGAGTTATCGATGGCCTTTCCCTGGAGTGCCCCTTTGATGCCAAGCAGACTGTATGCTTTGCAGAGAGATCGTGCTGCAAAGCCTCTACAGCCCACCTTGATTGGCGCACACTGGGCGCGCCACCCCCGTATGCAGCACTCCTCCACTTAGTCGGCGTATTTGGCACGCTTTCTCTCATTGGCCTCTTCCATACGCTCCTCCCAGGGGACTGTCAGCTCCAGCAGAACCACTTGTTTTGTTGAATCTGAGAACAGAACTATGTCTGGTATAGGGTGGTTTCCACGATGTGCTCAGGAATCTGAGCTGCTTCCCCAGGTCGGCCTTCATCTGCCAGTCTGGCCCGGTTCCAAGGAGTCCCACTGCCCCCTTGGCTGGGGCTTAGGCTTCTCCCCTGCTCGGACGAAAGCAATCGCCTGCCTGGCTGGCGTCCATCTTCCAGGGCTTTTGGGCAACAGCTAAGGATATGCTCTAGCGTTCCTCTTTTGAGGCACAAGGGACATAATGGTGTGTCGACCTTGCCCCAGCAGAAGAGGTTGGATGGGCTGGGTAAGACGTCATAGACGGATGCAATCAGGAACTTGATCCTGTAAGGTTCAGCTTGCCAAAGCTCGTTCCAGGAGATCTTGCGGTCCACTGCCTGTTCCCATCTCGTCCATGCGCCTTGCTGTCGCATCCCCGCCATCTGGCTAGCGCGCAGTTCCTCCACACCCCCTCTCACCTCCTCTTGAACCATTCGGCGTCTTTCTTTGCCCAGGGCCTTATCGTAGCGTGTTGCTGGAACGCTACCAGGCCCTGCTCGTCCAGATGCCACTGGGCCGACCAGCACACTGTGACGCAAGCGTGACTCAGCCTGCTCAACTGATTCCCCCACCCTCCACTTCCTTCCAGTTCTGACTACGATGCCAGCTCGGCAGACTTTCGGGTCACTGGATTCCCTGTACTGCAGCACCTCTCTTGCACGGGTAACCATGAACTCCTCATTCAGGCTGCTTATGGGGAGCTTCAGTTTGTTGTTCTGCCCGTACAAAGCGAATCTACTCAGGCTTCGTGGCATCAGCCATCTACATAGCGGCTGATCCTCCTTTCGAAGCCCTCTACTGTTATTGGGAACTCGTACACAAGCAGGGGCCACAGGAACACCGTGCTGGTATATCCAGGCCTTGAATTTTCCCGGCAGACCCGATTTGTCCACTGCTGTCAGCCACACCTCCAGCTCCTGATTTGTGGCCTTGATGGATGCAGCGTCCTTCAGGGTGCAATCAAACGTTTTGCCAAGGCTCTTTATTGGTTTCTCTGTAAATATAAGTGTACCACATAAGACGCGAGATAAAAAGCAATTAAATTAGTGAATTGAATTTATTTATTGACCTAACTAAAACAGAAAGATTAGCATGTCACGCATCAAAATAAGAGTCAAAATATTAGCTCAAAAATGACCTGTTTACATGAAAAAAAAGTCTGTTTAAACACAACTAAAAACAAGGCCAAAAATATTGCGTTATGGCGATACAAAGGATCGTGTCTTCAAATAACACACCCAAAAACTTCGCGTTAAGACGATAGAAAACTTCGCGTTTACACGGAACAAAAAGTCACGTTTAAAATTGTCACGTTGACGCGTCCAAATTACACACGTTTTGCGTTATAAATATTGTCCCTGTTGACGTTCCATACGAACGCAGATGGAACCGAACAGTCTTTTGGTGTTGAATTTCACAAATGGAGTGTAAACCTAAAGTATTGCAATTTCACAACAGAAATTATAAGATAAAGCTCATTAAATGGATGCAACGGAAAAAGTTACTGGCCAAAATAATTGGATGCGTACGCTGCAGAAGAAAAATGTAGTTTGTCAAAGACAAGAGCAAAGATGGATATGCCTGGTAAGTAGACCAAATAAAAGAGTTAAACAGTTTTCTTGTTGTTTATTCATTTATTTATTAAAATGCAGGGTATGCAGTCGCAAACAGCACCACGGCCAAAAGAAGAAAAATTCTGTCAGAACTGAATCGAAAAAATCTCATTAAACGCCAAAAGTACCATTGGACATATTACAGGGGTTTTCCTTAAAAATATCAAGTGAATTTTGATAAATAATCACAATGTTTAGGTTATTTGTTATTATAATTACATATGGTTAACGAATAACTGCTGTAAACAGTACACTTCAAAATAAGAATCCTTGTGAATAAAGTGCTTATGATTGTGTATATAGCCCCTCTTCACTTGACATGATTTCTATACTCTTATATTAGCTAATATCGACTCAATAGTCTTTTTAATGCCTTTCTGTTAACACATTGTTTATTTCTGGAGAATCCAATATTCATCAACCTCTATGTATGGACTGTTATTTTACATAAAACCATTTAATTATATATATAATTATATAATGAAAACAGCTGCTCAAATTCACTACGGAGAGCATAACATTACCTAAAAGGTCCCACTGGTACAAACGGTTTTCTTGATCTACCAATTCTATCTAAATTACAATATTTACAATTTGACAATTTGACAAATAAACTCCGAAAGCTACTCTTAAGAAATAAATTCCTATTTTGTTGAATTAAACTGTGGTGTGCACCGTGGGCTTGAGGAGTTTGTAAAAAAAGTATAATCCATGTGCTTGAACCAAAACGAGATGATAGAGCTTGCTATTTCATTAAAAGGTATGCACAGAGGCATTGAGAAGAATGAAAAGAAAGCACCAATTCAAAATCGGTGGACGATCAAGACATCGGTTTGTTGTATTTGATGAGTCCAAATTCACACATTAAAAGAAGGTAAATATATATATGAACTCAAATAAATATCTTCTTTTATATCATAAATCTAGTTCAGTAATTTAATGGATTTGGTTAACCAAGATTTTGTGTGAACATTCCCTTGAAGTTCTGTCATCATTTACTCACCCTCAGTTTGTTCCAAACCTGTTAACACTTCTTTGTTCTGCTGAACACACAGGAAGACATTTGGAAGAAAGTCAGCTCTAATCCCCCATTTACTGCCATAGTAGGGAAAATAAATACTATAGGAGTCAATGGGGGATAAGATCTGACATATTCAGATCTCCAAATATCTTCATTTGTGTTCAGCAGGACAAAGAAACTTATACAGGTTTGGAACAATCTGAGGGTGAGAAAATAATGACAAAATTTGATTTTTTGGTTGAAGTATCCCTTTAATATCTATTGTCTGTTTATGTATTCGTAACTGAAATGTTGTATTCTGACAGTATAACCGTGGACGGTTTGGTGGCACATGGGCAAGACAAGGATGGGTGTTCGGTCTGTTAGAAGTACACCACAGAAGCCGAAGCCCTATTCTTAAGGTGGTCCCATCACAATCACGCAGAACTCTGTCACTCCAATCATTAAACAGCATGTGAGAAGAGGTTCAACAATTTACAGCGATTCCTGGCGGGCATATGTTCGGTCCCTGACTCTACAAGGATATCGTCACTATCCAGTTAACCACATAAACAGCTTTGTGGATCCACATACTGGCAGCCACACTCAGCATAGTAAGAGGTGTTGGGAAACAATTAAAGGACAAGATTGGAGACTGAGGGGGAGCCGCACACAGAAGATGCTGAAAAGTCACCTGAATTTTATTGAATGGACACACTAGCTGGGAAAGAGAAGCAAAAGCATCATTGGAAGGCTCGTTAATGACATAAATCAAAAACACAAAGTGTGAATGGATAAGGTGAATGTGAATATTTGCTAAACTATGTAAATATATTTATTTTTCAGGATTTTGAAGCAGAAATAAATTCACACTGACGTTTTTTTTTTACAAATTTACACTGAATGTTTACATGCAGCAGGATGTACATGTTAATTTATCATATTATTTTAGCTCTGTGCTATTGAGATCATATTTTTTATTGCAGTGGCCTCAAACTCAATCAAAACTCCTGAAGGTCCACTAATCTACACAGTTAAGCTCTAACCAGCTCCAACTCACACCTGCTTGGAAGTTTCTAGTATTCCTGAAGATTTTGGATCGAATCCAAATCAAATCTCTTTATTGTCACTCAACCATATACACAAGTGCAACAGTAGGTGAAAAACTTGGGAAACCCGATCAAACAGTTGAGAGGCCTTTCCATATAGAAACAACCAGAACTATCAGCAGGCAGTGGTCCTTTGCGTGTGAAAATAATTCCACAGTGATTTGAATCACTTGTCTCAAATCCGTGGCACATATATTTGTTAAATTAATCTTTGACTAAACCCTTGAACACTAAACCTTTGTCAGACCCACTCTTCCATGACCAGGAAGAACATGACCAGTAAAAGATAGTTTATGGCTCATTGATAAGAATGCAGTCCAAAGTCTCAAACACTTTCATCATGTGTCAGATAAAAAGTCAGTTCAAAGTCGAATGTAAAAACATCCACGACGGTTCGCCATTTCAAAGATTAAGACTGTCGTCAAACAAACACAAACTACACGGTAAGAACTAAACCATAAACTTCACTTCAGCTTCTGATATAATGTCTTTATATCTCATCATGTCTTTAATTCACGTTTTGTCGTGTTAATTAATCTGAATACTTATTTAAAACGATGAGATGTTGAAGAGCTCGAGGATTATCATGAAATCAAACATCATAGAATTTTGACTTCAATCACATCTGAAATAAATACATGATACTAGAGTGTTTGTTGTTATACTAATTTATTCAAACAATTTAGTGCCACGTAAAAAAACGAAAGATAAAAAAAAAGATTTTGAGAATAAAGTCGAATTGTTACGAGAATAAAGTCGAATTGTTACGAGAATAAAGTCGAAATGTTACGAGAATAAAGTCGAATTGTTACGAGAATAAAGTCGAATTGTTACGAGAATAAAGTCGAAATGTTACGAGAATAAAGTCGAAATGTTTATTTATTCGCCGTCGTAGGAAAACTATCAAAGGTGCAATTTGGAAAAAAAGAAGGATCTATTGACTAGGGATGGGCATTTAAAGCAAAAATAATATTCGAAGATCGATGAGAACTATTGGAAAATTATTCGAAATTCGCACCCCTCCCCCACATGGACGCATTTTCAGAATTACACACACATAAACGGAGAGAGAGAGACCATTTACGCTTTAAATCCGTGATGCCACGCTGCTTTATTTATTATGGAATAGGCAATCTTACATTAAGCTATACATTAACATAACGCGCTGAAACATTTATATATTAACAACCGAATGACGGCACTTATTAACAGTACGTCGATCAGCATCAACCGCTCATAATGCTTGGACATTTCCTTGTAAAATATGAGCATGCACATTTATACCGAATAAAAAACTGAAGTGTGAATGATCAGGGAAAATATAATAATGGCATAAAGATTTTAGACCAGACTTAAAACGCGTTAAAACATATAAACCGAATGATGTCATTTATTAACAGTCCGGAACGATTTCATGAATTAATAGCTCAAAATGCTTCCATTTCTATTGTCATGAAAAAGTTTCTCCAGTCTGGCAGTGATGGTTTTTCTAGACTAACAGTAAACTCGGACTGTACAAACTCCACAAGATTTTTAAAACCCTCTCCTCTGACAAAGCGGATCGGAAGCATCCTTAGCGCTCATCTCAGTAATTAAAGCCGTTATTTGCTCCGCCCGTCTGGCATCCAAATTGGTTGGTCTGACCATAAAACTAGCAAATGAATGCTGACCTTTGGATGGACCTGCTGGGTGCTTCGCCCTCAAATGATTGTGCATCGTAGTTGTTGATCGATGATAAGGCAAATTTGCATTGCGGAATTTGCACTGCACTTTATTCTCATTCATTTTATTAAAGGACCCCAACACAAAACTCATTTTGACATCGTCTCAATTTATCGTATCCGTTATGCCACGCAGGTCTACAGAGTGCGTAACTTCTTTAACAATTGTTGTGAGAAAATGTTTTCCTCTACTGTCTCTTGATTGACAGCCTTTAGGTGCGTCATTATTGGCAGCGCCACCTTTTGGTTACATGAACACGTTACGCGTGAAAACACGTTGATTTTTGTAAGATCACACACACTATTCAAAATTCTATAATTAAATAGCTATTCGAATATTCGAAATTCGTGACTCATCCCTACTATTGACAGAATATAGTAATTTACATACTGTAACTATGTCTTCAGGGGTGTACAGTAGGGATGCACTGATCAGTTTTCTGAAGTAAACGATATACTTAACAGTATCCAAATATTTCGTTAGCTGTTATGTAAGCTGTTAGGGGTTCAGTGCTAATTTCACGTTAGAAAATAATGCATTTGCCACATTCCGTGCCATTCAGTGTTGTACAGCAAATTCTGATTTCATGCCTGGATTCTTTGATTGCGGTCGCGTTTCCCGCATTGCGAAAGTCATAGGGCTGTATATATATGTCACGTGAGGTATCTGTCATTGGTATCGGTGTGTCATTACGAGTACGAGTACATGAGCTTGGCATCGGGCCACTGTGCTACAAAAGGGAGTAGTGAGCAGTGGACTGAGCAGGTTGGTTGCAATTTAGATGCCACTAAAATATTATACTATGAAAGGAGGCCTCGTGATCATGTGACCAAAACAGTTATATTATGTGTTATTATTTTGTCACTGTAATTTCTTGTTCTATGGGCTCCCTTTACAAGTATTATATTAAAACAATTCACAAAATGAACAATAAATAGGTTATAAGTTCTATAATTACAACAAAAACTTTGTAATAGTGAGTGAACTCGACCCCTTAAAACATCACGCCACTAGTTATTTTCGTTGAACAGCTAAAATCCGTCTGTGTTTTTGTTTACATGTCCATAGTCATGGCGTGTCATCACGTTTCGTAATCATAAATGCTCAAACAAGGTCAATAAGTGATTAGTTCTTGGAAACACTGTTTGTTCATGCAAACTGCGAATCTCATTCACACGTCATTACGGTCTTCAGCTGCTTCTTTCTGGTGGGCGCTCACACAGAGTAGACAGAGAGGCGGTGCTGCGCTGACAAGGCAAAAACTCGCTCTGCCGTGGCAGTAGAAGTGAAGCAGAATGTTTTGCTTCGTCGCCAAGGCTTATTCAGAAAGTAGCTAAATTTGTCGCTAGTCGCTTTCTGAAAAATAAGTCGCTAAAGGGGTCTGAAAAGTCGCAAAATATAGCGACTAATATAGTTGCCAAGTTGGCAACACTAGTTGCCTTTTGCCGCGTCCCACAGCTAGAACCTCTCCGTCTTGATGGAACGCGAACGGGGACAATATTTATAACGCAAAACGTAGGCGGGGACTATGTCTGGTGACACAGATACACGGCGGTTACAGACACGTCTCATTTGTGTGATTCAGAGTCGACTCACTTTTTTACAAGCCAATAACTTTGTAATTTATTCAGCTTAGGACTTACAACTTGGCAGACTGCTTACATTCATACACGGCAACATAACACACTACATGAAATGTAATTTTCATGATCTAATGCTACTTACTCTTAAAATTTTTCAACCTTTCCGGCTACTGGGAGCTCTAGCTAGAGACCATTCCAACAAGTCCTGGCTCGTTTCTCTAAGTCTCATCATCATCCTGCCCGGGACTTTCGATCGTTAATAACTCCAGCCATTGAGGTCACAGCGGGATGAACCCAGGCTCGTCGGAAAGGTCTCCTCCCAGCCTCCTTCACAGCACAAATTTGTTGCTTCTTAGACATTTGTGTTGCTGGCTAGTGGTCTGCTCTTGCCTGAAAATGGCTGACAGAGTGTCTCTGGCGGACGGTGGGAACTACGAGCTCATAAGGCGGAGTCTGTGAGCGGTCACGGGCAGTTTGTTTATAGTCTTTATAACATCATATATAATGTAAAACAGTTAGCTGAAGTTTTTAACTATTTAACATAATATATATTTTTAATTAAACCTTAACAATCCTTTGCATCCTGCTCAAGTTGATGTATCGGCTTGATCATCTTCATTTTCTGTATCAGATTCGGGGTTGAATTGATAGAAGGAAGTACTGATGACACTTTATCACCTGTCAGTACTGATTATAGTCATTTGACCCCTTTAATAACATGATAGTAGTCATTCAGGGAACAGTAAAGACAACAATTGTATAACTTAATTAATACCTTAATTCCATTTCTACAGTGTATTATAATATAAACTGAGTATACAATAATACTACAGTTATAGAGGTCAGACTCAAAATAAGAATGATTAGAATAGCTGGTGTGTCCATTCAGTTATTATCTATAAGCTATATCTTCAGTCAGGTGTGTGAAGTACATTTCTACCACAGTGCCCTTTGAGAAAATAGTCTGAACTTCATCTCATATAAAACACTGTGAAGCCTTTCTGACATAAATGAATATAAATCTACTAAACTATTTAATACAGTGAAACTGATTTGGGGAAAGAGAACTAATGACTTGTTATTAGTCTGGGACAACTGATTTGTGTTATAGGATCTACACCCCTCGAGAGTAACAAAATAATTGTTGATGTAAAATGTTTTATTGTTAGACGATCTCATGGGCGTCTCACTACTTTGTTGGCTCGAGCAATAAAGTTTTAACTCCTTGACACCTGGAACCCTTGTCTGTGAGATTCCTTTCTGCATTGAAGACAAAGACATTCCTCATCACATGCAAAGACTTGAGACTTACTTGTGACCTGAAAAGCAAGAACTTTGACCTCTGTTTTACACAACTGAATGTAAAATAATGTCAGAAGTTTCCTCTGTGTGTTATAAGAACATTAAACTGTCGACTGAACGTTCAGATACAGACACTAAAACAGCACAAATACTGAGACTTCTGCTGCTTACATCTGAATATTCAATATGTGTTCAGTTCATCTGCAGGTATAAAGTCAACATTTGAGTCGCTGTCATGACCTCCAAAAAGAGTCTCTCTGGAGAAAGAAGCACAAACACAATGAACAGGTGAGAGAATCTGAGTTTATTTGTACAGAAAACTTTATGACAATAATATTCTCAATAACACTGAGAACATGAAGAGACTTTGTGTCAGAGTTGTGAGAGTTTGTAGTTGTTGTAACAGTGTGTATTTGCTGTTGTGTTGTAGTTTGACTCATGGAAAATCTCCTGAACCCAGCTGTGTGTCCATGAAGAGTGATGGATCAATGGATCGTCCAATAAACTTTAATTCAGGAGACTTTGATGATGCAGATGTGAGGTGAGTACAGTCTGATGCTTTAGACGAGTAAATCACTTCATCAGTCTGTATTCTCTAAACTTGACGAGTCTGTGCTGCTGATCTTCACCTGTACACTTTACACAACAGACAAATACACACATTTATACAAGTGTTTACTGTGTGTGTTACATGTTTACATTTCCTCATATACACAAACATATTTAACGTGTTTTTATATTACAGTAACAGATCAAAGTCCATCAAAGGAAAGAACCTAAATTCAATCTTCCAGGTAAGTGTGTGTGTGTGCATGCGTGCGTGCGTGTGTGTGCGTGTGATGTTATCATGTAAATCATTAACACTGAATCTGTACAGAAGGTCTACTCTGATAACACACAACACCTGAATCCATTTTAAAATTGTTAATTTGTTAAATACACTGAATCTGTTTCACTTTTACACCTGAAATTAATGTTGAAAAATGTTTAAATTTGATCAAACCCCCATTGTTGTGATCAGTGTTTGCTTTAGTTGTCTTCTGGTGTTTTAATGTTTTCTTTGGCTGTCTCTGTGGGTTAAAATACATTTGTTTTTAGCAAAGGAGATTAAATCTCTGTGTCTTTAAACAATAACTTCAGGAGCTTGAGCAGAAAATCATCTCTGTGATGAAGGAGGAGCTGAAGATCTTCAAGAGTCTACTGAGTTCAGATTACCCATCATGCTCTGAGAGAGAAGAAGATGATGATAAAGATCTGTGCAGAGTCAAAGAGATGTTTCTAAAGATCACACTGAACGTCCTGAGGAAGATGAACCAGACAGAGCTCGCAAACACATTACAGACCAGTAAGAGAGTCATGAATTATTCCTGTCGATTATTGACTTTTATTTGACATATTTCATGTATTGACATTCATTTATTTTCCTTTACACAACAGAACTTGCACCGCTGTGCATGAAGAAACACAAATCCAAACTAAAAGAGAAATCCCAGAGAATGAATGAAGGAATCTCAGCTCAAGGAAGCTCAACACTTGTGAATGAGATCTACACAGATCTGTACATCACAGAGGGAGGGAGTGAAGACATCAATAATGAACATGAGGTGAGACAGATTGAGACAGCATCCAGAAGATCAGAGACACAAGAAACACAAATCAAATGTAATGACATCTTTAAAGTCAAAAACAAACCCATCAGAAGTGTGCTGACTAAAGGAGTCGCTGGAATTGGAAAAACAGTCTCTGTGCAGAAGTTCATTCTGGACTGGGCTGAAGGAAAAGAAAATCAAGATCTTCACTTCATATTTCCACTTCCTTTCAGAGAACTGAATCTGATCAAACAGAAAAATATCAGTCTGAAGAATCTTCTTCATCAGTTCTTCACAGATATAAAAGAACTGAGATCAACAGACTTTGATGATTATAAAGTTGCGTTTATCTTTGATGGTCTGGATGAGTGTCGTCTTCCTCTAGATTTCTCAAAGAATCCAAGTTTGTTTGATGTCAGAGATTCAGCGTCAGTGGATGTGCTGCTGACAAACCTCATCAAGGGGAATCTGCTTCCTTCTGCTCTGATCTGGATCACCTCTCGACCAGCAGCAGCCAATCAGATTCCTCCTGAGTGTTTTGATCTGATCACAGATGTACGAGGATTCAATGACCCTCAGAAGGACGAGTATTTCAGGAAGAGAATCAATGATGAGAGTCTGGCCAACAGAATCATCACACACATGAAATCATCCAGAAGTCTGTACATCATGTGTCACATCCCAGTCTTCTGCTGGATTTCAGCCACTGTTCTCCAGAGAATGTTGAGTGAAGCAGAGAGTCAAGCACAGATCCCCAAGACTCTCACTCAAATGTTCACACACTTCCTGATGTTTCAGACCAAACTGAAGAGTCAGAAGTATGATGGGAAATGTGAGGTAGATCTTCAGCAGGCTAGAAAGAGTCTTGAGTCACTGGGAAAACTGGCTTTTCAACAGCTGGAGAAAGGGAACCTGATCTTCTATGAGGAGGATCTGAGAGAGTGTGACATTGATGTCAGAGAAGCGTCAGTGTACTCAGGAGTTTGTACTCAGATCTTCATAGAGGAGTTTGGACTGAACCTGGGGAAGGTGTTCAGCTTTGTGCATCTGAGCGTTCAGGAGTTTCTCGCTGCTTTGTTCAAGTTTCTGTTTTTAATTCAAGACAAAGACAACAAGTCAAGAGTGAGTGATTTACTGAAGAGTGAAGTGGACAAGGCCTTACAGAGTGAGAACGGACACCTGGATCTTTACCTCAGATTTCTTCTGGGTCTTTCACTGGAGTCCAGTCAGACAATCTTACGAGATCTGATGACACAGACAGGAAGAAGCTCTGACAGTAAACAGGAAATAGTCGAGTACATTAAGATGAAGATCAGAGAGAATCTCTCTCCAGAGAAATCCATCAATCTGTTTCACTGTCTGAATGAACTCAATGATCATTCTCTAGTGCAGGAAGTTCAATCATATGTGAACAGAGGAGATGAGTCTAGTCTCTCTGGAGTCAGTCTCTCTTCTGCTCAGTGGTCGGCTCTGGTGTTTGTGTTACTGAACTCAGAAGAGAAGCTGGATGAGTTTAATCTGAGAAGTTATGATCGATCAGATGAATGTCTTCTGAGGCTGCTGCCAGTGATCAAAGCATCCAGAAAAGCCGAGTGAGTCATTTACATGTTTTTATAACTAAACAATAAATTCAGGAATGTGTAGTTTGTAAATAAGTAAGAAATAAGCACTAAAGTTTTAATGCATAACATGGAGGCCAAGAACCAGCCGACATGGAGTGGAGTTCATTAAATCCTTTAACGCTCAGCTAGCCGTGGATAATCCCGCTCTTACTATGGTGTTTTGCCAAGTTAAAGCTTTAATTTATATTTACGGTGCAATTTTTAATCAGACAGGTGAAAATTGAAGTTAATTTTGTCAGTTAATTTCAAACATTGATCAAACTGACTGACACTACATTAGTTTTAATGCACACCTCCAGCCAGTCAGAATCCAGTATTCAAAGAGACTCTCTAGTTTTATGCAGAGCCATTGAGAGAGAGAGTTCTGCCAACAGAAGTCCAACAGGAAACAGGAAAATCAGGGAAGACAAAACAATGTTGACATTACAATAACTGACCCTGAACTGAGACACATAAAGGGCTTAAATACAAATACAAACACTCGATGAGAACAGAATCAGGTGTGAGAATAATTAGCAATAATGAGTGACAGATGAGAACAGATGACAAGCAAAACACATGAGAAACACAGGCAGGGGACAGACTGAAGTGTTACAGGTTTACAAAGATCTTAAAAAGTATTAAATGGAAACAGTTTTACATTTTAAAAGTGTTGCTGATTTTTGCAATTAATTATAAAGTAAAGCGAAGGAATTTATTTTCCTAATATTATAGCGCTCAATAACTATTAAATATTGCTCAATAGATGGCGGTGTGTTCTGCTTCATCTGTCAATCACCTGTTGAAGAACTTGACAGACATGCACAGATATGTTTAGTTCTGTTAGATGTCTCAAAGGTTTGAAGGGTGATTCAAGTACTGCTGTGTCCACATTCACATACTATCTGTCCTAAATACTATTGAGAAGAAGAACTCGTATGTGTCAGATCATAGTCTGCTGACATGAGTAGTCTCAAAGTACATGAGCGGTCTACTGTTTCTGGTGAACATTCAAAGGTTGAATCCAATACAGCAGCAGAGATGAATTATGACTTTGATGTGCTCTGGACATGAATGTTTTAAAGGTTTTCAGAGGTGATTTCCTCAGAGAAAACTCTTCTACAACATAATCCAAATCCAGCTGCCTCACAAGATTGCATTGAATGGCCTTTAAAGATAGTGATGTGAGATGTCTTTGACACATTTCTGTGGTTTTAAACTCATTTTGTTATTTTGTCTGCATGTGTCTTCTGCACGCTTATATTACACAGTGTTACTCGCCTCTAGATGTCCTGCTGCACATTTCCATTGTTAGTGGAGCCAAATGTGACATCACAGATGAAATCTGAAACGGCTCAGATTTAAACTCTGACTCTGATTTATGGAGACAAAATGTAATAAAAAGTAGCGGGTGAATAAACAACTGTATTTAAACGGCATATAAAAGTGGTTCTCTTGATGATCCTCTATTCACACCAGCTGCTTAACATTGTACATCTGTTAGAAGTGAATGAACACACTGTTCTCTTGTTATTTCTCTCTCAGTCTGAGTCGCTGTAATCTGACAGAGAAAAGTTGTTCAGCATTGGCGTCAGTTCTCAGATCAAACTCCTCAAGTCTGACAGAACTGAACCTGAGTAACAATAATCTACAGGATTCAGGAGTGAAGCTGCTCTCTGATGGACTGAAGAACACAAACTGTAAACTACAGATATTACAGTAAGTACATTATTAAACCAATAAGTGTGAGCGTCTACATTTGCATCATTTATATTGTGTGTTTTCTTATATTTTAGCAGTAAACCTCACAAAACAAGAGAAACTGCATTTAATATTAAACACGAATACTGAAGGTTTTTTATACTGAAGTTTAAGTTTTGCACCATTATCCATAATAACCTGCCAAACGTTCAATAACCTTTTCTATTATTCTACAGAAACGCTCACACAGACATTCAAATACAACAAAACTGCATCCTTGTCTTTTGATAGTAACACACACATTTGTGTAAATCACACAGTTCATCATGATACGATGACAAATCAAAAAGTCAATTAATAAAATCATATTATAAGATATGTATACACACCCCACAAAGCCCCGCCACAGAACCCAATTGATCCCCTGCTTCTACTTTATAAATCTTCTTTTTTACTATTTTAATACAGCGTATTGCGCAATAAAGCTGTTCTCATGTAAATAGTTTGTTTTATATATATATATGAAAACTAGTGAAAGAGTTGCTAACTTGGCAACACATGCGAGACAAATTAGGAATTAATGAAACAGTGCATCTTGTGTAAATGAAGATAATAAACTGTAGAAATAATCTTTGTGAATTGCATTCTGGGTAATTGTTTTTAAGAAAGTTGTCTGCTGTCCACCAGTATCTCACCAGAGGATTAAACATCTCCACAAACAACATCTTCACTTTAAACTCTGATAGTCTTCATTAGACGACCCTCTTTGTGACCTTCATGGACAAAAAACAAATGTCACAACACCTTATTTTATTTGTTTTTTATCAATTTAAAATAACTTAAATCATGAATTGATTTAGTACATTATTGATGTCTTAAATCATTTAGAATGTAAAATATACATTATCATGTTACTTTCACTTATTATTCACTTAAAATTATTTTAAATAAAAATACAGTAGTTTTTTTTTGTTAGTTTGTTGTTTTAGTTCATTTTAAATATCAATGTCCACTATAGAGCTCTAGTACTCACTGGCTGCATATAGACTGAAATCTATAAACAAATGTTAAAAGTGAAAAATGTAGAATTTATAAAAACAATTGTGTTGGGTGAAACTGAGTGTGTGAAGGTGTGCGTGCATGTGTGTGTGTCTGTGTGTGTGTGTGTGTGTGTGTGTGTGTGTTTTATGAGACTCAATATTATAAATCATGAATCATTTGCTGTAAGTGTGAAGAGTTTTTCTTTGTGTTACAGTCTGTTTAACTGCAGTATTGGATCTGAAGGTTGTGTTGCTCTGACTTCAGCTCTGAGATCAAACCCCTCACACCTGACAGAACTCAATCTGAACTATAATAATCCAGGAGATTCAGGAGTGAAGCAGCTCTCTGATCTACTGAAGGATCCACAATGTAAACTACAGAAACTACAGTGAGTCAAACTCCAGTTCTATAATAAAGAATGTTAAAGATGGATCATTAAATTATTACAAATTAACTTGATAACACAGAGCTTCATCTCAAATTATGTCATTTTATATGTTTCTAACGGCAGTTGAATAAAAGGGTCTGAATATCAAGCAGGGGCGGTTCTAGACCCTTTTTAGCTGGACTCATCTCCCCAAACCAACAGCTCTCAAACTATCAAAATATTGTTTTTTACTTTCAAAGAAATGAAACGTTACCCCACAAAAATGCAGGAAATGTTGAATACACAGATTAAAGGAACAATGTGGGTTTTTTATTACTTGAACCACCTGCCTACAGATATAACTGTGATCACTAGACAACACAAGTCACTCTTTAACTAGGAGATCAATTCTAGATATTTGCACTATTTCCTTAAAGCATTTTGAGCACAAAAGCAGTTTTTTTACATTCTTTACTTAAATCAAAGAATCGGGAGAGTGATTGAAAAAGTTGCTTTTGAAACACTCTTGTGACACGTCAACATCATACAGCGATCTGTCTGTGTGCGCAGCCTCAGAATCAGTCAAACACAACTACTGTAATAACAGACAGGTCTGACTCGATTGAGAAACCAATCAAAACTTCTGATTCAGCTAGTTGATGCTCATCCAGATGCGCTATGATCGTCCTTATTGCTAGTATTTACAGGAACAACATTAATGTGTTGTGATTAAATGAACACAAAATGTCTTGTTTTTAACACAACTGTTTTAAGAGTCTATAGTGTTAAAAGAAAACTGAATAGTATGTTTTATAGACACATGACAGGTGTACTGTACATCTACATCTTCTCTCAGACAAAAAGATGATGAAAGTGATTTCCCTGGTAACAGTCATGTATGAATGTAGAATCACTTTAAATCTGACAATGAATGTCTATCTGTTCTTCTACAGCACAGCAATAACTTCTACATTTTAAAGCTATTAAAGGTAAAGGACTTCTTAAATATATCACGATTCTCAGACAGAGACTCAAGTCCAGACATCGGTGACTATAAAAAAAATGTTATTAAACAATAAACCAACGAGGGGGCAAAACCGTGAGGAAGAAACAATGTAAACAGAAAACTTCCACCGAGGGGCAAAAACAAGAAGGTCCAGATGACAAATAATATAATAATAAAAAAACACGATAAAATTCCAAACATGACCAGGCAAAGCAGGAACACAATATAATACTGTGTAGACAAGGCATGAATACAAATAACAAACCGCACAGCACAATAAACAAGAGCGACTTAAATGGGAAAACTAACAAATGATAATTCCACAGGACAGGTGACGGAAATAAACAATAAGTCACTCCTTCAATAGTGTGGTCATGGTTTCTACGGGAGTGAATCAGAAACCAAGGGTCACACCAGAGATTGTGTTATTAGGGAGATATCAGGTCTGGAGAAAGAGTAACGGCCAACACGTATCATGTGATGCACCTCAGCCAATCAGATAACAGCATCTAGTCTGCTTTCCTGCATTCCGCCATTTTTTGACTAAAGGTTTCAGGCTTATCATTTTGTGTCTTTGGTAACGTGGATATGACGCCATTGACAGACGACTACACAGCCCCGTGTCACTGGTTCAAATGACAATCTTCTCACGATTTACAAATAGTTGAAACATTTGAGATATTGTAAGAACTCAAATGAATAAAATATATAACACTGGTCAAGTGGTTTTTGGATATTTTGCTGCAAAAAAGTTATTTTAGTATTTAAATTCTCCCCTCCACTTTCAGAACTGTGGTGTCACCCCTGGCTGGTGATGAAAGTTACTGTACGAAAGCATAACATATTGTAAAATACAAAAAACAGTCTCGCAAAGTATTTAGTTACAAATTACATATGAGTTTTTTTGTTAAAGAAAATACACGTATCAGAATACTCAAAAGTAATTAAATATGTATTTCAAATACATGTAATTAAAATACTATCATCTCTGATAATTAAGGCACTCAAATGAATCATTACAGTATTTATTTAAGGTGTAAACACAATTACTTTTGCATATTTCATAAGAATGTTAGAGAGGGTCATGATGGACTAAAAGTGCGTGTAAAGGACTTCACTAGAGGACGTCCTCTCACAACAGATTCACAACAGGGGATTTATAGAATAACACGCAGCTAAAAGTCAAAGTAACAATTATACATGAAACCCCAGAGAACTGTTGACATGTTCACATGTATCTGAATGTATTTTTAGGAAATGTTCTGTGTCACATATTTGACTGATTTATGTCGTCCTACCGTGACTATTCTCCACCGGGGACACGATGTTGCTATCAGACCAATGTTTGCTAGGTTATATCTTCTAAATTGTGTCAGCGTGTAGGATCATATCAGTTTATTGATGTCCTTAAAGTAAACTTATTCTTAATAAAAGAAAAAAATAATTTTGGTTTCACTGGGGCTTTAAAATGTCAATTTTGTATAAAGTGAAAAAAGAAGAAAAGCAACATTTTATTAGTTTGTTATTATTATTGAAAGAGTAAACATCAATCTATAAATGTGTGATATTTCAAATATACTCATATAAACAAACTTAATGGAAATGAATCAGACTATAAAAATTGCTGACATGTGATCTTCAGTTTAGATGAGAATGACAGAATGACAGATTAAGAGGTTGTTTTACCTCATGTTTCTTTAATGACATTCTTAATAAGTATTTGTGTTTTTACATTTTTATTTATAATTAATTTAGATGTTTCAGTTTAAATTATGCGTTTACTGTATCATGTACATATGTATGTAGAAAGCGTTTGGGAACCACTGATTTATTTTAGCTTGATTTTCAGTGTTTATGACAGAGCAACATAAATCACACATTATAGTTTACTTTAAGTTTTTCTGTCTCTCTCTCTGCAGTATTGGATCTGAAGGTTGTGTTGCTCTGACTTCAGCTCTGAGATCAAACCCCTCACACCTGACAGAACTCAATCTGAACTATAATAATCCAGGAGATTCAGGAGTGAAGCAGCTCTCTGATCTACTGAAGGATCCACAATGTAAACTACAGAAACTACAGTGAGTGAAAGTGTTATTATGTCATTAGTAGAGAAAAGAAATGTTTGTATATTAATTGTCTATAAATCACTCAATGGTCTTGGACTTAAATACATCTCAGATATGCTCATTGAATATAAAGCAAACAGACTTCTCAGATCATCAGGATCAAGTCAGTTAGAGATAACAAGGGTTCACTCAAAACAAGGCGAGTCAGCGTTTAGTCATTACGCCCCCGTAGCTGAAATCTGCTTCCAGAAGACATCAGACGTTCACCAACAGAAGCTTCTTTTAAATCCAGATTAAAAACACACTTGTTTAGCTGTTCATTCACAACCTGAGCACTGTGCTGCTTTACATCAACTGCACTTCTATTTCTAATTGATCTTCCTTTGGCTCTTATTCTTTTTATATATACAGTACACTCACATTTTTAATACATTTCTCTCTGTTTTATTATTTCTTAAAATCTAAAGTATTTGTGATCTTAAATCATTTGCATTTTAAAGAAACGTCTTATTTAGTTCTGTCAATCATTTTATGTAAAGCACTTTGAATTGCCCTTGTGTATGTAATGTGCTATATAAATAAACTTAAAATATATATTTATATCCACTCAAATAATTTCAGATTTAAACACACATTTATTTTGTCTGTGCTGGTAGAAGAGTTTTAAATCCAACACCAGCAGTTTATATCTCTGAATGAATGTTTCAATCTCTGTCATGTGTTTCTCTATTAACTGACAATAATCCCACAAATATTATAAATCATGAATCATTTGCTGTAAGTGTGAAGAGTTTTTCTTTGTGTTACAGTCTGTCTGACTGCAGTATTGGATCTGAAGGTTGTGATGCTCTGACTTCAGCTCTGAGATCAAACCCCTCACACCTGACAGAACTCAATCTGAACTATAATAATCCAGGAGATTCAGGAGTGAAGCAGCTCTCTGATCTACTGAAGGATCCACAATGTAAACTACAGAAACTACGGTGAGTTATTTATTTACTCTTGAAATGATCATTCTGTTATTAAATTCAATGTCATTATAATTTGTCCCATTTGTTGTTAAGTGACTTTTTAAAAATACACTTTCATCTATTAGTCTTGTTATGTTTACACTATCTGTGTTGTGTTGATCTTTGGATGAAGTGTTTCTACATTTACATTTAGTCATTTAGCAGACGCTTTTACCCAAAGCGACTTACAAGTGGTGTAGGTAATGGAAGCAATTAGGACAGCATAAGTACAACAAAAGCATAAGTGCAATCAAAAAGAAGAGGTCTCATATAGCCTAACACAGTATACAGAAACATTCATTCATACATTTTTTTATTTTTTATTAAAGAGTAGAGAAGAAACTTGAGTCAGAACAGATTAGTCAGATGTTGACAGAAGAAATGTGTTTTCAGGCGTTTCTTAAAGATGGCTAAAGAATCTGCAGATCTTGTAGCAGCAGGCAGATCATTCCACATAGGTGGAACAGATCCGGAGAAGGTGCGCGAGAGAGATTTTCTACCTTTATGGGATGGCACCACAAGACGCCGTTCGTTTGCAGAGCGTAGGAAGCTCTGATAGGAAGGGTCTAATTTTCCTGATATTGTAGAGGATGAATCTACAGGACCGGGCGGTTTCTGTTGTTTTCTCATTTGTAAATCACTTTAGAAGTTTGTACATTTATATTTATCATCTTTTAGGATCACTACACAAGTCATTGTTGTATGATATCTGTTGATAATCACAGTAATGAGTTCATAATAATAATATCTGATGTTTCTCTTTAATGTTTACAGGATTGAGCCAAGAAAGGATGAACCAAGCAATTGTGTTTTGTCATAAACTATAAGAGTTGTTTTCTGCCTCCTACTGGACAAACAACATCAGTGAGTCATAAGAGCTCAACATGAGGGCGTCTGTTAGAGATGTAAACACACAAACTGTTGATTGTTTGTCTTTTCATGTTTTTCCGCTCCAGCGCACTATAAAGAGCTCAAATGAAGCAGGATGGTCCTTAAATCTGAGCTTTTTGTGTCACATCCGCAGAATAAAAGTTTATGTTGACATAATATATGTTTGTGTACTGAGCATATTAATGTTGTATTAATAAACACATACATGCATATATTTAAGAAAAATATAAAAAAATTAATAAACATTTATATATATTTGTAAATAAAAACATGCAAATTTTCCTAAATATGTAATTGTACATAATTATGTTGACAAAAGTAATACATACACAGTACAAAGACATAAATTATGTAAACAAAAACTTTTATTCTTGATACAATTAATCATAATTAATCATTTTGACCGCCCTGGTTAATATAAATGTGAATAACATATTTGTAAATACTTTATTTGTATTTAGATTCAATTCTGAATATTTATGTAATGAGATATTATGCTAATGATTAATGTTGAAAATGTCCTGCCAGATAACAAAATGTGTTCCTTAGACGTTCTTTAGACCAGAGTTTCTCAACTCCAGTCCTCAGGTCTCCTGAACACAATGTTCGAGATCTCTCCCTAAATAACACATTAACACTCTCATGAGTTAAACAACAAGTCACACTAATAGTGTTCAGTGTTTCCTTTAGTTGAGCTCTTGATTCTTGATTTCTTAAGTTAAATGTGTTCAGATCAGCTGTGATGGTGTTACTGAAGTTCAGCTCCAGATCCACAGTGTCTTGTTTAACATGTGGTGATGCTTGTTTCAATCAGACGTGTGTTAGTTACTATGATACTCTGAATGTGGAGAAACACGACGTCTGCTGCTGTTTGAAACTATTTAGACTTCTCCAGTTTTTACTCAACTTTCTTTACTCTTTTTACTTTAAAACTGTTAATATGAAGTGTGTATATAATGTTGGAGGTCCTTCAAAAAGTCAAAATCTGGATCAAATGCATTTAATAATAGCTTGAAATATCTTGAATAGACCTATATTAATTTTACAATGATTTTATGATAATATGTATGTTTGTAATGATTTTGACCAATACTAATAAAATGTATGAAAATACACCAGATAGCGTCTTTATTTTCTTTCTTATTTCTTTTTATCTCACAGCACCTTCTTTCTACAGAAGAACTGATGTGTGTGTCTGTGTTCAGTTTGGCTGTAATGTAATTGGCAATAATGTCATGGAAGAAAGATAATGGCGCCTCCTCAGGTTAAAATGAGGATTACATTTAGTTTTATTAAAGAGGTGGTGCAACAGTGTTTCATGCATTCTGACTTCTTTACACTGTTAAACGTGCTGGCTTCTCATGCTTAACATGGTCATCCCCCCTTGGGTTCGTTTAGGTCTTGGAAAGTTTTTTCGATCATGAAATTCCCTACAAAACAACTTTTCTTAGTTTCTTTTTGCATATTTCTCCTCGAAAAGCACGGCCACAAATCACCCAGCGAGAGTGAGAGAAAGAGCACAGCTGTGTTTGTTTGTTCACTACATGATGAACATCATTCATTGGGTGATGAATGTTATATAAACGGTGGATATAACGCTGGATTTGGAGATGGCTTGAGCAGGATAGATGCATGGGCGTAAATCCCGGGGGGGACGGAGGGTGAAAAGAGGGGTTCGTTGATGATTAAATTTGAATGCATGAAACACGGAAGGCAGTCGGTAAGAACTGAGTGAGATGGATTCTTAGATCAGAATTAAGCACCCGACACAGGTTTGAAAGATGTCCTCTTTACTGAAAAGCTTGGTGGATATACAGATGTGGTTCTCTGCAACAAGTTAAACCAAGAACAAACTTAATCACAGGAATAAACAACATTTTCAACTTAAACATATCTTAAACACAGCTGTTATATGTATGAGGTAATTATCCTCGAAGTGTCCGCAAGGGGGCGCTACCAGCACGCAAATGTTGTATAGCGGCAGCTCTCCGGACTGAACATGGACTCTCGTGTAAACGAGCATTGCTACAAAACACACATGTCTAATAATAATGCGGATAGGTTAAACTAAGAGTTTATATATATATCTTACAGCAAATAAACCGCAAACATTCAAGAATATACTGAATCGAGCACGTTACATCAATAGAGCTAGGCTAATCGGTTAACATGAACAGCACAATAACGATAGCGCACTTTCTACACAGTAACGAGAGATATGAACAGCAATTACTTACTTCACATACACGCACACTGTAAGCCAATAAAGTTTCTAGCTCACTTGTATCCGAGTGGATTAGAGTACAGCCGTCGATTGCGTCTCCGCACGTGCGCTGTCTAAACTATCTAACGTCTATTTCCGCATCACCTGATGACGTTGCTGAAGCGATGCAGGCTATGATTGGTCCGTATCATCCGAGCTCTCCTCGCCAAAGCGGAGGGTGTTTCTAGATGGACCTACCCTGCTCTTTCTTTACATGCCAACAAGACAATTTGTGTAGAGGTTGATGCTTCAGGTGCTTCTGGCCTGGCACTTGATTTATAAACATAATTTTAGTCCCCACAGGTATTTTATTTGGAATAACCATGATATCCGATATAAAAATAAAACACTTTTTCTTTCAGATTGGTTTAATAATAATTCTGTTATTATTAATTCTGTTATTAATAATTCTGAATTCTTAACGAAATATAGTATTTCTGTCACCCCACCAGACTTTGCCACAGTGATGGATGCCATCCCTAGTGGAGCTATTGCACTTTTAAAAAACTCAGCTGATTCTTTACTCTCTTCTACCTACTGGATGCATCCATGCGAGACTGCAATAGGGAAGATCTGTTTTTTATTCTGTCCCTCTTCTAGGAATAGAAAGATTAGACAACTTTTTCAGAGTGATATTATAACCGTCCCTTCTATAATATCATATTGGAGTAATTGTTTTAATGATATTCCTTGGAAGAAAGTATGGTCTCTATCCAATAAATATTTAATCACTAATAAGGTTAGAGGTATCATTAAAAAAATTTGTTTACTCAACTTAAAATTTCTAGTTATCTTTTTGCACTTAATGATTGAAGTTGAATTTACTGAACATTTAAAGTATTTTCAACTTAAAATGTGTAGTTGGCATAATTAAACAAGTTGGCCCAACAATTTATTTCAAGTTGCCTGAACTCGAAAAGTCTATTTGAAGCATTTTAACTTACATTTTCTAGTTATCTAAACTAAATTGTATGTTCTTTGAACTTATTCTGGCATATTATCTCAACTTGCAATAGCACATTCAACCAAATAAATAACAGATATTTTTCATTTAAATTATTTTATTGTCCCTTACATTAAATACTCCTTAAGGACAAAACTCAAATAGTCGATTCCCATGACAAAAATGAAATATAACATTACGTGTCACATTTAAAGTGTCTCCTACACAAAATGAAATCTCCGCTTCAATAACTCTGTGTAAAACTCAGGCATAAATACACATAGCCTTACAGAAAAGACACATGAATTTCACATGTGATCATATGTATACCACATTTGTTTTACATGTGCAAAAAAGACATGTCAAATGTGTATTTTTTGAATATATGGGTGTGAATTCCAGAGTGAAACACATATGACAACATTTAAAAATCCATGGGATGAAATGTGAAACACAGGTTGTCAAGTGAAGAACATGTGTTCACATGTGGAGACATATCGCACATATCACCCCATGGGTTTTTACATGTAATCATATTTATATACAGTATATATATATATATATATATATATACACAATATAGAAATACTGAAAAGTAAAAAAACAATGTGAACATACATGAAAAGTGTTAGTTCACGAAACATGATTTTGGGTAGACTAACACTAAGATTTTACACATTTTTAAAACCACTTTAAATTCGAAGTAACTTAAAACAAATGAAAACTTAAACAATTTCAACAGTAAAATTTAAACAGATTCTTGGAATAAATTAATTCAACAATGCATTTTTAAGGGACTCTTGAAGTACAAGTTTCAGCACTGATGTTCATCAGTATAGCCTCTGAATCACCTCAAAGGTGTATCTGAGGTGTTTTGGGTAGTTTATGTTGAGAGCATACAACAATCCCATCATGTAGGCATTTGGTATGTCACCAAGTCCGAACAGGTGAAGAACAACTGCTTCCTCAATTACAAGGGCCACATCACAAAAGCTGCACGGAAGGGGGTCTGTCACATCTTCCACCACTGTGAGGATTCCAAGAGTCATGCCTCTGGTCATCTCTTCTTCCGAATCTGTGTGCTGTATTTAAAAAATGACAAACTTCAAAATGTGTGTTTTCACATATACAGCACTAAACATCAAAGACTTAAATATAACATGAGTACACCAAATCTTATTTACCTTCAACAAATCAAACCCTATTTTAAAGCCAACATGTACTTTCATGACAAGTCCAGACCCGATGAAGCTGAATGATAAAAAGCCAAGTGTACTATTTAGCAAATTTTAGTCAAAGGGTGACTACTGTGAAGATGCTAAAATATAACATAAGTCATTTATTTTGAATTCTTTTAAGCCACAACATAAATCCCATAGTTACAACAGTGTTGTTCAAATTTCTAAATCTTTATTTCTTAAAGATTTTCCCACAAAGCTACAGGAAAGCTCTAAACTCTAAATTTGAGTAAGTGATCAGAAGCTACATTTTCAGGTGCAACAAGTGACAGATTTGTTACTGAAACGCCGCACTAGACATATTTTTAACATAAAAACAATTTTAATGCTGCAAACGAGTCAAGTCTGTAAGAGGAGGCGGGGCTCTGTTGTCACTGCACTCACATGCAGCATGTCATCCTCGCTGTGGCAAAAACTGAGTGAGTGTAAATACATGTACTTACATTTTTATTTAGGCTGTCCATTATGGCCCTCATTTCTACAATGTCCATTCAGCACTTTGAACAGTACAGACACAGCAGCTTTGGTAGATGGCGGTCTATACCCTCATAGAAAGACTTGCTCAGATCCAGCGTCACTAGGCTGTTGAATTCTGCACTGATCTAAAGTAATTATATTAAATGACACAAACATAACAACAACATGTTAAAGAATATTGCAAAAAGTATAGCTACTAATTAGGTAGCATGTTACAAAATTGTATTAATGTCATTGTTCTGCTGAACACAAAAAAACATATTTGGAAGAATATCAGTGACTAAACAGATCTCATCCCAAATTTACTGCTGTAGTAGGGAAAATAAATAATATGGGATCGATTTGGTTACTGACATTCTTCCAAATATCTTCCTTTTTGTTCATCAAAACAAAGAGATTAATACAGCTTCAGAACAATATGAGGGTGAGTAAATGATAACAGCATATTCATTTTTTAGTAAACTATTTATCTAAATAATAACAGAGCCATACCTGTCTTTCACAAAAAAGAGCCGGCCATTTCTTCTTCCTTTCAGACACTGGAGGCTCTTTATGAATGATTTCCTGTCTTCGTAGAGCATATGTGCTACTCATGGCTCCATCCACAAAACTCATGTCTGGATTTGTCTTTTTCATCTCTTGGCACATAAGTCCCCTTTCGTGTTCCAGTGTTTTCTCGTATTTTCCTGCAGGTAGATCTGGGAGAAAGATTGTTTCAGATCTTTTTAGCTTCTTCACTTTGTTTTGTTGTCCTTGGACTCCCTCTGTACCCCTCTTTGTAGACTTAACTGTGCTTATAACAAAACAGCGCCTCCCTTGAGGCATAATGCGGCAAATGCAGTTACAAAAAAACAGTCCATTGAGTGCACCCAGTGTTTTTTGAGAAGACTACCAACTTGGAGTTAGTTAAATGATGTATGATCTAAAATGTGAAAATACATGCAGATGTAGTATGTCAAATCACACGAGTAGTTTTGATTAATCACTGTAGCAGTAACGTTTGCGAAGAGCGTGTGTCACTCACACACAAAGCTACTCTAACGGTGTTTGTTTATTCATGTCACAGATAACGAAATAATATAATATAATAAGTAATATGATCAAAGTTTGTTAGCAATGGGAGCGATCACTTACATCTATGTCGTCTAAATAGGTCGGACTCGGTTCAGCTGCTAACTTTTCAGTTCACGTGAAAGAGCGTCCAGCTCACACAGGCTTTGAAGCCTTCCATACGTTACCATTTAATGTTACAAAGCTTTACATGGAATTACATAACATTTGTCCATCTCGCGTAAACGCTGATTTGCCTGTATAGTGATTCGTTTTGACGCAAATAACTTGAACAGGAAACTTAATAATGAAGGCGCGTTATGTTTCACACCACGTTAACCCGCTCTGTATTTTACCATTTATGTTTCTCTCTCACATAAAAATAACAGAATTCGGTGCAGATTACTCTACTTAATTACACATTAATTGAAGTATTGTGATATTATTTGAATAAGGGAGGGCATATATCATTTATCCTCCATGTAAAATTAGTCTAGCAGCAACCGCCTTTAGCAACAAATAATGCACGTCTTTAATGAATTGTAGAAAAAGATGTGCTAAATTAAGTTACTAGTTTTATTGATTTTTTTTAGCTTTAATTTGCAGATGATCAACTAAAGTACTGTTAACTGGGTTATATTTGGGAACACCACATGGATTGCAACGGTCTAATCAGTCAGATCTAGAAATATTAATACTGTAAAAATACATTGACGATTTGCAAAAATACATTGATGATTAGTTCACACATGTCATTTTACAAGTTATTACACCTTAATGAACAAATATACCTACCAGATTAGATGATGATTGACGAATTAAAAACACCTGCCGAAATAAACTCCATGTCATGGCTTACGAACGTCTCCCGCCGCTTTGCTGCAGTAGATCTCGCGATATGCTGGCCTTACTGGTTCAGCAAACATTTTTAAGTTGAGTCGACACATACTTTAGTTCAGTCAACTTGAGACTAGTTGAGACAGTCAAAACTTAGCATGTTCAGTCACATCAACAAATTAAAAAACTGCAAGTTGTGTCAACTTACAAAATTATGTTGAGAAAACTAAAATGCGGAATCATTTTTTACAGATTTTACCCAGTCAATGTCTTTATCAAAAAAATGTTTCCTGAGTTGGATCCCCTTTGCTCCTTTTGTGGAGTGGAAGACGAGTCTGTACCTCATCTTTTTTGGGACTGTATTCATGTAGCTACTTTTTGGGAGAAATTTTGTCTGTTTGTACGTGCTTCTTTATTAGTTAACTTTTCCTTGATGTTTAATGATGTCTTATTTGGATTTTATAATTCTGACAAAAATCTAAAAGACAAGTATTTTCTTATAAATCGATTTATTTTCTAGCGAAGTTTTTTGTACACAAGTGTAAGTTTTTGTCTGTCAAACCTCTTTTTATAATTTTTTGCAAAGACCTTAATTGTTATTTGGGTACTATCTCTTCTTCTAACAATGCCAAAGCATTAAAGTCTGTTACAATGTGCACAAAGTATAATATTTCAGCTTTTTTATAATGAAAACCAAAAGGGTCTCAAGGCTTTTCTCTCTCTCTTGAATTTATTTTAAGTTTTGTTACCCCTGGCTCAATTTTAGTTGTATTTATTTTTATTTGTCTATTTATTTTATTTATTTTGATTTGTATTTGCTTTTATCTTACTTCCTTTTACTGGCTTTTTGTCTTTTGAATTATTATTGTTTATTTCTGCTCTTAATTGTGACTAAGTTTTTGATGTTATATTTGTTCAATAAAAAAAAAAAGGTCCGTATCATCCGGGGCATTGGAGACAGCCGGGCCTTTTGTACAGAGGCGACATGTCCCTCGATCAATTAAACTCGCATTCACTATTGTCATAAATATATTTATTTTTACCTAAACTAATTGTGTAATTAGAAGAAAAATACGTTTAGAGTTTAAACAACTGTTGAGTTCCCCCTCCCCTGCCTCTCACAGTGGTTTGGCCCAATGCCTGCTCTGCCCGTTCATCTCACCTGCGCTTTGCGTCTTAAGATTAACGCACACGGTCGGCTCGCGCTAAGGTTAATTGCGCCTTGAAGGTTTTCTAGCACCTGCTTTGAATGGATACCGAAGTAAATGTTATTTGTTTGTGTGTTGGATATGATGGGTTTCTTTTTGATGGTTTATATTTGTAGATTTTCCCTTATTATTCATTCATTGCTTTGTTTTTGTTTTCTGTTTGTGTTATACACGTCAGTTCTTACGGATCTTCACGCTTCAAACGGTCTTGATTGCAATGTGATGGAAATGGATTTGCAAATAAAAGCGTGTGAACCATCAGTTGAAGAGTCCAGTTTTCATTCACTATCAACAACATTGAAGTATTTTGCCGTCTGGTGTTCAGACTGTGGACCTGCACAAATAAAGAAGTGCAACACGGCGCTTTGCACAAGAAAAAAAACGTTATTTGTGGGTTTAAATATAAAATATACATGAAGTGTCGTTAATAGTGCAGCCTTCGCTTAAGATATAAAGTTGTAGTTTTTCGCCCACGGGTTAAGTCTCGTGCATTATTGGCTCCCTACTGGAAAATCCAGCAAGACCAGGTCAAGCTGTGTTTTGGAACATGGCAGCTGGTTGCTGTTTGCTGGTTGCTGGTTAGATCAACCAAATCCATCTTATGCAGGTAGTGTTAAAAAAAATCAAAAGCGAGATAATGATGAATAATTAACACCTGTTTTTAACAACAGCTTCCAGTTATAATACATGTCCAGATCTGCTTTAAAAATGTAAAACAAACACAGACATTCAGGAGGATAATTCAGTGTATTTATGTGAATATCATCAAAAATATAATTTGTGTATGTATAACTTAAATGAGATAAATTACTTGATAATTGGCAGTAATAACCTGAACTGAAACTGAAATACAACTACTTCACTACTTTAACAAATTCACTTTTTTGATTTAATTTTTTTGTTGATATCTTGAATTTTTTCTGTTAAATATCGTCCAAGTTTTCCAGTTCTGGCTTTCAGCTCTGCTTCTTCCAAACTTTTGCCTTCCAGCCATTTTTGAAAGCAACCTGAAAGACATAAGCAGATCAATCAATTGCACAGCTAAAAACATTAAGGTTACATAAAATAATTTAAGTTGTCGAATAGAAACATCTATAAAAACCAATTATTTTGTTTGCGGCATGGCTGTCACAGAATTAACTTCACAGAAGGCATTGACGAATAATCCAGAACAAAGTTGTTATTAACAATTACAAAAACAAGAGTACATCCACAACATAACCAGAAAACAGATGGAGAACAGAAGGAGCGATGTAGAGAGGAGTTGGGGAGGGAGAAGACGTGCAGCTGTTGGTGATTGAAGACAGGAGATAGGTTAGGAGAGTGGAGGTAATGCTAAATGGAGTCCATTGGGTAATAGAGGGAGAGAAACATAGGGAAACAGGGACCAGACAGGACTGCGAAAGAAGCATCTTATAAATCTCAATTTTCCCTAACCAGGTAAATTATTACTGTATTTGGTCAGTACTGATCCTATAATGACACTGATACTTTTATGGTGTTAGTGGTGTATTTTAATTAGTTTTTTTTCTGAAATTACATATGAGATATTCAATTTCCAGCATGCTCATCAATGGAGTGGTAAATGTAAGAGTAAATGTCAAAATAAGTGTTATTTTATGCATATAAATCAAGATGAGAACAGGATGAGATTTTGAATGTTAACTATCTAGTTCAGCTGGTATTTTAATGTGTATTTGCTAATTGTGGATTTAACAAGTTACCGTATGATGAGTAAAGCATTTGTTTAGAAGGGAAATAACTGCTGCATGGCTGTACAATTTAGAGTCATTTAGAGTAAAGTTTGTCCAAAATATAATTTCTTTTCAGTTCAAATGTCACCTACTTTTATTGCTCTATATTTGTGAGGTGTCAGAGGAGGCCTAGGATCTGATTTTGTAGTGGGGCAACTTTTTCCTTCCAGGCTACGGTTGGCCAGTGTGCCTGTTCCCCAAATGCACATTGCCAGTTCTTTTACAAACAAGCTGTCCTATAAATTAGCCTGAATCTTCTTCCAGTTTTCACTGTGTATTAATACACCTTCACCAATATCAACCTGTATGGAAGAACATTAAACAGTAGTCAAGAAATGTAAATAATTGTAGTCTTTTATTCTTAATGTATAACCAGTAACTAAAAGAAAGTAATATCTTCTGTCCTGATTTTATAGCGACACACTGTCCTGCAGAGTTTACTTACAACATTAATCAAACACACATGAACCAGCTCATGTGCTTCAGGATTACGTGAAAAGAATTGCAGACCACATGTTGAATATAACATTTGTAGGGCAGTGGGTCTCCAGGAGTAGGGTTAAAGAGCTAGTCAATAGTTTTTTTATTTTAGTGTAATATTTTTGTTGCTATTATGTACAGAAGTGCATAGAAATAGACCACACTTATACGTTGTAATGTTTTACAAATTATTAGCTGAGTTTTGTTAGCCAAAATGATGTTCTGGTGTTTTTGTACATTTTTACAAAAATGCCCAACAGAAATACTATTGAATTCAATAAATACGTACCTCTTGTTTTACCAAAATTTGTTCAGAGTTTTGATATGTAACAACAGCAGAACTGTTCTCTGTGGGAAAGGGTGTAAAATTAGGGAGTTGGAGTTTTTAGAGTGGGGCCAGATTAAACATGGGCAATACGAATAATACTAATAATATTAATTGTGACTGATTAAATAAAAGAATTCTGCAAAGATCATATCATTAGGATCTTACCAACTGCTGTTTGAAGGTTTTTTCTTTTAGTGGGGCTGCTCTCTGCATAGAATCAAACAAATGCACTGATATTCCATACTTACAAAACAATTCTGCAATATTATTATTATATGCACAAAACCTTACCAGATGTCACTGGAATGTCTGGAATGGAGACTGGAGATGTGTTGCTTCCTGAAAAATCAAGTCACAAATGTGTGTCAAAATAGTCAGACACCAGTCATTTTTCAGTAACCGGAGTGAGGTAAAAATTAATGATGCTATTAATATTAATAATTAGGAGTAGCAGTATTACCATAAATTAATTTATATTTATACATGTATCATTCTTTTTTACCTTTTTGTTAAAGTGCTGGGTTGTTTTTGACCCATGTTGGGTAAATATTGGACAGAACACATTGCTGTGCAAACATTTTCCAATGCTAGGTTATTTCAATCCAACTGCTGGGTTGTTTTTAAACAGCCCAGCGTTTTTTAGAGTGTATTATTATAATTATGCACAAAATCTTACCAGTTGTCACTGGAAGGTCTGGAATGGAGGTTGGAGATGTGTTGCTTCCTGAAAAATCAAGTCATAAAACAATATTATGTGTGTGTAAATAGTCAGACACCAGTAATTCAGTAACCTGAGTGTATACTTGCATATAGTATATAAGTGTATAATAATAATAATTTTAATTACCACAAAAAATTTTGGCAACTAAGCATGTCTGAAGTTCAACATTTAATTTCCTGCGTTCCTTTCCTTCAGCAATTGTCTCTTGATATTTCCGAGAGAGCAATTTATACCTCTTATCCAGTTCGTTGTATTTAGATTTTGGAATTAGTTCATCTTCACTCTCACTTGATATCTCATTGTCAACAAGATTTTTTCCCTTCTTGTTGTAGAATGATGTTGACATTGTTGTTGCTTCCTTTTCAAGGCTTGTCTCTTTTTTAAAATGTCCATCAGAAAAGTCTGCTTTCCTTCCTCAATGCTTGACCTCTGTGCTGTCTGAAAATTTTTAAATTCAGTTTCAGATGAAACATTTTTTTATATCTCCATGTGGTGGTGAGGGGGCATACAGTTGTTGATAAAAATAGCCTACTTTAAATAAAAGAATATCGTTTTAATAATGATTAACTAATACTTGTTCAAAACAATTACTTTAGCAAAGTTTTTACCTTTCTACTACTTTTTCTTTATCTTGATAAAAAATAATTAACTTTTGTTCTAGAAATATAATTTCATTCAAACATGGTAATATCGAAATATATAAAAACAAAAACAAAATTTATTTAAAAAAAGTAAAGATTTTGAAAGAATTATAGAGATCTCATAACTTACTGAAATTCTCATAACGAAACTGAAAATCATTAACAACTTTATCCAAAATGTATCGAGTAATTTTACCAATTCTGATGTGACATTTCGAAAAACATAAAATATTAGATCAAAAATGTGTCAAAGATCAGCTGAATATCCATCAGAGGGAAAAGTACATGTTTTGGAAAGTGCCACAGCTTTTTATTTTGTGCAATGTAGTTTACAGGAAAATAAATTCACAGGAGCCATTTACCCGATGGAGCCTTTTGTCACGTTTCACCTTATGTTACTCAATTACTCTTCCTTCAAAACTCGATACCCCAGTCGTAAGATGGACTTTGCATCTGAACTCTTCATTTTTTAATGGTGTTACATATCGCATTTTCTTTAGCCTCCTTCCTTTCTGAAGTTTTGTTTGCTGGTGGAATTTTATCAAGTAGCTTTGGCACTCGAATTCTTTTGCCGGTTGCCAAAAATTGTTCAATTTCTTCGCTAGTTTCTGAAAAAACAACAAAGATAATAGCGCTTTTGTATGTTCTTTTCAGTCTAAAAGTTCAGTCTGTATTTCTTGATTCATATACAACCTTTAAATTGTCCTTTAATTTAAAATGACTTGCTTACTTTAATATTTAAATTGTAAGATTAAGCAACATTAAGCAATATTTTTAACTGACAGAAAATGTTAGCAACATGCAACATAACGTTAGCTTGATTTAAAGCGCATTTTCGTGTTCATAAACCTCCTCAGAATTGCTTACTTGTTCTTCTACACATTTGAGATAATTAATTTAATACTTTACCTTTCATGAATAAAATTTGTCCTGTTGCGAACCGTCCTTTTCGGTGAATCCAGTAAGTGCGAGTCGATGAGAAATCCGTCGTACTTTTTGCACCAAAATGTTTAATGTCTTTAACATTAACAGAGTCTTTAAGACCGTCGTCTAAATAATGCACATACGCGAACATTTTATAGTTAAATAAAGTCCGTGTAGATAGATATTAAGAACACGGCTGTCTTTCTATGTGCCTGTATGAAAAGCACTGAAAACCGTTACAAAATTGCTTGCGCGTGACATTTTGTTACGTGTCTTCAGTTGCTGCAGCCGGTAGTGCAGCAGGCGCAGACTGAATTGTTTATCTCCAACAACAAATGAATGTAAGTGATAACCAATCTATAAACCACTCATATTTTTCAGAAATGTACTTAATTTTTGTTCCTCATTTTTTGCCAAACAATAGAATTGATGCTTCAAGTTCACAGCTTATTTCAATACAGGAGTTTCTGTGTTGAATATACACAGGTAGGCAGCCCTTCATATGGTGTAATGGAAAAGACATGTTAGAAAACTGACACTATTTATGCCAAAACTCTGGCATGATACTCAAAATAAATTTGAACTTCACATAAATATGTCAATTCGTATTAACTGTCCGTCCTGCCCCAAAGGTTAAAGTAAAAAATGACACACAGACACTCGCCAGTATTATAAGGACTTCCCACAGGTATAGTGGATCTTCTACTCTAAAAACTATGTTTTCTGTCCCCCAAACAAACCTATACCTCATACACCTTCTGCTATTTTGCAATTTCAAAAAACATAATTCTTTAAATTTAATTTAACATGAATAAAACACACACAGACACTATTCTGAAACTGTCTAAATATTTTGTCTTATTATGGTTCTATAGTTTTATTCTTAGGAAAAGCAGACTAGAGAGCTTTTGAATTGTTTATGCTTTATTAAACAGATGTTCAAGAAGTAGCCAACAGTGGAGGGACGACTAGACAATGAAGAGGTATGAGCAGTACTTAGAACCAGACACTACCTATCTGCTGCCAAGGACAACAAGATTCAGATCCTACACATACAGCCCAAACACCAACGCACCTGGTCCATCAAACAGTGACAGTTTTGATCAGCATCCTGAACTAGAGAACAGAAACTGTATATATGACAATGAAGGACATATTGAGGATGAAAGTGACACAAATGAAGTATGTGGAGTTGAGACAGTATGTGGAGTTGAGACAGAAAATAGTGTTAATTGCACTTTTGGACATAATGAAAGTGAGACGTATGTAGTTAGTGATGAAGAAAGTATGGAATTAGAAGAAGGAAACTGTGTTGATGGTGAAAGTGAAACAGCAACTGACAGTATCAGTGAAGCAGGTGAAAGTGATGAAGACAGTGATGTTGAGGAACATAACGATGAAGGAGACCAGAGCCGACCGTTTGCACCTGATACCAGTCCCAAATTTGCCGAAAACCTAAATGTCCCAATATGCAGGTTCCTCTCAATCACAAAGGCTGAACTACTCCTGCTTCTCATAACATTTACACTGAAACACAATTTAGCCTTTGTTGCACTGCTTGACCTGTTGAAATTGATTCATTTTATGTTCTCTTCAACTGTACTTCCAGCCACTAAACACATGCTCAGTAAGGTATTTGCACACTTTAGCCAGAGAACAGAGCTTCATTTCCTCTGCACATTCTGTCAGTCCTATCTTGCAAGTCAGACAAAAGATAATCAGAGGAAACAATATGTGTGTTCAAACTGCAACAAGACAAACAGTACCCAAGATCTGAAAAGCCAGAGCTACTTTGTAACATTACCAGTCGATTAACAGGTTAGATCACTCCTTGAAAATGACAACTTTAGAGATTCACTCAACATTAGATTTTCAAGAGAAACATCAGAAAATGTTCTTAGGGACATTTATGATGGGGATATGTACAAGGAGCTGTCATGTCCGGGTGGAATACTGCACAATAATAATAACCTTTCATATGTGTTCAATTCAGATGGAAGTCCCTTATACAAATCCTCGGGCACATCAGTCTGGCCAATTCAGCTGGCTATAAATGATATTCCACCTGCAGAACGTAGAAAAAATATGATACTCGCTGGTCTGTGGCATGGGAAAGGGGAACCCAGGATGGATATTTTTATCCACAGATTTGTTGAGCAAGCAAAAAAACTGGTCACAGATGGGTTGATGTGGTGGAACAAGATCACAAATTCATGGATAAAAACTAAACTGATATGGTTATGTTGTTGTGTGGACTCAGTTGCTAGACCCCTGATGCAAAACATCACCCAGTTTAATGGCTACAATGGCTGTGGGTTTTGTTATCATCCAGGTGAATACATCTGTGGAGCAATCAGATATCCTGTTGGTGAGGAGGAGCATGCTGACAGAAATGCAGAAGAAATGATCCAAGACATGGAGGAGGCAGTTAGAGTAGGACAGTCTATTAGAGGGGTCAAGGGCTTATCACCATTAGTGAATTTGCCATATTTTGATGTGGTTTATGGATTTGTGCCAGATTATATGCATTGTGTTTTACTTTGTGTTACCAAGCAGCTGTCAAAATTGTGGCTAGAGGAATCGGGTAGTGAGTTTTACATTGGCTCCCCAGACAATCAACGTGTTGTAAATGCACGCTTGTCTAAAATTAAACCTCCTCAGTATATTCGTAGACGCCCCAGGGCTCTCAGTGAAAGAAAGTACTGGAAAGCTGCTGAGTGGAGAGCTTGGCTCCTTTTTTATGGATTGCCTTGCCTGAAAGATATACTCCCAGCAAAGTATCTTTGCCATTTTGCCCTATTAGTGCAAGCTGTATACCTACTTCTGGGTGATAGCATTTCAAAAGATGATGTAAATGCAGCCGACCTATTACTCCTCGAGTTTGTGTTTCGTTTCCAGATGTTGTATGGAGAAAAGTCTATGACATTTAATGTCCACTTGCTACATCATTTGTCAGTGAGTGTGAAAAACTGGGGACCGCTTTGGGCACATTCAGCCTTTAACTTTGAAAATGGCAATGGACAGCTTGTAAAACTTGTTAAAAATGCCAGGGGAGCACCACTTCAAATCGTTAACAAGTTCATCATGAGTAAAAGTCTTCCGGTGTTAGCCAGCCCAGACACAATCAGTGAGAGCACGCTCAAGTTTTGTAGAGAGGTTGCTGGAACAGAAAGACTTAAGCACTCGCACACGGTGGGTGATGTCTGTTTACTTGGCTCTGCTGTGGTTTTGTCCCTAAGTCTTGAGGAGGAAGTTGCTGTAAGGGAAATTATTCAAAATATGCCCGTCGGTATGGAGTGCAACATTTACAGCAGACTAATTGTGAATTCTGAGGTCATTCACTCCACAGATTACCTAAAACCATTCAGGTCAAATGACACTGTAGTGCTCTTGAAGGATGGAACCTTTGGCATTGTAAACAAGATCTTAACTTTGTGTTTTGATGAGTCAGAGAGATGCATTGTGCTGTTAAAAGAAATCTGTCCTGTTGATGAGCCTCTTTTGCACAATGGAAGATCAAGGATTTTCCTTCCCCACATTTTAGTATGCTCTTTTCATTTAGGTCAGTTACAAGCAGTTTCCCCATCTGAAATAGTGAACAAATGCTTACACATTAACTCCACTAATGAAAACTACATCTGTGTGTTTCCAAACATTATTGAAAGGGACATTTAATTAAATATGCAGTGAACATATTTGTTCACTGCATTTGTTGGAGATGCTAGTATGAGACATAAAAGCAAAAATAAATTACTGCAAAATTGTTGTAAAAAGTTATACTACACATGTATCAACATGTCACTCTTATGATATTTTTGTATAAGGATTGATTATTTACTCCACTTGTATATATTTTACTTTGTATTTATTTATTACCTATGTATTAATTATAATAATTTTAAACATTTGTTTGTGGAGTATGCTATACACAGTGAGCCTCCATGGATCTCTGTCTTGTTTCATATTAAAATTATAGAATTTTTTCACAGTTGTGCGAGTCTGTATGCATGTTACCCGCAGATTACTCTGACTGTATCCATGTTCATATTTGTTATAGACTATTTGTAAAAGACATGCATACATATGATGTAGCCTTAATTTGATTAATATTTTGTTTTAGAATCAAGGGTCACTGAGGACTTGATCTTTGCATTTTCACAATTTTATAGTTCATGCTCATTCTAAAAACTCGTTTGACACAACTGGTGATTATCGATTTGTCAGATAAAATGATAAGCAGTTAGGAAAGGCAAGTATATTGCTCTAAATTTGTAATAAAATCTGAATCTAGAGTTTTGAAGTCCAAAACAATTTATCCATCTCCTTGTGTAATTTTATTTATTCATATAGCACTTTTTACAATTTTCATTGTTGCAAAGCAGCTTTACATGCGACTTAAAAAATAATGGTAATATATGAATAAATAAAATACTGCACAAGTTATATACTTTAGAAATCCTTAAGCAAAAATAGATGCCAATGTGACAGTTCCAAAAGGGGAAAAGCACTCTCCCCAAAGTTTGATTGCCTGTGATTCAAGAAGTATTACAGATTTTAGATCTCCCACCAGCTCGGCCAGGTCCCCACCAGCTTGGCCAAGCTGGTCCACCAGCTCGGACAGGTCTCCACCAGCTCGGCCAGTTCCCCACCAGATCGGACAGGTCCCCACCAGCTCGGCCTAGCTGGTCCACCAGCTCGGCCTAGCTGGTCCACCAGCTCGGCCAGGTCCCCACCAGCTCGGCCTAGCTGGTCCACCAGCTCGGCCAGGTCCCCACCAGCTCGGCCTAGCTGGTTCACCAGCTACAACCAGCTTTGACCAGCTCATAACCAGCTTAAACCAGTTACCAGCTTGAGCTGGTATTAGCTGGATTTTCCAGTAGGCTATGTACCATGACAACGCGAAATCGAAATAATAGTACTGCTAACGTATTAACATTATCTTAAGAAAAAATTATATTTTATTTCATTGATAAGCAAAAGCACAACATGCATGTTGTCACACTGGGAGTTTCTATGACAACTTGCCACTGACAAACATCCTGCTCCAGTCGTGTTGGAGTTTGTTGTGGATTAGCGTCTTCTTCCTCGTCAGACTCGGGGCTCAAATTGGTAAAATCGCCGCCATCTATAGCTACACATATAATATACATGACATCCAACCACATGTAAACCGTAATCCTGTAATGATGGTAGTGGGGTTCCATTTGCGACAAATGAAGAACGCGTTTGACCAATCACAACAGACTACACCATCTGACCAATCAAATGACACAATGTTAGCGGGTATGCGGGGCCTAGACGGATGAATCGCGGAACAAATCATTTGAGAGTCAGTCAAGAAGTAAGGTACGAATAACTGACTATTATTACGATAACGACTATTATTACATAAACTTGTTGTTGGACACTCCATAAACCAAAGTAGGGCCTAAAAAAACATATGCAAGGTACTCTTCAATGGTTGCTTGCTATGATTGTTATGTTGAACTAAGAATATTAAGAAATGAACGTGACACTGTATTCAAATCAACAGGCTGGAACAGTTGGCAGAACCGCATAACTTCATATGAGCAGTCTCAACAAAAACTTATAATTTTATGTAAAATTAAAAACAACTGTTACTTTTTACAGTAAGGTTTTCAAATATATTATATGTAAGTCACTATTAAGTTAGGTGTAAACTGACATTAAAGTATATTTTAGTTCACATTAATAGTTTGTCAATCATTGTGCAGTACACTTTATTTTAAACACAATAAGTCAAACGAATTAAACGTGTGCAGTTCCACATACACTGTAAAAATTATTCTGTCGCAGTAGATTTCATTAAATTAATTAAGTAAACTTTACTTAATACAATTGTGTTCTTGTTTTTATAACCAAAATTTTGGTTAAAATTATAGAAATATCTCGGAATTCTAAATGCACAAATAATTCAACTTATTTTATAATTTTCAACCCACTTAAACTTGTATAAAGGATGTTCCCCTTCAGTCGGTCTCTCGACGTTGTGTTGAGAGACAGACTGGGGTTTGATTCTGAGAACCTATCATCTCCGAGATAAAAATAAAACGCCAATGGGGATTGGCGAATGGCCCGCCCACGCCAGTCTCCGCCCCGTACATACGGGTATAAAAGGAAGATGGCGGCGGTCATTCATCATCCTTTGTTCTTCGGAACCTGATGCTACAGCTAATGCTTATGGTATCTTCTCTTCGACTGCTGGATATTACAACGCAGAGCAGCGGACTTTCCCCCCTTGAGAGTGGACTTCCCCTCGGCGTTTCGGCAGGAGAGCCACTTATACTAAAGAGTAAAAGGCCCTTTTCAGGGCCGCTTTTTCCCACAGCTGCGGGCATGTCTCGTAGCTGTGTCCTGGGTTGTGACAGACTCATCCCTGAGTCAGACGGCCATGATACCTGCCTCGTGTGTTTGGGGATCAAGCACGCTGAGGCTGGTTTCGTTGATCCCTCATGTTCTGTCTGCGAAAACATGACGATCAAGGTATTGCGGTCACGGTTGGCGTCATTCTTTACGAACACCACCTCGTCTTCCTCCCAGGCGTCAACGCCGCCGTAGAGACGAGGCTGATCTGGGGGTTCCTATGGATGTTGTTCTGCCGGCTCTGGCTCTGCAGACCACCCATACCCCGGTACGCTCACCTGGTGCGTCCCTGATGGTCGGCTCGGTAGACACGGGCAAAGGGATGAGGACGAAGTCTCTGTCTATACATCGGACAGCTACCTCCTGGCATCAGATGCGGAAGACTCCTCCGATCTCCCGGCTTCGGTCGGTCGAGGTCACGAGAAGTCCGAAGCTGAGATGTCAGCCATGCTAACCCGAGCGGCCGTGAGCATTGGGCTGTCGTGCGGTACGCCGCCTTCACCCAAGCGCTCGCGGCTGGATTCTTGGTTTCTGGGGTTGGGACGCGACCAAAGGCCGCGCCCCGTCCCGGTACCTTTTTTCCCGGAGGTGGATGAGGAGCTATCGAGATCCTGGTACGCGCCCTTTTCGACGCGTGTCAGACTCGGTAGCTCTGTAGCTGTCACTTCCCTGGACGGCGGAGCGGCTAGAGGATACGTCGACATCCCCCAGGTGGAGCGTGCTGTCGCGGGACACCTGTGCCCGCAGACAGCGGCCACCTGGAGGGGTCGGCCTAGACTCCCGTCCAAGGCCTGTAAGCTTTCAATGCTTACAATGCCGCTTCCGCCCTTCACGCTATGGCGATTCTCCAGGTCTATCAGGCTAAAGCCCTGAGGGACCTGGGGGATGGGAAGCCCGACCCAACTCGCATGGCCGAGCTTCGCACTGCCTGGCGCTCAGGGCGACCAAGGTCACGGCAAGTGCGTTGGGTCGGTCGATGTCCACCATGGTGGCCCAGGAGAGGGATTTGTGGCTCAACCTTGCGCAGATGAGTGACGCCCAGAAGGTCCGCCTTCTGGATGCGCCCATCTCGCAAGCTGGGCTGTTCGGTGATACCGTGGAGAGCGTGTCACAGCAGTTCTCCGCGGTACAGAAGCAGACGGAGGCCATAAAGCAGATATTGCCTCGCCGCGACGTGGCCACCCACAGGTCGACACGGTCTCGGCCACAGCCTGCTTCCCACCAGCCCCGTCCGCCTGCAACGGCCCCTCCGGCACCAGGGCCCTCCCATAGGACGGCCCGCCAGAGGCGCAGACCGCCGCGGAAGAGGACGACCGTTCCCCATCAGCAGCCCGCAAAGAGCACCTCTAAGCGGCCCTGACGGGACGAACCCGGGGAGATCTACATCGGGCCCGACTCCAGCCTTACCAACGCCGGATCGGAGAGGGACGCTACCTGCGGCCTTTTCAGGGCCCGGCGCCCACTTTCGCCCACTTTCATGTCTAAGAGACATGATTTCCCTGGGTTTTCCTCCACAGCACTCTCGACTCGACAGTGTCTGGGATGGAGCGGACCACCGGCTACAACCTCCTCTGGACGTTGCGCCCGTGGCTCCCATAAAGCAGGTAAGCCTACAGGGCCGTCAACCTCCCCGGGGTCCTGCCCTGTGCGAGGTGACCGCTCTGTCCACCACCGAACCAACCCTCCGGGGCACGGTGAAGGAGATCGTCCCTCTGGTTCCTCTGTCACGGTTCTTGGGCGCTTGGGTTCAGTGCACCAGCCCGTCACGGTGGCTAGAGAGGACGATCCGTCTCGGTTACGCGATCCAGTTCGCCAAGCGCCCGCCTGTGTTTCGGGGCGTTCTCTACACCTCGGTACGAGGAGAGAGCGCCCCCTTACTTCGAGAGGAGGTTGCCGCCCTTCGGGCGAAAGGAGCGATCGAACCCGTCCTAGTAACCGAGATGTTTTCCGGGCTGTACAGCCCGTACTTCATAGTGCCAAAGAAAGGCGGAGGGCTGCGCCCCATTCTGGATCTGCGTCTACTGAACCGGCACCTGCACAAGCTGCCGTTCAGGATGGTGACGCAGAAGCGCATCCTGGAGTCCGTTCGTCACCAGGATTGGTTTGTGGTAATCGACCTAAAGGACGCGTACTTTCACGACTGGCTTATCTCACCAACGAGCGCGCACAGTCGGTGCTGAACTGCCTGAGGCTGTTTCGACAGTCTCCGGTAGTTCCCTTGAAGCTCTTCCAGAGGCTCCTGGGGCATATGGCATCCTCTGCAGGGGTTATCCCTCTCGGGTTGATGCACATGCGGCCGCTTCAGCACTGGCTCCAGAGTCGGGTTCCGTGGACGGCGTGGCACACCGGCACCAGGCGGATTACGATCACGCCCCAGTGCCGGCGCACCCTTACACCTTGGTCACAGCTGACCTTTTTACGAGCGGGAGTCCCGCTCGGGCAGGTCACGAAGCGTGTAGTGGTTACGACAGACGCCTCCCTGCAAGGTTGGGGTGCGGTGTGCAACGGGCACGCAGTAGCGGGACGTTGGACGGGTTCCCAGCTTCGTTGGCACATCAACTGCATCGAGTTGTTAGCGGTCCACCTGGCACTTGGGAGGTTTTTTCCCCTAGTGCGGGACCGTCACGTGCTAGTCTGATCGGACAGCATGTCTGCCGTGGCGTACATCAATCGCCAGGGCGGCATACGTTCACGGCAGTTGACACAACTCGCCCGACACCTCCACCTACGGAGTCAGCAGGTGAGCAAATCCCTGCGGGCCACATTTATCCCGGGCGAACTGAACCAGACAGCCGATATGCTCTCTCGTCAGAGGACGCCCCGCGGAGAGTGGCGGCTCATTCCCCGCGCAGTTCAGCTCTTATGGGAGCGGTTCGGACAGGCACAGGTAGACCTGTTTTCCTCCCAGGACTCCACCCATTGCCCGCTTTGGTTTTCCCTGTCCGAGGGTCCCCTCGGCACGGATGCCTTAGCACACAGCTGGCCGCGGGACAAGCGGAAGTATGCCTTCCCCCCAGTGAGCCTCCTTGCACAGGTCCTGTGCAAGGTCAGGGAGGAGGGGCACCAGGTACTGCTGGTTGCGCCCTATTGGCCCACCCGGACCTGGCTCTCAGACCTCATGGCTCTGACAACTGCCCCCCCTTGGCCGATTCCCCTGACGAAGGACCTTCTCTCGCAGGGGAAGGGCGCGTTTTGGCACCCACAGCCAGGCCTCTGGAACCTCCATGCCTGGCCTCTGGACGGGATGAAGAGACCTTGAGCGGCTTGCCCCAGGCGGTCATAGAGACTGTCCTACAGGCTAGAGCCCCATCCACTAGGCGATTGTACGCCTATAAGTGGCAGCTCTTTTCATCCTGGTGTTCTTCCCGCGGGGAGAACCCACGGAATTGCCAGATCGGGTCCGTGCTGGCCTTTCTACAGCAAAGACTAGAGAGCAACCTCTCCCCTTCCACACTGAGAGTGTACGTTGCCGCTATTGCCGCACACCACGATCTCGTGCAGGGTAAGTCTTTGGGTCGGCACGACCTGGTCACCAGGTTCCTCAGGGGCGCGAGAAGGGTGAACCCACCTCGACCGCACCACGTACCCTCTTGGGACCTCAATGTGGTCCTTCAGGGCCTTGGTACGGCCCCCTTCGAGCCCCTCAGTGACGCCACTCTTCCTCTCATTTCGATGAAGACTGCGCTCCTGTTGGCGCTCGCTTCTGTCAAGAGGGTTGGGGACCTCCAGGCATTTTCCGTGTCCCAGGGTTGCCTAGAATTTGGCCTGGCGACTCTCACGTCATCCTGAGACCCAGGCCCGGCTACGTGCCCAAGGTTCCCACTACGCCCTTCAGGGACCAGGTGGTGAACCTCCAGGCGCTTCCCCCTAGGGAAGAAGAGCCAACCTCCAGTGTGCTGTGTCCGATACGCGCCTTGCGCCTCTACGTAGACCGCAACAGGACCTGAGAAGGTCCGAGCAGCTGTTTGTCTGTTTCGGGGGACAGCACCAGGGGAGGGCTGTCTCCAAACAGAGATTGGCACATTGGATCGTGGATGCCATCTCCTTGGCATACCGATCCCAAGATCTCCCGTGCCCTCTTGCAGTGAGAGCCCACTCCACTCGGAGTATGGCCTCCTCTTGGGCACTGGCTAAAGGTGCCTCTCTGGCAGACATTTGTCAAGCTGCGGGTTGGGCTACGCCCAGCACCTTCGCGAGGTTCTATAACCTTCGAGTGGTACCATTCTCAGCCCATGTTTTACAGTCTTCCTTGTAAAGACAGGCATCTGGTCTGGGCGTACGCCTGCACAGCGCCCACTGCCAAGGTAAGTACAGTGCGCTATCTCTTGCCTCCCTACTTCCCCCTCTCTTGGGTGAAGTATAGGCATTCCATCCATCACTAAGCAGTTGGTAACAGACCTAGCGGAGCGGTCTGTTGGAACCAGGTCCAGTATTGGTAGAGTCGCCCCTACTTAGGTGGGCCCCTTTGCTAGGACTATTGCTCCATACGCAGTGACTCCCCCGTTGGGTAGTCCCGTATGATGATTACTCACTCTTGATTCCCCTGTTGGCGAATCTGTGACCTCCCCTCTGGTGGCGCAGCCACCGAAGCTGCCCTCCTATGGCCGGCTATTTCCCATGTCATCTCCTACAGGAGACCGTGTCTAGTTCCACATGTTACCTCCCGTACGGCAGGATGTGGTCTCCGTAACGCACTCTCCAATAAGAGAGCAGTGTTCTTCCCAGTGCGACGGCTCCGGACGGCGCCTCACTTACAAGGCGAACGCCCTGTCCGTGATGACTGTCAGTACAGGCTTCGCAGTATGTCCACTACTATTCACTGGAAGGTTACATCTCGCTGCACCGCTCACTTGTGACTCGCTAGCCTAGTCAGTGTCGCTCAGCTCGAGGTCGTAATACGGCTCAGCGCCGTGGCGTGTTAAGATATGTCCCCAGTCTTTCTCTCAACACAACGTCGAGAGACCGACTGAAGGGGAACGTCTCGGTTACGGCTGTAACCTTCGGTCCCTGATGGAGGGAACAAGACGTTGTGTCTTCATGCCACAACGCTTTGCCGATCCGCTGCAAGGAGCACCACTCAGGTTCCTCAGCACAAAGGGTGATAAATAACCGCCGCCATCTTCCTTTTATACCCGTATGTACTGACGGAGACTGGCGTGGGCGGGCCATTCGCCAATCCCCATTGGCGTTTTATTTTTATCTCGGAGATAATAGGTTCTCAGAATCAAACCCCAGTCTGTCTCTCAACACAACGTCTCGTTCCCTCCATCAGGGAACGAAGGTTACAGCCGTAACTGAGACGATTTCAGCCAATCGCTCCTTTGCGACACTGTTTTCTCTTTGCTCTTCACTTTTCTTTGCGCCTCTCTTTGTGTCCCTGATTTGACGTGGGGGAGGAGACAAGAGGTTGGGGCGTGTACAAGCGACCAGAGCCTGCCTCCCCTTAGGTTCAAGTAGACTGCAGCGCGGTGACGTCATGCATGTATAAGTGCGCATGCGCAATGTGACGTCCTGCATGCCTTTGTGTTTTCTTCCGTATACACGAACATGTTCTAACAACACGGGGATGGATTCAATTTCAATGTCACTAAGTGTTTGAGCATATTTATTTTTATAACAGTGCTGTCTTTGTCATAGTCACAGAGGATGTCATTAAAAAACGTTAGTTTGTGATACGGGTTTACATTTGAAATGGCATGGTTTCGTTTTAATATTTTTATAAAAGAGCTCTTAAACAAATTAAGGCTTGAAAATATCAGAGCTAAACGTTTTTATAATTAGTATTGTTTAGCTGTGCGTTCACTACCTGAGTACTACTGGTTTACATCAACTGCACCTCTATTTCTAATTACTTTTTATACTGTTCTTCTCTTTTTCTCACATTTTTAATCAATTTTATTGCAGTTTTATTCTTTCTTTAAATCTAATTTGTGATCTTAAATAATTGGCATTTTAAAGATACGTCTTATTTCTCTTTGTCAATCATTTTATGTAAAGCACTTTGAATTGCCCTTGTGTATGAAATGACTGAGACGCACTTACTCTATTAACGAATTGTTCAAGACAACTCGGATTTCGGGAATTCCCAGCCTCAAACCCAGAAGTAAATGTTTTGCATCACTAAATGACTTGAATAAAGGATCTTTGTTAACTTTTTTAATACATTAAAATCAAATTGTTTTGGCTATCTTTAATATGCCCCGACGCCGCGTGATTGACAGGAATGCATTGATCTCGGACATAATATCCAAGGTCTGAGTTTACACATTCATGAGATAAAATACATGAAAACATCATCTCGTAAGGTAAACAGGACACCCATGCGCAATAACGATTGCTTGACAACTTATCGTTAAGGCGCACGGGCACAAAAGCATGTATGACATCAACATACATGACTTCACCGCGCTACAGTCTGCAGCGGGGACTACTTGAACCTAAGGGGAGGCAGGTTCAGGTCGCTTGTAAACGCCCCAACCTCTTGTCTCCTCCCCCACGTCAAATCAGGGACACAAAGAGAGGCTCAAAGAAAAGTGAAGAGCAAAGAGAAAACAGTGTCGCAAAGGAGAGATTGGCTGAAAGGCGGATTTAAAGGAGCGATGCAAAGGAAAAGATGTGTTGCAAAATTATTGCTGCTGAATTTTTACTTTGCTAAACTTGATTTTTCTCTCTGTGCTTTACTTTCTTTTGTTATCTTTTTACACTCAGATTATTTGAAGTATGTCCCAACACTCTTTATATAAAAAACACTCAAATCATGCATTTATTTATTAAGGGTATTTTTATTTTATTTACCCAAATAATGTTCAATTCAACTCTTTGTTTACGTGTGTGTTTCTATTTGATAAAAAATCGATTATTACTATACTGTATATCCACTCACCTAAAGGATTATTAGGAACACCACACTAATACTGTGTTTGACCCCCTTTCGCCTTCAGAACTGCCTTAATTCTACTGGCATTGATTCAACAAGGTGATGAAAGCATTCTTTAGAAATGTTGGCCCATATTGATAGGATAGCATCTTGCAGTTGATGGAGATTTGTGGGATGCACGAAGCTCCCGTTCCACCACATCCCAAAGATGCTCTATTGGGTTGAGATCTGGTGACTGTGGGGCCATTTTAGTACATTTAACTCATTGTCATGTTCAAGAAACCAATTTGAAATGATTGGAGCTTTGTGACATGGTGCATAATCCTGCTGGAAGTAGCCATCAGAGGATGGGTACATGGTGGTCATAAAGGGATGGACATGGTCAGAAACAATGCTCAGGTAGGCCGTGGCATTTAAACGATGCCCAATTGGCACTAAGGGCCCTAAAGTGTGCCAAGAAAACATCCCCCACACCATTACACCACCACCATAATTGCATTAATGAGAAATTGAACAGGTGTTCCTAATAATCCTTAAGGTGAGTGTAGGCTTATTTGATATACTTTATTGTGCCGGCCATTAAGGTGAGGTAGGCTCACCCTTTCGTTTATGTGTATGTACGATTTGCATTTTAATGCTGTGTATACTGGTTTGCCTAAGGACTCTATAAAAGTTACAATTGATACAAAATGAAGCATCCAGAGTATTAATGAAAACAAAAGGGACAGATCATATCAATAATGGAACTACACTGGCTTACAGTCTACCAAAAAATAGATTTGTAAATTATATTATTAGTCTATTTGCATTGGCACCTACATACATTTCTGTTTGTCTATCAAAATATATTCCAAATCGTAATCTAAGATGATATTGGGATATTGATTCAATGCAATTAACACTGACAGCAGTTTTTGACGTTAATTCAGTGGTTTCTTTTCAAAATTTGATTTGTTGAATTTACTTAAAAAAGCTGCATCAAGTGGTTCCCTGCAACGATATTAAGTAATTTGAACAAATACAACTTTAGTTGTATGAATACATTTTTTATAATGATGTTGACAAAACGTTTTTTACCAAAACAATCCGATTGGTACTTTTTGTTGTCATGCATAAATTTTATACTGACTTACTACATGTAAGTCAAAACACAATGAGGAAACCAGATGAGAGGCATCTCAGTACTGGGATTAGCACAGTTAAATATTATTGAATGATAAAATAAAAATCATGGGCGCACATAAACCTCTCACAGACTCTAAGCACATGTGCCACACTTCAAAACAATGGCAACCCTAAAAAAAACTAAAAATTAAACCTCAAAGATAAATGAACATTAAGCACAAACAAGTCTTTTTTCTTTACTGAAAAACACTTAAAATAACAATACATTTCTAAATGTACTGCTTAAATGCAGTCTTACGCAAAGCATGCTGGGATCTGAAAATCTCCCTCAACCAGTCATGTTGAATTAACTTTTATATGACGTAAACTCAACAATAGGTCCAATATTATAGGGTTTTGCGTTCTACTTAACAATCGCACCACTCATTTTATCACATTATCATTAATCAACAAACTTTTTCAACTAAAGTCAAGCTTATGTCATTGTTTAAAGTCAGTTCAACTGTTACTTTTTACAGTAAGGTTTTCAAATATATTACATGTAATTTTCTTTAATTGTAGAGTAAACTGACATTAAAGTATATTTTACTTCACATTAAGAGTTTGTCATTCATTGAGCAGGACAATTAAACTTTATTTTAAACACAAAAGAAGCAGTTGTTAAAGTACATATAAAGATGAGTTGAAGTCAAGTAATTAAACGTGTGCAGTTCCACATAATAGCACAAATTCTCAAATATTATCAGCACTTTTATATTTCAGAAGCTAAAATGTACCTACCTTGTATGTACTCAAAGTCGGATAAAGACATAAAACACTTACTGCACCTTTAAATGATGTTTGGCTCAGACTCCTCCTCCTCAAAGTGAAAGTAAAAGTACAACTCGACAGTCAGGATCCATTTTGTCATGAGAACAGAAAACGTGATAATCCACCAAATCTAAAATTATATAATATAAATATATATATTATAATATAAAAGAATATTACTCTAATATAAATTGTAGGTAATATTGCAGACAGTGATGAGGAAGTGAAGATCAACGGCTCTACACAGGTGAGAACTGAACTGATACAAAACAGTGAGAATACATTTCACTAACAAACTAAAACTCAACACAGCTGGAGAGAGACGTCTAAGAGTTAATAATGAAAACTTTACACAACTGAAATAATGTCAGAAGTTTCCTCTGTGTTATAAGAACATTAAACTGTCGACTGAACGTTCAGATACAGACACTAAAACAGCACAAATACTGAGACTTCTGCTGCTTACATCTGAATATTCAATATGTGTTCAGTTCATCTGCAGGTATAAAGTCAACATTTGAGTCGCTGTCATGACCTCCAAAAAGAGTCTCTCTGGAGAAAGAAGCACAAACACAATGAACAGGTGAGAGAATCTGAGTTTATTTTTACAGAAAACTTTATGACAATAATGTCAGAGTTGTGAGAGTTTGTAGTTGTTGTATCAGTGTGTATTTGCTGTTGTGTTTTAGTTTGACTCATGGAAAATCTCCTGAACCCAGCTGTGTGTCCATGAAGAGTGATGAATCAATGAGTCATCCAATAAGCTTTAATTCAGGAGACTTTGATGATGCAGATGTGAGGTGAGGACAGTCTGATGCTTTAGACGAGTAAATCACTTCATCAGTCTGTATTCTCTAAACTTGACGAGTCTGTGCTGCTGATCTTCACCTGTACACTTTACACAACTGACAAATACACACATTTATCCAAATGTGTACTGTGTGTATTACATGTTTACATTTCCTCATATACACAAACATATTTAATGTCTTTTTATATTACAGTAACAGATCAAAGTCCAACAAAGGGAAGAACCTAAATTCAATTTTCCGGGTAGGTGTGTGTGTGATGTGTGTGTGTGTGATGTTATCATGTAAATCATTAACACTGAATCTGTACAGAAGGGCTACTCTGATAACAAACAACAACTGAATCAATGATAAAATAGGTCATTTGTTAATTATACTGAATCTGTTTCACTTTTACACCTGAAATTAAAGTTTGAAATTTGTTTAAAACCCATTATTGTGATCAGTGTTTGCTTTAGTTGTCTTCTGGTGTTTTAATGTTTTCGTTGTCTGTCTCTGTGGGTTAAAATACATTTGTTTTTAGCAAAGGAGATTAAATCTCTGTGTCTTTAAACAATAACTTCAGGAGCTTGAGCAGAAAATCATCTCTGTGATGAAGGAGGAGCTGAAGATCTTCAAGAGTCTACTGAGTTCAGATTACCCATCATGCTCTGAGAGAGAAGAAGATGATGATAAAGATCTGTGCAGAGTCAAAGAGATGTTTCTGAAGATCACACTGAACGTCCTGAGGAAGATGAACCAGACAGAGCTCGCAAACACATTACAGACCAGTAAGAGAGTCATGAATTATTCCTGTGGATTATTGACTTTTATATGACATATTTCATGTATTGACATTCATTTATTTTCCTTTACACAACAGAACTTGCACCGCTGTGCATGAAGAAACACAAATCCAAACTAAAAGAGAAATTCCAGAGAATGAATGAAGGAATCTCGAGTCAAGGAAGCTCAACACTTGTGAATGAGATCTACACAGATCTGTACATCACAGAGGGAGGGAGTGAAGACATCAATAATGAACATGAGGTGAGACAGATTGAGAGAGCATCCAGAAGATCAGAGACACAAGAAACACAAATCAAATGTAACGACATCTTTAAAGTCCAAAACAAACCCATCAGAAGTGTGCTGACTAAAGGAGTCGCTGGAATTGGAAAAACAGTCTCTGTGCAGAAGTTCATTCTGGACTGGGCTGAAGGAAAAGAAAACCAAGATCTTCACTTCATATTTCCACTTCCTTTCAGAGAACTGAATCTGATCAAACAGAAAAATATCAGTCTGATGGATCTTCTTCATCAGTTCTTCACAGATACAAAAGATCTGAGATCAACAGACTTTGATGATTATAAAGTTGTGTTTATCTTTGATGGTCTGGATGAGTGTCGTCTTCCTCTAGATTTCTCAAAGAATCCAAGTTTGTTTGATGTCAGAGATTCAGCGTCAGTGGATGTGCTGCTGACAAACCTCATCAAGGGGAATCTGCTTCCTTCTGCTCTGATCTGGATCACCTCTCGACCAGCAGCAGCCAATCAGATTCCTCCTGAGTGTGTTGATCTGATCACAGATGTACGAGGATTCAATGACCCTCAGAAGGACGAGTATTTCAGGAAGAGAATCAATGATGAGAGTCTGGCCAACAGAATCATCACACACATGAAATCATCCAGAAGTCTGTACATCATGTGTCACATCCCAGTCTTCTGCTGGATTTCAGCCACTGTTCTCCAGAGAATGTTGAGTGAAGCAGAGAGTCAAGCACAGATCCCCAAGACTCTCACTCAAATGTTCACACACTTCCTGATGTTTCAGACCAAACTGAAGAGTCAGAAGTATGATGGGAAATGTGAGGTAGATCTTCAGCAGGCTAGAAAGAGTCTTGAGTCACTGGGAAAACTGGCTTTTCAACAGCTGGAGAAAGGGAACCTGATCTTCTATGAGGAGGATCTGAGAGAGTGTGACATTGATGTCAGAGAAGCGTCAGTGTACTCAGGAGTTTGTACTCAGATCTTCAGAGAGGAGTTTGGACTGAACCTGGGGAAGGTGTTCAGCTTTGTGCATCTGAGCGTTCAGGAGTTTCTCGCTGCTTTGTTCAAGTTTCTGTCATTTCTTCAGAAAACATCAAGACTCTTCAGCAGCTTCAGAACAAGCGTGAGTGATTTACTGAAGGGTGAAGTGGACAAGGCCTTACAGAGTGAGAACGGACACCTGGATCTTTACCTCAGATTTCTTCTGGGTCTTTCACTGGAGTCCAGTCAGACAATCTTACGAGACCTGATGACACAGACAGGAAGAAGATCAGACAGTAAACAGGAAATAGTCGAGTACATTAAGATGAAGATCAGAGAGAATCTCTCTCCAGAGAAATCCATCAATCTGTTTCACTGTCTGAATGAACTCAATGATCATTCTCTGGTGCAGGAAGTGCAATCATATGTGAACAGAGGAGATGAGTCTAGTCTCTCTGGAGTCAGTCCCTCTTCTGCTCAGTGGTCGGCTCTGGTGTTTGTGTTACTGAACTCAGAAGAGAAGCTGGATGAGTTTAATCTGAGAAGTTATGATCGATCAGATGAATGTCTTCTGAGGCTGCTGCCAGTGATCAAAGCATCCAGAAAAGCTGAGTGAGTCATTTACATGTTTTTATAACTAAACAATAAGTTCAGGAATGTGTAGTTTGTAAATAAGTAAGAGATAAGCACTAAAGTTTTAATGCATGACGTGGAGGCCAAGAACCAGACGACATGGAGTGGAGTTCATTAAATCCTTTAACGCTCAGCTAGCCGCGGATTATCCTGCTCTTACTATGGTGTTTTGCCAACTTAAAGCTGTTAGTGATATTTACGGTGCAATGTTTGATCAGACAGGTGAAAATTGAAGTTAATTTTGTCAGTTAATTTCAAACATTGATCAAACTGACTGACACTACATTAGTTTTAATGCACACCTTCCAGCCAATCAGAATCCAGTATTCAAACAGACTCTCTGGTTTTATGCAGAGCCATTGAGAGAGAGAGTTCTGCCAACAGAAGTCCAACAGGAAACAGGAAAATCGGGGAAGACAAAACAATGTTGACATTACAATAACTGACCCTGAACTGAGAAACATAAAGGGCTTAAATACAAATACAAACACTCGATGAGAACAGAATCAGATGTGAGACTAATTAGCAATAATGAGGGACAGATGAGAACAGATGACAAGCAAAACACATGGGAAACACAGGCAGGGGACAGACTGAAGTGTTACAGGTTAACACATTTTATAAGTGTTGCTGATTTTTGCGATTCATTATAAAGTGAAGAGAAGGAATTTATTTTCCTAATATTAGAGCGCTTAATAACTATTAAATATTGCTCAATAGATGGCGTCGTGTACTGCTTCATCTGTCAATCACCTGTGGCAGAACTTGACAAACATGCACAGATATGTTTAGTTCTGTTAGATGTCTCAAAGGTTTGAAGGGTGATTCAAGTACTGCTGTGTCCACATTCACATACTATCTGTCCTAAATACTATTGAGAAGTAGAACTCGTATGTGTCAGATCATAGTCTGCTGACATGAGTAGTCTCAAAGTACATGAGCGGTCTACTGTTTCTGGTGAACATGTGAAGGTTGAATCCAATACAGCAGCAGAGATGGATTATGACTTTGATGTGCTCTGGACATGAATGTTTTAAAGGTTTTCAGAGGTGATTTCCTCAGAGAAAACTCTTCTACAACATAATCCAAATCCAGCTGCCTCACAAGATTGCATTCAATGGTCTTTAAAGATAGTGATGTGAGATGTCTTTGACACATTTCTGTGGTTTTAAACTCATTTTGTTATTTTGTCTGCATGTGTCTTCTGCACGCTTATATTACACAGTGTTACTCGCCTCTAGATGTCCTGCTGCACATTTCCATTGTTAGTGGAGCCAAATGTGACATCACAGATGAAATCTGAAACGGCTCAGATTTAAACACTGACTCTGATTTATGAAGACAAAATTAAATAAAAAGTAGCTGGTGAATAAACAACTGTATTTAAACAACATATAAAAGTGGTTCTCTTGATGATCCTCTATTCACACCAGCTGCTTAACATTGTACATCTGTTAGAAGTGAATGAACACACTGTTCTCTTGTTATTTCTCTCTCAGTCTGAGTCGCTGTAATCTGACAGAGAAAAGTTGTTCAGCATTGGCGTCAGTTCTCAGATCAAACTCCTCAAGTCTGACAGAACTGAACCTGAGTCACAATAATCTACAGGATTCAGGAGTGAAGCTGCTCTCTGATGGACTGAAGAACACAAACTGTAAACTACAGATATTACAGTAAGTACATTATTAATCCAATAAGTGTGAGCGTCTACATTTGCATCATTAACATTTTGTGTTTTCTTATATTTAGCAGTAAACCTCACACAACAACAGAAACTACATTTAAATTAAACACAAATACTGAAGGTTTTTTATACTGAAGTTTAAGTTTTGCACCATTATCCATAATAACCTGCCAAACGTTCAATAACCTTTTCTATTATTTTACAGAAACGCTCACACAGACATTTAAATACAACAAAACTGCATACTTGTCTTTTGATAGTAACACACACATTAGTGTAAATCACACAGTTCATCATGATACGATGACAAATCAAAAAGTCAATTAATAAAATCATATTATAAGATATGTATACACACCCCACAAAGCCCCGCCACAGAACCCAATTGAACCCCTTCTTCTACTTTATAAATATTCTTTTATACTATTTTAATACAGCGTATTGCCCAATAAAGCTGTTCTCATGTAAATAGTTTATGTTTCATATATATATATGAAAACTAGTGAAAGAGTTGCTAACTTGGCAACACTGGCGAGACAAATTAGGAATGAATGAAACAGTGCATCTTGTGTAGATGAAGATAATAAACTGTAGAAATAATCTTTGTGAATTGCATTCTGGGTAATTATTTTTAAGAAAGTAGTCTGCTGTCCACCAGTATCTCACCAGAGGATTAAACATCTCCACAAACAACATCTTCACTTTAAACTCTGATAGTCTTCATTAGACGACCCTCTTTGTGACCTTCATGGACAAAAAACAAATGTCACAACACCTTATTTTATTTGTTTTTATCAATTTAAAATAACTTAAATCATGAAGTTATATAGTACATTATTTATGTCTAAAATCATTTAGAATTTAAAATATACATTATCATGTTACTTTCACTTAATATTCACTTAAAAAATATTTTCACAAAAATCTGCACTAATTAAAATTAGTTTGTTGTTTTAGTTCATTTTAAATATCAATATAGACTGAAATCTATAAACAAATGTTAAAAGTGAGAAATGTAGAATTTATAAAAAAAATTGTGTCGGGTGAAACTGAGTGTGTGAAGTTGTGTGTGTGTGTGTGCAGGTGTGTGTTTGTTTTATGACACTTAATATTATAAATCATGAATCATTTGCTGTAAGTGTGAAGAGTTTTTCTTTGTGTTACAGTCTGTTTAACTGCAGTATTGGATCTGAAGGTTGTGTTGCTCTGACTTCAGCTCTGAGATCAAACCCCTCACACCTGACAGAACTGGATCTGGACTATAATAATCCAGGAGATTCAGGAGTGAAGCAGCTCTCTGATCTGCTGAAGGATCCACAATGTAAACTACAGAAACTACAGTAAGTCAAACTCCAGTTCTATTTATGAATAATAAAGAATGTTGAAGATGGATTAAATTATTACAAATTAACTTGATAACAGAGAGCTTCATCGCAAATGATGTCTTTGTATATGTTTTTCACGGCAGTTGAATAAAGGGGTCAGAATATCAAGCAGGGGCGGTTCTAGACCCTTTTTAGTTGGACTCATCTTAACCCCCTAAACCAACAGCTCCAAACTATCAAAATATATTGTTTACTTTCAAAGAAATGAAACGTTACCCCAAAAAAATGCAGGACATGTTGAATACACAGATTAAAGGAACAATGTGTGTTTTTTATTACTTGAGCCACCTGCCCACAGATATAACTGTGATCCGGTATCACTAGACAACACAGGTCACTCTTTAACTAGGACAGGGGTTTTCAACTGGTTCTTTGCCAGGGACCACCATTCTGACTAACAAGTAATCGGCGGCCCACTATTGTGTGTGTGTGTATGTACGTATGTGATGTTGGGGACGCAAAACACAACGTTAGCAAAGCATAAGATATACCTGATAGGTGCAAAGCTAGCCTATCCTGTGTCAGTTTGAATCTCAACTCAAACTCAAATTATTTTAAATATTTTCATTAAATTTAGTATTCACACCAATGCGCAAATATTCTGGAAATGTTTGGAAAAATAAATAATAATAATAATTTTAATGGTGAGATTAGGTAGGCTGGAATGCATGTCACGGACCACATGCAATGCCGCCGCGGACCACCAGGGGGCCGCGGACCACCGGTTGAAAACCCCTGTACTAGGAGATCCATTCTAGATATTTGCACTATTTCCTTAAAACACTTTGAGCACAAAAGCAGTTTTTTTACCTTCTTTACTTAAATCAAAGGACCGGGAGAGTGATTGGAAAAAATTGCTTATGAAACACATCATACAGCGATCTGTCTGTGTGTGCAGCCTCAGAATAAGTCAAACACAACTACTGTAATAACAGACAGGTCTGACTCGATTGAGAAACCAATCAAAACTTCTGATTCAGCTAGTTGATGCTCATCCAGATGCGCTATGATCGTCCGTTCATTATTGCTAGTATTTACAGGAACGACATTAATGTGTTGTGATTAAATGAACACAAAATGTTTTTAACACAACTGTTTTTAGAGTCTATAGTGTTAAAAGCAAACTGAATAGTATGTTTTATAGACACATGACAGGTGTACTGTACATCTACATCTTATCTCAGACAGAAAGAGGATGAAAGTGATTTCCCTGGTAACAGTCATGTATGAATGTAGAATCACTTTAAATCTGACAATGAATGTCAATCTGTTCTTCTACAGCACAGCAATAACTTCTACATTTTAAAGCTATTAAAGTTAAAGGCTTATTTAAATATATCACGATTCTCAGACAGAGACTCAAGTGCAGACGGCGGACTATATACAAAATACTTTTATTAAACAATAAACCCACTAGGGGAAAAACAAGAAAGTATAGATAAAAAAACCCATAAAATCCCAAACATGACCAGGCAAAACAGGAACACAATATAATATTGGGTATACAAGACAGGAATACAAATAACAAACCGCACAGCACAATAAGCATGAGGGACTTAAATGAGGAAACTAACAAATGATAATACCACAGGGCAGGTAACAGAATATACAATAAGCGGCAAGAATTACGGGAGAACAAGGGGGCGGGGCTGAGAGACGCGACAGGAGGACATGTTGCACAAAGTCACAACAAAGACCATGTGTCTCCACGCACAACACAACAAACACAAAAGACATGATACTGTCACAACTCTGTCCACAGAACTAGAAAACTCATGACAAGGAGGACAGAATCATGACAAAATATGGCTTAAATTATTATCTTCTTGAATATTTTCAGCAATTTAAAGGGACACTTCATCCATTAATGAAAACTCTGTCATCATTTACTCACGCTGAGATTGTTCCAAACCTGTATACTGTATATGAATGTCAAATCTCATTTCCATGTACTGCCATAGTAAGAAAAATAAATACTATGGGAGTCAATGGGGAATGAGATCTGACATTCTTCCAAATATCTTCCTGTAACAATCTGAGGGTGAGTAAATGATGACAGAATCTTCATTATTGGGTGAAGTGTACCTATAATGGAATGAAAGATCATCATAGTCTAGAACAGTGCTTCACTCCAAAATCCTGAGGGTTCTTTACTGTTTAATAAAATTAATTTTAATATTTTTACACAACTCACGTGAGGCACCTCAGCCAATCAGATAACAGCCTCTAGTCTGCTTTCCTGCATTCCACCATTTTTGGACTTAAGGTTTCAGGCTTATCATCTAGTGTCTTTGGTAACGTGGATATGACGCCATTGACAGACGACTACACAGCCCCTAGTCACTGGTTCAAATGACAATCTTCTCATGATTTACAAATAGTTGAAACATTTGAGATATTGTAAATACTCAAATTAATAAAATATATAACACTGGCCTAGTGGTTTTTGGATATTTTGCAGCAAAAAAGTTCTTTAAGTATCAGAATTTGCCCCACTACTTTCAGAACTGTGGTGTCACCCCTGCCTGGTGATGAAAGTTACTGTACGAAAGAATCAATATTCTAAAATACAAAATACAGTCTCTCAAAGTATTTAAATCCAAATATCAGAATACTCAAAAGTCATTAAATATGTATTTCAAATACATGTAATTAAAATACTATCATCTCTGATAATTGAGGCACTCAAATGAATCATTACAGTATTTATTTAAACTAATCAGACTATAAAAATTTCTGACTTCAGTTTTTTCTTCAGTTTAGTTGTGAATGACAGAATAACATTAAGAGGTTGTTTTACCTCATGTTTCTTTAATGACATTCTTAATAAATATTTGTGTTTATACTAGTGGTGGCCATAGATTAATTTTTTTAATCTAGATTAATCTAGATTAATCTAGATTAATCTTGGAATTAATCTAGATTAAAATGGCTCATTTGAATTCTGCCAAAGGCATTCAGAATATGTGTGTTACCCAAATAATGACTAAAAGTAAGTCTTTGAGAACGGGTTTCTAAAGTCAGGTGGCGCATTAGACCAGGGGCTCATCTCCTGTTTCCAAAATGCATCACAAACTGCATGAGAAAGCTGTTCTACTATAATAATTGGTGATGAAAATTAAATTATGTTCAATAAGATGTACTTGTGTTTACTTCCGCATTAGCTAAGGGATGCTTTGCGTTTAGGGGGTACTTGAGACTGGAAGAACTCCTACAGTACATTTACATTTAAATTTAGTAATTTAGCAGATGCTTTTATCCAAAGCGACTTACAAAGAGTTAGGGAGCAACAAGCGATATGTCATACAGGAGCCATAATACATTAGGTGCCAATACAAAGTTACTGGTTTCAACTAAAGCTAGACCACTACCTGTTGAGAGAAAGTTTTTTTTTATAAACTAACTGTATGTAAACCAATTTCGTAGAGCAAACCAATTCCACATTGCACAATGTGCAACCTTAGTCTTGTCGAGGTTTCCAGTGGGAAGCGTCTTAAAAATAAAATTTCCCTGAAGCAAACCCGGCGGCTTCATAGCTGCATCCATGTTAGCACGTCACGTTTGATGTGGTCATTTCACAGTAACGTTATGTTGTTTTCGGACCAAACGCGAATGGCGCGTCAAGCGCGAGTGATTTACATGTTTAGTCAATGCAAAGACGCGATGGACCTACTTGCTGCGCGAATCCCGCAAATGAAGCCCTGGTTATGACATGATGAGGCGGCGCGAATCACGCGAGTTGAAAAATCTCGTTCTCTTCCCCTACAGTGTAATTAATCTATGTATACATCCGCGCTAAAATATCAAGGTGAAAGTCATCATAGCTTGCGTAGTAGACCCAGCTCCCAACCCAACTTTGAGAATAGATTAACGGCGACATTTTTTTTATCGCGCGATAAGAGTCTCACTGCGTTAACGGCGTTAACGGCCCACCACTAGTTTATACATTTTAATTTATGCTTAAATTTGATGTTTATGTTTAAATTATTAATTTAATGTATCATGTATATATGTATGTAGAAAGCGTTTGGGAACCACTGATTTATTTTAGTTTGATTTTAAGTGTTTATAACAGAGGCACATAAATCACACATTATAGTTTACTTTAAGTTTTTCTGTCTCTCTCTCTGCAGTATTGGATCTAAAGGTTGTGTTGCTCTGACTTCAGCTCTGAGATCAAACCCCTCACACCTGACAGAACTCAATCTGAACTATAAAAATCCAGGAGATTCAGGAGTGAAGCAGCTCTCTGATCTACTGAAGGATCCACAATGTAAACTACAGAAACTACAGTGAGTGAAAGTGTTATTATGTCATTAAATAAGAGATATTTGTATATAAGGACGTGTAAAACTCTTTCATCAACTTCAAGTCTTCATGTGCAAAAGTTAATTGAATTTAAAACACATTTGGTTTTATTTGGCTCTCGCAAGTAATTTCAGATTTCAACACACATTTATTTTGTCTCTGCTGGTAGAAGAGTTTTAAATCCAACACCAGCAGTTTATATCTCTGAATGAATGGGTCAATCTCTCTGATCAATAATTTGATGTCACGTGAGCTTTCAGAATACTCATGATGGTGTTGTCTCAATGTAACCTCACAGCACACTCACTGTGAGCTCAATCTGTGCTCTTGTTATTTCCTTTATTACAAAACACTTTGACTTTATTTCTGTCATACGTCTACAAAAGCTCTTAATGTGAAGAAACAGAAGTTTAGATGTCGCTGGTTTTCATTCATCATTATGGTGTTTAGTGTTTGCTTTGAAGTGTTTGTTTTCTCTTCTTCATGGGTAATTGTTGATGATGAGAAGAAGTTTGTGCTGACAATTGTGTGAAAGTAGAAAATGACGTCTAGATGTTTTGAGACAATCTGATGTTGTAAAGGTCTTCTAAACATCATGCTCATAAAAACTGCAGCAGTTCAAAATCAAGACAGAAAAACATCAAGAACTAGTTTATGAATCTCAACAATGGTGACAATCAAGTGAGAAGCTTTATGATGCAATGCATGCTGGGAGTTATGATGAGTTTTGTTCTATGATGTTACCCAGCATGCATTGCTGCATGAAACTTTCTTTTGTTGATTGTCACCATTGTTGAGATTCATACACTGATTCTTCATGTCTGTGTTTTACAATGACGCTCTTAAAAACTTTAAAGCATTTAAGAGTTGAAGAAGTTCTTCCAAACATCTCATCTGCCCAACACTGATCTCAAACTGAATAATGACAGAAATATGATGACCAGACCATGAGATCATTACATCACTATCACCAGTTAGCCAGCGTTCTCTGCTCAGATCTACTTTCAGATTGTTTCATGGCCGTAACAATTGTGATTCATAAAGCAAAACTGATGATGAAGCATGAAGAGTCCAGCTGAAGCAAACACTGATCAACATAATGGAGATTTTACATCAAACATTCACAGTGACTCACATATTACTCACACTGTCACAGTATGTCAATGGTGTGACCTCACTGTGACCTCACGTGTTGACTGGACTGACATGTGTTTCTCTATTAACTGACAATAATCCCACAAATATTATAAATCATGAATCATTTGCTGTAAGTGTGAAGAGTTTTTCTTTGTGTTACAGTCTGTCTGACTGCAGTATTGGATCTGAAGGTTGTGTTGCTCTGACTTCAGCTCTGAGATCAAACCCCTCACACCTGACAGAACTCAATCTGAACAATAATAATCCAGGAGATTCAGGAGTGAAGCAGCTCTCTGATCTACTGAAGGATCCACAATGTAAACTACAGAAACTACAGTGAGTGGAAGTGTTATATTATTAGTTTTTTTATATAATGTTAAGATTTCATGTGCAAGTTTACTGAAAGTCTGCAGGATTTTAAAATACAGATGTTAAAATACAAATGTTTCAGTGTATTTAGTAAATACTGTTGTAACAAGTTCAAAGATAAGGAAGTAAGGAGGCGGGAACCGGCAGACATTAAAATTAAGTTTTAATATAAATAATAACAGCCCGTCGGGCCCGTCCTCTCTCATCGACGGTCCGGTCGCTCGTTCTCTTATATGCTCCCAATCTCCTACGTGATACGAGACCGGTGCGCGCACAACTGGCGCTCATTAACAATTACTCACCGGTCTCGAAGCACGGTCTCGCCCTGCCTACTCCACTACAACTGTCATATGTTATTACTCATGTAGACTATATATGTTCACATCAGGATAATGATGTCTTCTGTCCCCTAATCAGAGTCGCCAACTTTGTCACTTTGAAATACAGGAAAAAAATTCACTTACAGGTTGTGATTCGGTGGAGCTAACAGGTCCAAGTTGGTATTCCCCCTCTTTCAAGGATAATCGTTTTCCATACCCTGCAGTGAACGCGGCAAGATTATTAAACCAATCTTCGGTGAAATGACGCGCGCACAGTTAAACCCTGGGGTTATACTCCTTTATTGTCATTTGAAAAATGAATTGTAACCATTTTTCCCACAGACGTTCTTCCTTTGGTAGTTGAAATAAGACCGACTTAGTGTCACACCGTAGAACACAGACTCTAGACATGATACACACGCATCACGAACGAGCGACAGTGTTTGGGGAGGAGAAATACTTTTTTGCATCAGTCTCAGGAAAACGTAGACGGGGACTATGTATAGTGACGTAGATATGCGTCCACAACTTGTTTGTGTGATTCAGAGTCGACTCCCATTTTTACAAGCAAATAACTTTTAAATGTATTCACTTTCGGACTTACAACTTGGCAGACAGCTTACTTTCAAACACGGCAACATAACAGACTGCATGACATGTCATTTTCATGATCTCATGCTAGGTACTCTTTAAGAAAATGCGCCCTCAGACGCAGCCGGCACACACACACATAACACTGCACTGAACATTTAAGTTTGTTAAGACGCTTTGTGTTTTCTAACCACCAATGAATAAAATCATCTCATGAAGTTCTGAAACAAAGTTATTATTGACAGATTAGAGCAGAAGATGAAAGAGGTGAGTGAGGTCGTCAAGGTTCAGTTTGAAGCTGTGAACAGCGCTGCAGGAGACTGATGCACTTTTACATTATGAATTATTGTATGATCAACATTATATATATATGTTATTCTTTCAGTATCTCTGTTAAAGATCTATATTACAGATCAATCTGTTATTTTCAGTAATGATGCTGTTAAACATATTTTTGTAGTCTTTTCAAGTTTTGTTCTTCAATATTTTCTAATGGTGTGTTATTGGTGGAGGCCTCATGGTTTAGGTAAATGATCACACTGAATAAATAAATAGTTACGTGTGTGATGAGAGATAGAATAAGCTGGTAGTAATAATAATGATGTAGTTATTTCTATAGTCTTTATTTCTTTTGTGTAAAATTTCAACAAAATGTCTGAATTGAGAGGTTTGGACTTTTTTGCGCTGAAATAAATGTTTTTTAGCACACAAAGAATAAAGTAAAGAAAAAAGGTACCGTTTGGTACCGGTATCGGCTAAAAAGTGAACGGTACCCAACCCTACTCATGGTGTAAGCGCCACAATGACTTCTAGGACTTCAAGCGGGTTCCGTACACTCGCATGGCTGCATTCGATGCATCCTTGATATGGAGAACACATCCGGATACTTTCATGCGTTCTCAGTTCTTGTGTTCTTGAGTATTGGAACCAGACTTTGACAGTTATTAATGACATAGAGCGAGAACACAAGAACACTGAAGAACGCATATTGAGAAACAGCCACACAAAATGTGTAGAGTTGAGGACCATTACTTGTATGAGATACCATTTTGGGCAAATCTAACTGTTATTAACATGACATGAAACTGCTCTCTGATGGACTGAAGATCTGTGCATGCATGTGTGTTATACTGATGGTGCAAATTATTATGATTATTATGATAAATATTACTAGTCTTTTAACACACTGTTCTCTTGTTATTTCTCTCTCAGTCTGAGTCGCTGTAATCTGACAGAGAAAAGTTGTTCAGCATTGGCGTCAGTTCTCAGATCAAACTCCTCAAGTCTGACAGAACTGAACCTGAGTAACAATAATCTACAGGATTCAGGAGTGAAGCTGCTCTCTGATGGACTGAAGAACACAAACTGTAAACTACAGATATTACAGTAAGTACATTATTAATCCAATAAGTGTGAGCGTCTACAGTAAACCTAAAACAAAACATTTAATATTAAACACAAATACTGAAGGATATTATATTGAAGTTTAAGTTTTGCACCTTGTAAGACTCCAGTGTAGTGATAGTTATGAAAGTAAAAAAGCTTTACAACTGAATTCTGACATCAAGAATCAGTGAATGAAGCTTAACACTCAACAAAACTGCATTTAAATTGAAATGCATGTTGAGTACTAACATCACACAACCTTATTCATGACTCCCAGCATGCATTGCAACACATAAATTAAACGGATGAATTGTCCTATTATCTTATTTAATTTGTTTTGGTGGAGTATATTTGTTTGATTGTGAACTTAATAGATTGTTTAAGGATGTTTATCTGAATTATTAATTTTTGTTGAGGTTTGTATAATGAGTGTAGATGTCTAAATGTGTGTCTGTTGCATCAAAGTGTCTTTTGTAGCACAACAGCATTATCAATAATAACCTGCCAAACGTTCAATAACCTTTTCTATTATTTTACAGAAACGCTCACACAGACATTTAAATACAACAAAACTGCATACTTGTCTTTTGATAGTACACACATTAGTTGTGTAAATCACACAGTTCATCATGATACGATGACAAATCAAAAAGTCAATTAATAAAATCATATTATAAGATATGTATACACACCCCACAAAGCCCCGCCACAGAACCCAATTGAACCCCTGCTTCTACTTTATAAATCTTCACTTTAAACTCTGATAGTCTTCATTAGACGACCCTCTTTGTGACCTTCATGGACAAAAAACAAATGTCACAACATGTTATTTTATTTGTTTTTATCAATTTAAAATAACTTAAATCATGAATTGATTTAGTACATTATTGATATCTTAAACCATTTAGAATGTAAAATATGCATTATGATGTTACTTTCACTTATTATTCACTTAAAATTATTTTCATGTAAATCTGCACTAATAAAAATACAGTAGTTTAGTTTTTTAGTTAGTTTGTTGTTTTAGTTACATTTTAAATATCAATGTCCACTATAAGACTCTAGTACTCACTGCTGCATATACACTGAAATCTATAAACAAATGTTAAAAGTGAAAAATGTAGAATTTATAAAAAAAATTGTGTTGAGTAAAACTGAGTGTGTGAAGGTGTGCGTGCGTTTGTCTGTGTTTGTGTGTGTGTGTGTTTGTGTGTTTGTTTTATGACACTTAATATTATAAATCATGAATCATTTGCTGTAAGTGTGAAGAGTTTTTCTTTGTGTTACAGTCTGTTTAACTGCAGTATTGGATCTGAAGGTTGTGTTGCTCTGACTTCAGCTCTGAGATCAAACCCCTCACACCTGACAGAACTCAATCTGAACTATAATAATCCAGGAGATTCAGGAGTGAAGCAGCTCTCTGATCTACTGAAGGATCCACAATGTAAACTACAGACACTACAGTGAGTGAAAGTGTTATATTTTTATATAATGTTCAGACTTCATGTTCAAGTTTACTGAAGTCTGCAGGATTTTAAAATACAAACTCAGAGTGTTGTTTCAGTGTATTTAGTGAATACTCTCATATACTGTATGATTACTCATGTAGACTACTGCATATATGTTCACATCAGGATAATGATGTCTTCTGTCGTGTTTGATTCATGTTTCATTGTCCTGCACTGTAAGAAATATATTGTGAAAATTACAGTAATTTACTGGCAGCCATTGACAAGTAATACACTGTATATAAAAATACAGTAAGTTACTTGTCAATGGCTGCCTGTTAGTAACTGTGATTGTTTATTAAAGTTACTTGTCAATGGCTGCCAGTTAGTTACTGTGTTTGTTTATTAAAGTTACTTGTCAATGGCTGCCAGTTAGTTACTGTGTTTGTTTATTAGAGTAAGTTACTTGTCAATGGCTGCCAGTTAGTAACTGTGATTGTTTATTAGAGTAAGTTACTTGTCAATGACTGCCAGTTAGTAACTGTGATTGTTTATTAGAGTAAGTTACTTGTCAATGACTGCCAGTTAGTAACTGTGTTTGTTTATTAGAGTAAGTTACTTGTCAATGACTGCCAGTTAGTAACTGTGATTGTTTATTAGAGTAAGTTACTTGTCAATGAATGCCAGTTAGTAACTGTGATTGTTTATTAGAGTAAGTTACTTGTCAATGACTGCCAGTTAGTAACTGTGATTGTTTACTAGAGTAAGTTACTTGTCAATGGCTGCCAGTTAGTAACTGTGATTGTTTATTAGAGTAAGTTACTTGTCAATGGCTGCCAGTTAGTAACTGTGTTTGTTTATTAGAGTAAGTTACTTGTCAATGACTGCCAGTTAGTAACTGTGATTGTTTATTAGAGTAAGTTACTTGTCAATGGCTGCCAGTAAGTAACTGTGTTTGTTTATTAGAGTAAGTTACTTGTCAATGACTGCCAGTAAGTAACTGTGTTTGTTTATTAGAGTAAGTTACTTGTCAATGGCTGCCAGTAAGTAACTTTGATTGTTTATTAGAGTAAGTTACTTGTCAATGGCTGCCAGTTAGTAACTGTGATTGTTTATTAGAGTAAGTTACTTGTCAATGACTGCCAGTAAGTAACTGTGTTTGTTTATTAGAGTAAGTTACTTGTCAATGGCTGCCAGTAAGTAACTTTGATTGTTTATTAGAGTAAGTTACTTGTCAATGGCTGCCAGTTAGTAACTGTGATTGTTTATTAGAGTAAGTTACTTGTCAATGGCTGCCAGTAAGTAACTGTGTTTGTTTATTAGAGTAAGTTACTTGTCAATGGCTGCCAGTTAGTAACTGTGAATGTTTCTAGAGTAAGTTACTTGTCAATGGCTGCCAGTTAGTAACTGTGATTGTTTATTAGAGTAAGTTACTTGTCAATGACTGCCACTTAGTTACTGTGATTGTTTATTAGAGTAAGTTACTTGTCAATGGCTGCCAGTTAGTTACTGTGATTGTTTATTAGAGCAAGTTACTTGTCAATGGCTGCCAGTTAGTAACTGTGATTGTTTATTAGAGTAAGTTACTTGTCAATGGCTGCCAGTTAGTAACTGTGATTGTTTATTAGAGTAAGTTACTTGTCAATGGCTGCCAGTTAGTAACTGTGATTGTTTATTAGAGTAAGTTACTTGTCAATGACTGCCACTTAGTTACTGTGATTGTTTATTAGAGTAAGTTACTTGTCAATGGCTGCCAGTTAGTAACTGTGATTGTTTATTAGAGTAAGTTACTTGTCAATGACTGCCACTTAGTTACTGTGATTGTTTATTAGAGTAAGTTACTTGTCAATGTCTGCCAGTTAGTTACTGTGATTGTTTATTAGAGCAAGTTACTTGTCAATGGCTGCCAGTTAGTTACTGTGATTGTTTATTAGAGTAAGTTACTTGTCAATGGCTGCCAGTTAGTAACTGTGATTGTTTATTAGAGCAAGTTACTTGTCAATGGCTGCCAGTTAGTTACTGTGATTGTTTATTAGAGCAAGTTACTTGTCAATGGCTGCCAGTTAGTTACTGTGATTGTTTATTAGAGTAAGTTACTTGTCAATGGCTGCCACTTAGTTACTGTGATTGTTTATTAGAGTAAGTTACTTGTCAATGGCTGCCAGTTAGTTACTGTGATTGTTTATTAGAGTAAGTTACTTGTCAATGGCTGCCAGTTAGTTACTGTGATTGTTTATTAGAGTAAGTTACTTGTCAATGGCTGCCACTTAGTTACTGTGATTGTTTATTAGAGTAAGTTACTTGTCAATGGCTGCCAGTTAGTTACTGTGATTGTTTATTAGAGTAAGTTACTTGTCAATGGCTGCCAGTTAGTTACTGTGATTGTTTATTAGAGTAAGTTACTTGTCAATGGCTGCCAGTTAGTTACTGTGATTGTTTATTAGAGTAAGTTACTTGTCAATGGCTGCCACTTAGTTACTGTGATTGTTTATTAGAGTAAGTTACTTGTCAATGGCTGCCAGTTAGTTACTGTGATTGTTTATTAGAGTAAGTTACTTGTCAATGGCTGCCAGTTAGTTACTGTGATTGTTTATTAGAGTAAGTTACTTGTCAATGGCTGCCAGTTAGTAACTGTGATTGTTTCTAGAGTAAGTTACTTGTCAATGGCTGCCAGTTAGTAACTGTGATTGTTTATTAGAGTAAGTTACTTGTCAATGGCTGCCAGTTAGTAACTGTGATTGTTTATTAGAGTAAGTTACTTGTCAATGGCTGCCAGTTAGTAGCTGTGATTGTTTACTAGAGTAAGTTACTTGTCAATGGCTGCCAGTTAGTAACTGTGATTGTTTAATAGAGTAAGTTACTTGTCAATGGCTGCCAGTAAGTAACTGTGTTTGTTTATTAGAGTAAGTTACTTGGCAATGACTGCCAGTAAGTAACTGTGTTTGTTTATTAGAGTAAGTTACTTGTCAATGGCTGCCAGTAAGTAACTGTGTTTGTTTATTAGAGTAAGTTACTTGTCAATGGCTGCCAGTAAGTAACTGTGTTTGTTTATTAGAGTAAGTTACTTGTCAATGGCTGCCAGTAAGTAGCTGTGATTGTTTATAGAGTAAGTTACTTGTCAATGGCTGCCAGTTAGTAACTGTGATTGTTTATAGAGTAAGTTACTTGTCAATGGCTGCCAGTTAGTAACTTTGATTGTTTATTACATTAAGTTACTTGTCAATGGCTGCCAGTTAGTCACTGTTTTTTTTTTACAGATAATGTAGATGATTTGGAAACAGCCCCTAAAAATATAATTATTAACGTGGTTTTAGTTTACTTAATTTCTTAGAATTATTGCTTAAAAGTTAACCTAGAGCCTAAGAATAATACTATTAAGAAAAAAAACACGGTACAAATTCAATGGAGTTCAAGCACTTTATGCTTGGACTTATACAAGTGGATCACACTGTTTGACAAATACATTGTCTCTATTTTAACGTAAAACACAATTTGAAAACATTTCCTAAATAAACAACAGAATGCTAAAATATAATTAAGAAACATAATAATAATTCACAGCTGAACAGGTTGTTCCACATGAAGATTTCTGAAAAACAAATAATAAATAGTAAATTATAATATATACATTTAAAAAATATTTAGATTAAATTAATATTGACCTCAATCTAGTTATTTTGCCAGTCAAACTCCCAGTCAAGTCCCTGATGAAGGAAATTACACTTGGGTTCATGTATGACCTCTTTCTGTGTACTCACTATGTAGTTTTCTGGCTTCTCTGAACCTTGGCACTAGACTTGCTGGACTCTGGATTAATCCTGACAAGGAACCTGTCAGAAATGCAGCAGGACATTCTGCATGCCCACACTGAAAACAGATTTTTGCAAGGTTTCTGTGAATTTTAATATGCCAAATAAATGCAGAAATCGAAGCTGCATTGAACTCAGACTCTTTACACGTATAAACCACGATGACACCCTAACGTTAAAACGTCCACCTGCACTGTCAACGACTTACTACTGTTTTGTTATTGTTATGAAGTGACAAAGTTTAGTCCAAAGAAAACGTAAGAAAATTACCGCTACTACGCAATCTGTGCAGCTACACTCCAATCAGGATGAAGGCTGCTGCATGTCGGAATACTTGGTCGTGTCAAAAGGTGCTGCGGCGCCAAACAGTATAGATACCAAGAGGCAAAACTCTGGTGTTTTTGGGAAACAGTGCGGCCGCCATTTTGGGGTAACAATTATTTTGTAACTTAAATGGTTTCTGGCGAGCTAATGTTTTTGTCATCATGTATTATCATCATACAGGTTAGATTTCAGCTTCAATGTTTTACAAAGCAGCTCAAATTGCTATCGAGAAAGAAAAATAGACGAGTCACTTTCACCCCGAAACGGCGGAAATCACAGGGCGCTGGTGTTGCAATGGAACGTTCTATTGAGATTTGGCTCTTGGTATCTATAGTCTTTGGCCGTCCGCGACAGCGGCGCTGCACCCGGGCGGCGTGTGACATCAAAGTACCGCGAGAGCGATTGAAATAGTTTCGGAACAAGCTGCGCTCAGATTCCCCTGTCACGGTATTTTGATGTAATATCTGTGATCGGATTTGCGCAGCGCTGCATGACGTTTAAGTCATTACTAGGGAGTTACAAACAGGTGAGTTTGATCAGGGTTAAGGCTGCAGGAAGTTGACGTCGCGGGCCAAAGAGTTTAGAACCACCAGGAGCATACATTATAAGCCTGTGTCAATGCCATGCATTTTTGCTGCTTGTAAACGAAACTTCATGACAAATCAAAAAAAAAATTATTTCAGAAACGTCTATTTTCAAAAAAATATTTAATTATCAGTTCACAGAAGGTTATAAAACAGTTCAATGTTTAATGTCTAGTTGTGCTAGACTCAAAAGAAAAAAACGATTAAAAGTTTGTGCAAGACATTTGTATCCTTTAAATTATGATCATACTTAGTTTTGGATTATGTCCCATTTCAGAGGTGCCCTGAATATCACACAAAAGTTTCTCAATTCCAAGAATAACTGTAATACCTGTGAACTGGGAAAATATTTATTTTAATTATTTAAACCCTTTGTAATAAAGAACTATGAACATTTATGCTTGATCGTTGTGATTTACCACAGGCCAGTATTGGTTAGGTTAACAAAGTCGTTTTCTAGCACTTTCCTCTAATGTGATATTCACAATATTTGATCGGTATTGTATTTCTCACTGAATATACTTTAATGCTCTATGACCCCCAATACGTTATTACCAGTGCATGAACACAGGGAATTACTGTAAATTTCACATAGTACTTGTTTGTTGTGAATTTCCACAGGACAATACTGATTACTGTGACTTTGTACAGCACATTCTCTTTAATGTGATTTTCACAGTATTTTGAGCAGTATTGTAATTTCTCATTGAATCTACAGTAATTCACTGTGACCCCTAATACAGGTATTTCCAGTGCATGAACACAGTGAATTACTGTAGATTTCACATGTTTTTTTTACAGTGTGTGCTTGTTCGTTGTGTATTTTGTACCGTGTCCCAGTCTTGTCTTGCCTTGCCTCTAATACGGTATTTGCCTTGTCTACTTTATTGTGACGTTGTGTTGAGTTTTGTTTTAGTTTACTTTTTGCCCCCTCATGAGAAGTCTTTTGTTTTAGTTGTCTATTGTTTTATTCAGCCCTGTTCTTGTTTCCCCCTCGTGGGTGTTTGTTTTGATTCTTCTTTTTTCATTAAATAGACCTGTTTAACCCTTCACCCTTACTTGCCTGCATTTGGGTTCGTCTCCCCTGGAAATTCATAACAACAACCATTGAATCAATGTTCATATGTGTTGATTTATCAGTGTTTATGGCATTCAATATTTTTCAACATTCAGTATTTTAACAAACTGCTATGACGAACATTGAGGAGGGTGTTCAGACGTGGGTCTGAACACGCTGCTTCTTTATTGCTTCTCCTTTACAGGAAAGTACACATGTAGGTTTAAGTGTATTCTTTAAAAAGTCAAAAGTATCTGTATTGATATCAGCAATACTGGCCCTGTATTCAGTATACCCTGTGTGACAGGCTGAACAAGACACAGACACAGATATTCCAAAAATGAATCCCCGGAGGGTGATTTAATGAGCACACAACACAGTGCCACACGGTGAGATATAGAAATGGGGAATATAACTCCAGGGTGCTCCATGGTAGCTGTGGGGGGGTGCTCGTGCCTCGTGATGCAGTGTGTCCAATCTCTTTAGTTTCCCGTGTAAAGATCCTAAGGTCGTCAGTTACTGGTCTCTGTCAATAAAACACAACAACATGTTAATCAAGCAGACATTGTACTGAGAGCAAGCTCACCCTTTCCTCTTCTTCCTTATTTGGTTCTCGCAAGTAATTTCAGATTTAAACAAACATTTATTTTGTCATTGCTGGTAGAAGAGTTTTAAATCCAACACCATCAGTTTATATCTCTGAATGAATGTTTCAATCTCTGTCATGTGTTTCTCTATTAACTGACAATAATCCCACAAATATTATAAATCATGAATCATTTGCTGTAAGTGTGAAGAGTTTTTCTTTGTGTTACAGTCTGTATAAGTGCAGTATTGGATCTGAAGGTTGTGTTGCTCTGACTTCAGCTCTGAGATCAAACCCCTCACACCTGACAGAACTCAATCTGAACTATAATAATCCAGGAGATTCAGGAGTGAAGCAGCTCTCTGATCTACTGAAGGATCCACAATGTAAACTACAGAAACTACAGTGAGTGAAAGTGTTATTATGTCATAGTAGAGACAAGAAATGTTTGTATATTAATTGTCTAAAAATCACTCAATGGTCTTGGATCTAAATACATCTCAGATATGCTCATTGAATATAAACCAAACAGACTTCTCAGATCATCAGGATCAAGTCAGTTAGAGATAACAAGGGTTCACTCAAAACAAGGCGAGTCAGCGTTTAGTCATTACGCCCCGTAGCTGAAATCTGCTTCCAGAAGACATCAGACGTTCACCAACAGAAGCTTCTTTTAAATCCAGATTAAAAACACACTTGTTTAGCTGTGCATTCACAACCTGAGCACTGTGCTGCTTTACATCAACTGCACTTCTCTTTATAATTGATTTTTCTTTGGCTCTTATTCTTTTTATATATACAATTTTATTGCTGTTTTATTGTTTCTTAAAATCTAAAGTATTTGTGATCTTAAATCATTTGGATTTTAAAGAAACGTCTTATTTCGTTCTGTCAATCATTTTATGTAAAGCACTTTGAATTGCCCTTGTGTATGAAATGTGCTATATAAATAAACTTGCCTGTTTAAGAACCTGTAAAACTCTTTCATCAACTTCATTAGATTAGATTAGATTAGATTCAACTTTATTGTCATTACACATATACAAGTACAGTGTAACGAAATGTAGTTTAGGTCTAACCAGAAGTGCAATTAGCAAGTGCAGGATATACAGTGTGAATAAATACAGAATACAATTTTAGGGAAATACTATACAAATGTTTCATGAAAATATGACAGTCGGTATGTACTATGAACAATATATACAGAAGGCTATATACTGTGAACATTAATGTACAGGTGGTTATGAACAGATAACAATATAGACAATACAATAGTGCAAGTGACTTGAGTGTGCATTTATTACAGACATTAGCTATTAAAGTTACAGTGCAGTAGATGAGTCAATGCGGTTATTAAAGGTACAGTGCTGTACATGAGTTAATGCAGTTGTTGAAGTTATGGTGCAATAGATGAGTGGATGCAGTTAGTTATGCAATAGATGCAATAGATGAGTTACAGTGCAGTAGATGAGTTAATGCAGTTATGAAAGTAGTTTATTAGTGCAAATGAGCATTCAGTATAATATTCCTGGTGTGCAAGTGAGCAGTATAGAGTGCAAATGATGCTATGTGTGTGTAAACAGTCCGGTAGAGCAGATAACATGAAGTACTGGTGTGTACAGTTCAGTCATGGATGCAGCCCTGTTATGCAATGTAAACAATGTACTAGCAGCATTAAAGTTAAAGTTATGAGGGTTAGTGGAATCAGTGGGGAGCAGAGTTCAATAATGAAACAGCTCTGGGAAAAAACCTGTTTCCTAGTCTGCTGGTTCTTATCCGGAGGCACCTGAAGCGCCTACCGGAAGGCAGGAGAGTAAACAGTCTATGAGCGGGGTGAGAGGAGTCCTTGAGAATGCTGCGAGCTTGACGCAGACAGCGTTTCCTCTGGATGTCCTAAATGGAAGGGAGTGTAGTCCCTGTGATGCGCTGGGCTGTTTTCACCACCCGCTGCAGTGCCTTGCGCTCAGCAACAGAACAGTTCCCGTACCAGACTGTGACACAGTTGGTCAGGATGCTCTCTATCGTGCAGCGATAGAAGTTCACCAGGATAGTTGAAGACAGTTGGTTCTTCTTCAGTGTCCTCAGAAAGAAGAGACGCTGGTGAGCCTTCTTGACCAGGCATTTGGTGTTGGTTGTCCAGGACAGGTCCTCCGAAATATGGGTCCCCAGGAACTTAAAACTGGAAACACGTTCAACAGCCGTCCCATTAATGTGAATGGGGTCGTGTGTGCCTCCTTTCACCTTCCTGAAGTCCACGATGATCTCCTTTGTCTTGGAGGTGTTAAGGAGCAGGTTGTTGTCTGAGCACCATGTGGCCAGGTGCCGTACCTCCTTCCTGTAAGCAGTCTCATCGTTGTTGCTGATGAGACCAATCACTGTTGTATCGTCTGCGAACTTGATGAAGGAGTTAGATCCATTCACAGGCCTGCAGTCGAGTGTGAAAAGGGAGTAGAGAAAGGGGCTCAGCACGCAGCCCTGTGGTACACCAGTGTTGAGGGTGATGGTGGTGGAGCAGATGTCGC